>JAZKLR010000338.1:1200000-1800000 GCA_037103525.1 Ganaspis brasiliensis
TAAACAATTTAATTTGTTTAAACAATTAATTTTTTCTAAAAAACTATACAAATGACTTTTTTATGTATATATATATATATTTTTTATGTTTTAACAAATTAATTAGTTTAAACAATTAATTTTTTTTAAAAAATCATACAGATGAAATTTTTTATTTTTTTGTAATATTCTAAAATCATGTAAGTTTAAATTTCAAAATTTTTGATAGACAATTTTAACGAAAACATTACAAAAAAACATAAAAAAGTCAGTTGTATAATTTTTTAGAAAAAATTAATTGTTTAAACTAATTTTTTTTTTAAACATAAAAAAAATATATATACATAAAAAAGTCATTTGTATTGATTTTTAGAAACAATTATTTGTTTAAAAATTGTCAAATAGTTAAAAATATTCATAAAATAATTAATTAAACATTAATTATTACTTGAGATAAATAATAATAACTATTTCTATTGATAAAGATATCAAACATGGATTTTACTTAGGCAAAGTGCGTACAGGTGCAAAAATTTAAAAAGGGGGCAACTTTAGCGTAGTTTTTACCAGGTTAGGGTTATCAATATTAAAAGTTATATAGATCAAATTAATCGTCAGAGAGTCTACTATAAGATTCAGTAACTTAATGTTAACTTTTGTCAAACCCTTGCGAATGATTTCGATTTTTCGAAAATTGACAATTTTTCCATGCATTTTACATGGGAAAATCGAGGTGCTCGGCGGCACCAGTTAATATCAAAATTTTGAAAAATCCAAAAATACTTATACACCTTTTTTTGGATTGGAACAAATTCCGGGGGTGTCATGCCCTTTTCAACGAGAAAAATTTTTGCAATGCATTTTTGGGCCACCCTAGAATATATATATAATCATTTGCATAAATTTTGTTGTCAATTAAACAGTGCTCCCAAATATACGTACCGAAATAAAAATCATATAAAACAGTTTATATTTTGACACTGCTGGGCACTAGAAAGTCTGCGCATCTTCGACGCGCATCGGTTTCGAAGTCTGCGACTTGGTCGACTACTTCTTATAAACCGTGTTTTCGATTCTCTATTTCTAAATTCTAATACACAAGTAATTTAAAATTACGTCAACATCGTTTTAAAATCTAAATCATTTTTCTCTTAAGTTTAGAAAACTGTTTATGGCAATAAGATTCCTTAAAATTATTCAATAGCCGCAGAGATATTAAATAACTTTTTCTAAATATTTTATCCTTATGCATTAAAATTTAGAGGTCGTTGATAACTTTATAGAACACAGTTGTATAATAATTCAAAGACTTTCTTTCTATTACTAAGTTTCTAAAATGTATTCAACTTTCATTTAGTATTTATTTCATAGTCATAGAAGAACTATGTGACTTTGCTAAATCTTCGCCTATATCCAAGATTCTACAACTAATCGAGCAATATTTAGACAACTTATTTTTTCCGTATGCAACTACAAACTTTTTTTACTACAAAAAATAATTTAATTTATTACCAATTCTAGTTATTTTTACCGTCTTCATCCCAAATAGCACCGTTCTTTTCAGGAACTTTACAGGAAGCTAACCGTGTTAAGTTTGGAAGTTAACGCGTTTAGCTTCCTGTGAGCTTCCTGAAAGTTTTAAATGTTTTCCAGCTTTCTAGCTTTCGATGTTAGCTTTCTGAAAGTTAGAAATGTTAGCTTCCTAAAAGTTATGAATATTAACTTCCTGAAAGTTTTCGATGTTAACTTTCTAAAGTTTTTGATGTTGAATATCCGAAAGTTTTCGATGTTAACTTTCTGAAAGATTTTGATGTTTACTTCCTGAAAGTTATCAATGTTGAAAAATATTAAATATTGTAAAATAACGAAACTTTCGGACAGTCTTTTAATTTTTAATTTATTATAAAGTCCAACGTATCAAGAACGAACTGAGTGAGTGTCGTAGCCGCGCGTTAAATCGCACTATTTTCAAAGTTTTATAAGGGTTATTTGTACCGCACCACAAGGCTGGAGACTGGAACTATAGTTAAATAAAAATACTCGATTTATTAAACGAGACACACATTTATTTTATATTTACAGTAGAGATGTTCCTCATACAAAAGTCAAAAACGGAGTCTAGTCTCTATGGTCTGTAACGCAACGCTTTATAGTTTATTCTATGATAAGGAGGAAGCTAGAAAAAAGAAGGAAAAGGCGAATGGATCATGGGATATTTGAGGGAGTAGATAAGGGTATCACGAGACTTGAGGGCAACGAACGAAGTTCGTTGAAAGTTCGTTTCTTCTTAAAAAAGATTCTTAGATAATTGTATTTAAAATATTGTAATACACAAAATTATTGAGAGCTATACGACACCTCCCCTCTTATAGAAACCTTTGGCCTTCAGGGTCAAATGGTGGAGGAATCATGTGAAAGGTTTCGGGATGATGAACGGCCTGATTAAATACTGGTGCAGACGCATTAGGATATGAATTTCCGCAATTAGTACATTTATGAAAAATCGCAAAAATGGGACAGCATTGACCCAACAACTTAAAGACTTTCAATTTATACAAAATTGTTATAAGAACTATTAATAACGAGGTATATCCTGCATATTCTAACGCACTTTTGCCACGTTTCAACCAAGAAGTCTGTCTATGATTTCTACTTATAATCTCTAAGTCAACAGATAGTTTATCTAGGGATTGAGCGCTCTGTTGAAGATCTGTTAAGTCTATATGTCTACTATTTAAAGTAGGGATTTCTAACTCAGGAGTTTGTAGGATTTTTTGTTCAATGGGTGTCAATGTAACATTAATTTTGTATTCTGCAATGGTAATATTATCGTCATGGTTACTTGGCAGATATATATTGCGATAAGAACTACCTTTACAATGTGCAGCTAATTCCAGAATTCTTGGTTTATTTACTGAAACTGAAACTTCTATTGAATGTAAACATGTAATTGAAATAATTTCCTTTTGAATAGGAAGAATATACCACGTATATCCATTTTGAAAAGAATATATGTATGTTTCCGCCAAATTAAAATACCTTTTTGTACATTTATCATCTGTTTTCTCTTTTATAAGGTGTGAGTAACAACTATCTTCTTCTAATAATTTATGCACGGGATTTGTAATTTTACAAACAAAATCGTCCCTAACTCTCACGCAATATTTCCTATCAATAACAGTATATTCAGTCTGATCGTTATTTATAGCAATTGGTTTTTCATTTATGTTATCAAAAATATAATATTTAGTCCAACCTGAAATAGGTATTGGTGTGAATTTATGAACAGAGTATAATGGTCCAATTGGTATTGGTGTATGTATTCTATAAATAATACGATTTTTTGAAAGAACAATATCAACACGGCTAATTTTTGCATATATGGGAAAATTTTCTACTTTTAATGGTAGCGGAAGTATTTTATATAATGTCTGCTGAATCAGATTCAAAGATTCCATGAAATTAGTAGGAGTAACTAGCCTAGGTGATATAGTACCTGTTTTCCCAGAATTTATAGCATCAGAAAGGTCGTTTACAAGATCATTTAATATATCCAAATATAGCGCCGATTCTACAATAGATTCCATCAAATTTGAATTAAAAGTATTAATATTTAATTGCGAAGTTTCTACTTTTACAAGATCTTCTAAGGCATCAATATTGTCATGTTGAGCTTGTGAAGCTGCTTGAAACTGTGTTAAACTAGAGCGTATAATACTTGTCTGATTTTTCAAAAGTGTAGCTACCTGTTCGTTCGTAGCATAAATTTTATCTATTTCTTTATCTATTTCGATCGCGTCTGCGGCACTCATTGTACCAAACAGAAATCTACTAGTCTCGCCAATAAAATTAAATAAACCTCTTTTTGATCTATTAGCAATATCCGCGATTGACAAAAATTCGTTTTTTATTTTACCTAATCTAATTTTTAGAGCTTTCACACTTTTTGAGTGATTACATTCCTCGTACGATGAGCAAACCTTTTCTAGCTGAGCTAGATGTGACTGAATTTGTGTGATGTCCAGTGATACGTCTTGGAGGCTGGCGAAATGTATAGTAGTCCATTCTTCATGATACAGTCTAGCGTTAAATAATCTCTCATTTATAAGTGGTGATGTGATGTCGAACAATTTATAATGAGCTTCATCTCCTAGGGTATACATAACAAGTGTAGTAAATGTAAGTATTAACATCATCTGAAACATAGGATTGTTATTCAATAAATGGTTGTGTTTCGTTAATATGACGTTTGTGTTCTATGTTTTTAATTTTAAAATAAACAGTGTGTGTGTGATTTTCTAAACGTGTAATTATGTATGGTCCCGCCCAAGGATTCCCTAACGATGTTTTCTTTAGCACTTTGATAAGAATCTTATCTCCGACCGAGTACAATGGTGTTGGTCCTTTTCGTCTGGCGGTGACTTCTGCTTCGTACTTTTTTTTACTATGCAGCAAGTTTTGTCTAATCTCTTTCAATTTGTTTAGATGATTTTCCTGGAAATCTTCAATATATCTTGCTGCATCAATTGATTTAGTTTGTAGAGTAGGCATCCTTTCCTCAAGATGCGTCTTCTTGAAATACATAGCTTCCAATGGTGCAAATCCTGTACCTCTATTTGGCATGTTATTAAAAATAAATTGAACTTTTCTTAAATGTTTGTCCCACGTATTTTTATGGTCCTGAACTAGTATTTTTAATTGTTCCTTAATCGTTGCATGTGCTCTTTCAAGCGATCCATTGGATTGAGGGTGCCCAGCTGATATATGTATTGGCTTTACCTTCAAATGTTTGAACAAGTGTTTAAGTATCTCAGACTTAAATCCCTGTGCGTTATCTGTAATTATCTCCTTAGGTACGCCATAAATGTAGATATAGTTGTTGAGTAGAGCCTCGGCTGTTTCTGCGCCCGTGACAGTTTTTACAGGAACGAGAGTTATGAATTTTGTCAATTGATCTTGAATTGTGAGAACATATTTAAATTCGTTGTCTGATGGTTGAATGGGACCGACATGATCAATAGCGATTCGTTCTCCTAATGTAGTAGGTGGATTAATTAAAACTCCATCTGCTTGGGTATTATATTTAGCTCTTTTACTTAATTGACAATCCTTACATTTATTAATGTAATTTTCGATATCTCTTTTCATATTTGTCCATTCGAATTGTTTACATAGTATTTCGTAAGTTTTTGTAATACCCATGTGTCCATTTTCTGGGCCATGATGATTTTTAATTATTTTCAGGCGTTCTTCTTGAGTACTCGGAGTTTGCAATTTTGATACTTTCAAGAATACTGTGGGTGCGTTTTGACACCTTGTATAGATATATTTGATAAATCTTTTTATTTTGTATTTAATGTTCTCATTCAAAGAAGAGATATCATAGCATAAATCTTTATCTGTTGTCGTGAGGTGTCCTTGGATTTTAGCGAAAGCAACACTTGGTTCCGAGTCTGCGTTGATTTCAATATCCATATTAGAACCGATGGTTACGATATTTTTATGATGCGTAACTTCTTTCAGATTTTTTAAATTCATGGAATTGTAGGTGACTAAGTAATTTTCAAAGGAACTATCTTCAGTGTCACTTCTTATCTCGTGTATTCTTCTTGATAGTGCATCAGCATTGGTGTTTGCAGTTCCCTTTTTATATTCTATTTCATAATCATACTCTTCAAGTTTTAGACGCCACCTCATCAATCTAGATGAAGGGTCTTTAACATTCATTAACCATTTTAGAGGTTTGTGATCAGTTATAATTTTAAATCGTTTACCATAGAGAAAATGACGAAAATGTTTTACTGACCAAACAATTGCCAGAAGTTCTTTTTCTGTTGTACTATATCTTGATTCTGCGCCATTGAGTGTCCGGGATGCATAAGCGACGGGTTTTTCATATTTTCCATTCATCTGCGACAGTATTGCACCAAGTGCATAATTACTTGCGTCAGTTGTAAGTATAAAATCTTTAGAATGGTCAGGATATATAAGGACAGGATCTTTTATTAAAGCTTCTTTTAATTTATTAAAACTTTCCTCTTGTTTTGACGTCCAAATAAATTTTTCGTCTTTCTTTAAAAGTTGTGTAAGGGGCTTGCTTATCTTACTGAAATCTTGAATAAACCTTCTGTAGTATCCAGCTAGTCCAAGAAATCCTTTTATCTCTTTGGCGTTTGTTGGTGTTTTAAACTGTTTGACTGCTTCTATCTTTTTATGGTTAGGTTTTACTCCTTCCTTGGTTATGATGTGACCTAAATATTCTAATTCGGGTCTTAAATACTCACACTTATCTGGCTGCAATTTCATTCCAAATTCTCTTAATCTTCTCAATAACAATTCTAAATTTCTATTGTGTTCTTCCAACGTTCTGCCGAATATAATCACATCGTCTAAATATACGAAGCATATTTTACCAATTAATCCTCTTAAAACGTAATTCATAGTTCTTTGGAACGTTGCAGGAGCATTTTTTAATCCCATTGGCATGCGTTTGAAATGAAAGTGTCCATCCTGTGTAGAGAAGGCTGTCTTCTCCTTAGATTCCTTATCCATTTGAATTTGATAAAATCCAGAAGCAAGATCAAATGCGCTGAAATAGTGAGCTCCCCCCATACTTTCGATAATTTCTTCAGTATTAGGTAATGGGTGGTTATCTTGTTTTGTATGTTCATTAATTTTTCTAAAATCAACGACTACCCTCCATTTCTGTTTCCCTGTGGCATCGATTTTTTTTGGCACAACCCAGAGAGGGCTACTGTAAGGACTATTGGATTCTTCTATTATTCCTGCTCGTAACATTTCGCGAGTTTGGGCTTGAATTTCCTTTTGATGTACAGGTGGGTATCTATATTGTTTCGTGTGTATGGGTGCTGTAATATCAAGATTGATTGTATGAGTAATTTCTTTAACCGCGGGTAATGAATCGCCGGGTAAAAAAAATACTTCATTATAATTTTGTACAATTTTTAAAATATTTTCTCTTTCCTTAGATGTAACATGTTCTAGTCGGGTGTTTTCTGTTAATAATTTTTCTCTATCTATCTTATCTGAGGTTGTTAAGTTGTTTACTCGAGGTATATGACATGACGGTAAAACGATGGGTTCTATGTTAATATCTCTCTTGCTAAAAAGTAAATAATCGTTTGAATTATTAAGAGCGTGAACCCGAATTCTGTTACCATGCGCGTGATATATTCCGGGAGTTATCTTTCCATCTATTAGGACATCCGTATCTTTCAATTCTTGCTGACTTGTCTGAATAGTAAAAATCTTTTCACTACAGGGTGGTATTTCAATAGGTTTTTCCGTGTTCATATAAATTTCCTGATTACTTAGTGTGATTGAATTTTGGTTTACATTATTAATGGCATTATGATTCTTCATAAAATCTAAACCAAGGATACCATCTAAATTTTCAATAGGGAAATTATCATTAGCAACTAAAAATTCATTCTTTTTACCAAATAATGTTAAATGCGTTTTCCCGATCATGTGAATTCTGCTATTACCCATTATTACAGATTTTGTACAAGCAAAAAATGGATCATATTTACCTGATTCTAGGACACGTTTTTTGACTATAGAAACAGCTGCACCTGTGTCCACTAGTAATTTAATAGGTCGTTTAGATTCTCTTGGTCTGACCCAGACAAATTGTTCATTAGATTCAGTGACTGCGTTGATGTAGACCGGCTGAATGCGGGGGATGCCTCTTCTTCCTCTCCCCCTTCCTCTTCCTCTTCCTCTTCTTCGTCTTCGTTCATTACTCGTACAGGCGGAGATTTTTCTAATTCTCGGCCTCTCCGAAAATTTTGAGGTTGCTCGTCTCGTTGCTTCCTATAGCATTGTTTTTCCGTGTGTCCTATGCGCTTACAGTAAGAGCACGAATTTCGTGTCTCTGCGCGTGTAGGAATCTCTCTATCTGCAGATCTTCGTGGCGTATCAACTCGTTTATATCTATCATCGCGTCGTCTATCAATATTATCAAATTGCATTTGTGATATTCTTTTACTCAAATCTCTTTCATAATTTGCACTTTCAGCATCAAGTGCAATATTTATGGCTTCTTTCATTGTCACTGGATTGTGAAACTCAACGCGCTCGCTAATTTTTTCGGTTAATCCAATAGTGAATTTGCGAATTCCCTCTTTTTCTTCAATCTTTGCTGCATATTTTGCTTCTAGCGGATCTTCTCGCTGTCCCACAGCTTTCATCACGCGACTATGAGTTTCTAAAAATCTACGTGCATATTCTGTTACCTTCTCATTTTTTCTCTGGTATATTTTGTTTCTCGTTTCCTTCAAATGTAAATAAGGAGTTTCTCGAGTTATATAGTATTTTAAAAATAACTCTTTTAGTTCTGACCAAGAGTCAGCACCTTGAATATCGGCTAGTTCCCTTGCTCTTCCTTTAATTTTAGTTGATAATACCATTCTGAACACACATAATTTATCTAATCCGTTTTCCATTTGTTTCAAAGCTTCTTCTATTTCTTTAATAAATATTTTCACATTACCGGTTCCGTCGAAAGGTGTAATCCATGAAATTACATCCATTGGTCTTAAACACCTGTAGCTTTCCGGTACATATTCGTCGTAAGCATGATGAGTCTTCATTCCGGCTGGTGGAAGTTTTGGTTTTTCATCCGACTGGTTGGGGACAGATTTCAATTCTAATATTGAGTTTTTTGGTATATCTCCTTTTGCATCATAGTAAGCTTGTAACTCTTCCGGTGTCATCTCTATTTTCTCTTCTTTTTTTATAGGGAGATAATTAGAAAGATTATCTAAGCTTTTAGCAAATAGATTGTTTCCGAATCGTGACTCCGTCATTTTAAAATTTATTTTCTTTGATGGATCAGAACTAGGGGTATAAAATTCTTCTGAATCGTAAGAGAAAATGCTTTTATTATCTTGTGAACTATCGTCACTTTTAAAAGAGGGTGTAGTGCGATAAGTTAATTTAAATGCACTCACCTTGTTCCAGTAGACTCCGTGCTCCAGTTTGTCCTCTGGGTTTTCTTTTTCGGCAATTGCTCGTTCAACTGCTCCCAGTTGCCAATCACCTTGCAGAAATTCGAAGTCTCAGTGATGAGTAGAACTATTTCCTATAGATAGACGTTCTCGTCTTCTTCGAATTTTCCACTCGCGATACCCCACACTTAGCACCAATTATGTCGTAGCCGCGCGTTAAATCGCACTATTTTCAAAGTTTTATAAGGGTTATTTGTACCGCACCACAAGGCTGGAGACTGGAACTATAGTTAAATAAAAATACTCGATTTATTAAACGAGACACACATTTATTTTATATTTACAGTAGAGATGTTCCTCATACAAAAGTCAAAAACGGAGTCTAGTCTCTATGGTCTGTAACGCAACGCTTTATAGTTTATTCTATGATAAGGAGGAAGCTAGAAAAAAGAAGGAAAAGGCGAATGGATCATGGGATATTTGAGGGAGTAGATAAGGGTATCACGAGACTTGAGGGCAACGAACGAAGTTCGTTGAAAGTTCGTTTCTTCTTAAAAAAGATTCTTAGATAATTGTATTTAAAATATTGTAATACACAAAATTATTGAGAGCTATACGACAGAGAGTGATTTAAAAAAATTTATATTACCTTATTTATAATTTTTTTGTTAAAATCGGTTTTAATAATTATATGTGTACTTCAGCCCTTGAAAATGGGAACGGTTCCTTCTTAAAACGTTGGACTTTATAATAAATTAAAAATTAAAAGACTGTCCGAAATTGTCGTTATTTTACAATATTTAATAATCTCGGACGTAAAATACAAGAATGAAAATATTAAAATTTTTTAGTATAAAAAAAAAAATCATTTTTACGCTCTATAATTCCCAGTCTTTGCTCTGATGGACGTTCAGAAACTTAGAAGTATGCAGGAAATTTTGAAAAACAAATTTAGGAGGGTAGGAGATTCGGACCCGCGTTCTACGCACCGAACCCTGACTACCTAACTAACCCTAACGCCTAACGAGAAAGAAAAACCTTTCTCATCATCTGCAAGTAATGGCGGGCTTATTTGAAAATATTTCCATAACTCATATTTTTCTCTAGTAAATAAAAATGGAAAACAAATAAGGGTTGATAAATTAATTACAGAAGAGCTAGAAACATGAAGCAAATGCTAATTTTATTTTTAATAAAATGATAATTGTATTTACTAAGGAGGCAATATATTTTCTGACTTACCGATAGTTCTTACCCTACCACTTGGTTCACTACTTTTCTTTATAAGCAACTTTGAAAATCAATTCACCTATCATCTTTTTGAACTATTAACATTCATATAACTTAGTCACTTATACAATTAAGTGTAGTAGTGTGCCATGATAGTGACGCATGCGCAGTTGATTAAAATGGTCCATTTGTATGCGCAGTAAGTCAATATCATTAATTCTTAAGCGCACTTAAACATTATGTTCATGACGCATGCGCACTAGATGTTTATGGCAATTACACATGCGCAGTAATGCTTTATGACAATAACACATGCTCAGTAATGCAGTGTAAGATCTAACTAAGCTTAGTAGTTGTTACCTTTCTTTTTAATTATGTGAGATATTTATCTCAAGCCCCCCCCCTCCCCACCCCACTTATTCTGTAAAATTTGTGAACTTTGCTGAACTTTTATATTATTTAAATTAAATTTAAGAACATTTTAAAATATGTGTAAAACTTAAATATTTTTTTCTTCTAACACCTATAAAATCTAATAAAATTGAAAACAAATGTTTTGGAATGCTGATTCCTTACGTTTTTCTTATGATTAAAGGGAGGAGGGGTTAAAATTTATCAACATACTATCAGAATATTATCATGTCAATTAAAAAGTAAACAATTTTTACATTTTAAGGCGTATTTTCCTTATATACTTTACATAAAATCTATGATAACCCACCGGTCTTTTCATACATTTATAAACTTTTTTCTTGGGGTACGCGGGAGGTGGGTTAAAAATTAATCAACACACTATTAGAAAATTTCATGTTAATTGTAGTGTAAAAATTTTTTTGTTAAAACGTTCACTTATTCAATTAGACAAAAGGGTTTTAAAATTTTCGAGAATTTCTACGAGGTAATCTCTTATTATATGAAAACGAATCCATAGTCGTCAACAGAAATTAGTCGTTCAGTCGTGCTTCCCCTTCCACATGGTTCACTATTTTTCTTCATAAGCAACTTTTAAAATCAATTCACTTATAATCTTTTTGAACTATTAACATTCATATAACTTAGTCACTTATACAATTAAGTGTAGTAGTGTGTCATGATAGTGATGCATGCGCAGTTGATCAAAATGGTCCATTTCTATGAGCAGTAAATCAATAACATTAATTCTTATGCGCAATTAAACATTATGTTCATGATGCACGCGCGCTAGATGTTTATGACAATTACACATGCGCAGTAATGCTCTATGACAATAACATATGCGCAGTCATGCAGTGTGGGATCTAACTAAGCTTAGTCGTTGGTACTTTTTTTTTAATTATGTGAGATAATATTCTCAACCCCCCCCCCCCCCTCACAACACTTATTCTGTAAAATTTGTAAACTTTGCTGAAATTTTATATTATTTTAATTAATTTTCAGAACATTTAAAATATGTGTAAAACTTAATTTTTTTTTTCTTCTAACACCTTGTAACCGTTCTCTCTCTAACACACGCAACTCATGGTGACAATGCGTGCGAGAGAGAAAGGTTACGTGTAACAGACTGCTGACTTACCACAATGGCGGCTTTCCAATCTCGACTCGCAAGCCTTACTCTTTCAGCTTGCGAGACCCCCGCGAAGCCCGTTTTAATTTGTAACCGCGCCAGGTGCATCCATGCACCCGACCTTCCCTCGGAGTTGAGATCTCTCGGTGTGGTGTTGGCCGGCTAGCCCTCGAGCACCACGAACATCTCCCGGCGTGAGTTACCTCGTAGACGAGAAAGAGAGAAAGAGATCAAATCACGTTTTCACCTCGCGACTCTACGCTACTTTACAATTACAAGACACAAAGTAAAAAAAACACTATTTATTAAAAAGAGTTTTTAATAAGAAGAACTAGTGAAAACAACTTACAAAATAACGGGAAATTAATTTACCACTCAGCACAGCCACGACCGGCGACTGCGTATCTCTCGAACCTTCTACTCCGAGAAAAGAGGAACACTAACCTTGGAGCCGGCGAATTGTCTCGTTCGGATCCATTGCCAAATCGCCTCACTGCCAGTAGGAAAAACACTCGGTCTGGAGTTCACAGTTTCGGTTTCACCAAATCACAATATAGCGACTGCGTTCGAGTCTCAGCACACACTGAGCTCTCTAGGGCCCGGCGCACGCAACATTGGTTCATGCGCTTGCCGGTTGGTGGCCCCGGTTTGCTGTTTAGTCCCGTCCGCTGCTGACCCCAAGCGGTCACTTTCGGGACTAGCTGTTAGTTTGCCGTCTGCTTGGCCAGATGTCAACAAGGTTCGATCAGCTGGCCAACGATCGCGGTATCGACCGTCCTGATCCTCTACGTCGGCCTCTTCGTCGTGGTTCGAGTGTCGGGTAGTGTAGTGTTTGTCGCGGGGTACGTGGACTGTGCTGTGTTTTTATTATTATACCAAATAATAAAAGAAAATACAGAAAATCGTGTTGTTTTCGTGTCGACAGAATGACAATTTACCAAGTTTACAAAATCGTGTTTAACAAAGCAATAATGTGAGTAAATTACAGAATTAAGAAATAATATGTTTGGAGTGCGTGCTGAGAGCATGTACCGGGGATTATTTCTCCGTTTTCCGCGTTCCCGACAACCAGGTAAGGTTAGCTTCGTCGAAATCCCGGAGCTTTGTTGACTAACGTGCGTTTGCGTAAAAACCACGTTACAACTCCCCTGGACCTAGACGAAGCTTACCCGCTTTTCTTCATCCGCGTGACTCTTATCCCGGTTTCCTCTCTCACTCGGACCGAAGGCTCGTCTCCGCACTCGTCCCTCTCTGGTAAACAGACGAGTATTATCACCCAGTCATCTAGTCGCTTATTAACAAGGCTTTTGGGCTTTCCAGCTTGGCTCTGGCATGCTTCCTTGTTAAACCCTTGACCCAGACCGTCCTGTCCACTTACCTCTTTTGTCTCATTTTTGTAAACTTCCTCGTATTTTTGACATTCTACTCGAGTTCTACACCCACCTAGGAAAGTTCTTGGAAAATGACTTTAAATTCAAACTACCCCAGGCAACATCTCGAGTTATACTACCCCCCCGGATCCCTAATGTCTACTGATGGGTGGGTTTAATGACTATGACACGAAATTTACTTTAGAAATACAAATTTTTGGTTTATTGTGCACCTCCCCGCACACTTACGTGACAGTGAGGGGGGTGACCTTAAAGAAAATACAAATGAAAGGTAATTGCAAGATATCATAAAAAAAAACTGTTTGACCCTTATTTTCTGCTGGGCCACGGCTGAGCGCCATTTTTCTCATCGGGACGTTCTTGACGGGGGCCAACATCGCGCCCAAGGACCGTGACAATGCTGTCATCATCGTCTGAATCCGTTTCCTCCGAAGATCCAGTCTCTTCGTCTTCAGCAGCGAGCAAGTGGTGAGCGCCCTGGCTTGCTTTTTGCCACGCGTAGCTCCGCCCGGGCTGCCGCTCTTGCTGCCATTGCTCTTCGTCTCTCCTGGACCCCGGACTCTTCTCTCAGATTAGCGACATTGTTGTGGAACTCTGCTTCTTCCCTCTGGCGGTGGAGCTCGGCCTCTTTCTGAGCGAGTTCTGTCTCCCGGCGTCGGAGGGCTAACTCTCCCTCTTGGTATCGGAGCTCTGCTTCCCTGCGGGCTAGCTCCTCCTCCCGGCGTCTGAGCACACTTGCCCTTTCCGCTTGACGGGCTTCTTCTTCCCGGCGACAGGTGTCAGCCTGACGGCGTCGCCGGTACTCTTCTTGGCGGTCCTCCGCCTACCGCTCTTTTGCGTCACGCTTTGTAAGGGTGTTCCTCACCCAGTTAGCGTGCTCCTCCTGGCGTCGGCGTTGTTCCACCTCGCCCCGCGCCATGAGTTCTTGGCGTCGCTTTCGTTCTTCAGCTTGTCGGCGCTGTTGCTGGACCTGTTCTTCTGCAGCCTTCCGTTCTCGCTCGGCCCTGTCTCTCCGGGCTTCCTCTCTCGCCTGTTCGGCGACTCGTAGCCCTTCCTCACGCCTTTTCTCTAGAAGCCTAATGTGCTTCGGGGGCTTATTCTTCTTGAGTCCCTGAGGCTCAACAACCCCCTCTCTTTGGGCTGCGGGTTCATTGGGCCGGACGTAGCCTGCCGGTTCCCAGCGCTCGTTATCTGTGCGCCTGGGCCGACCAGGATCTTGAGCCCTAGGTGCGTCTCGGGGTCTGGCTCCTCCTTCCGTCTCCATTAGCTCCACTCTTTGGAGGGCCCTTTGGAGGTCTTCTATGGCCTGTTGTCTCCTTTGGGCTGTCTCCAAGAGCTCTTGTCTTTCGGCTGTGGAAAAATGTACCATTGTTAGGATTTTGTTTACAGGAAATTCTCTCTTTACTAGGCTCTGTGTTTCCCACGTTGGGGGTGACTGGTGGATGGAGTGGTGTCACTTTCATCCCCTTCACCCTCTTCCCCTTCCCTAGGTTCTTGGTCACGGTATGGAATGAGGAGTTTGACAGGGAACCTACCTAATCTTCTCCCTTCTGTTGTGCCTAATTCGTATACGGAAGGTCCTACTACCTTGATTACGACGTACGGTCCCTGATTCTTGCCCCTAAAACAGCGCGTGATACCTTTCCTACCTGAGGACGTGACTTGGCCTTTGCGCATGACCTTATCTCCGACTTGGAAAACCGCGTGACGTCGTCGTCGATCGTAGTAGCTCTTTTGTTTGTCAAACGCGTTTTCGTGGTTCAAGGTCACGAGATCTTGTAGTTCCCTAAGTTTTAACATTCTCTCCTGCCATTCGCTTGGATCTGCCGGAATTGGATCGACTGGCTCTTCGACCTCTCTGCGTAGACTATTGCAAGGGCTTGGCTCTCTAGCGAGATTCAAGTAAGCCGGACGCTTCCGTAAGCCCTTCGAACGCTTGGTTTACGTATTCGGTTCCGTTGTCCGACACTAACACTTCTGGAGCGCCCCAGCGGAACAGTATTACATCTTCGAAGGCCTTTATGATCGTTTCAGCATTGGCTTTCCTCATGGGTGTTAACTCGATCCACTTTGTAAAAACGTCTTCAAACACCACACAATACTCGTACCCCAATGCTGTCTTAGGCAACGGGCCCATGACATCGGTCGCGACGACTTGCCAGGGCTGCTGCACAACTCGCATTCCCATCAAACCCAGGCCAGTAGTATTGAACTAAGGCTCTTCGATAAGTCATGTCGATTCATAGATGTGCGGACTGTGGATCTAGGTGGGCCTCTTGAAAGACATCTGGTCTTCTTTCGGTAGGGACCACCAACTTCCACGCATCTAGGTCCTCCACTACCGAGTCAATTAGCGGATTCGGCGCATAGCGATAAAGCATGCCGTCGGACACTTTCCAGCCATGAAACTTTCTGGGGGTTTCCAATACTTCTTGTCTGCCTCGGCTGTACCAATCATCTTCCACAGGGTCCAAGGCAGCTATTGGGATGGCCATTTCCTCCTCATACATCTGTGAAAGGGCATCCGGAACTAGATGTTCGGAACCTTTCCGGTGGATGACTTCAAAGTCATACTCGAGGAGGTCTAGGGCCCATCTGGCCAGTCGACCGGTAGGATTGTGAAGATTGTGTAACCAGCGCAGCCAACTGTGGTCAGTGATGACCGTAAAGTGGAAACCCTCCAAGTAATGGCGGAATTTTCGCACAGCCCATATTACCGCTAGGCATTCTTTCTCGATAACGGAATACTTCCGTTCGGCTTCCGTCATCGTCCTACTCGCGTAAGCAATTACTTTGTTTCGTCCGTCTTGCTTCTGAGTGAGAACCGCTCCGACGCCGAAGTCACTTGCGTCCGTGTGAAGATCGAATGGAATTTCGAAATCGGGATAAGTTAGAATCGGCTATGTCGTTACTAACTTTTTTAGTTGTTCGAACGCATCTTGCTGGCGATTTTCCCATTTCCAGGCAACGTTTGTTCTGAGCAACGCATTGAGAGGTTCGGCTACCGTTGCAAGCTGTGGTATAAAGTGACGATACCACGAGATCATGCCTAGGAACCTTCTCAATTGTTTGATCGTGGTCGGGGCCGGATATGACTTCAAGGGCTTAATTTTCTCAGGGTCAACTTTGAGTCCTTCTTCGTTCACGAGAAATCCTAGGTAACGGACGGTTTTTCGGCCGAATTCGCATTTCTTTGGATTTATTGTCAATGCTGCGCCTTGCAATCTTTCTGCGACTCGGACTATCCACTCTTTGTGTCCCTGGAACGTCTCGTTTACGATTACGATATCGTCAAGATACGCGTAAACGTTCGGCTCCATCTCGGGACCTATTAAAGAGTCAACAAGTCGCTGAAACGTGGCTGGTGCCCCAGACAGTCCGAAGGGCATCCGGTTAAACTGGAACAAACCCATCCCTGGGACTGTGAAAGCCGTATACTCTTTGCTGTCTTCTGCCATGGGGATCTGGTGATAGCCCCATTTTAAGTCAAGCGTCGTTATATACTTCGCGGCTCTTAGTTTTTCGAGGATCATGTCCATCTTGGGGAGGGGATAGGCGTCCTTTTTGACCACTTTGTTCAGCTTCCGGTAGTCAACGCAGAATCGGTAAGTCGCGTCAGACTTCCTGACCATAACTACCGGGCTGGACCATCCGCTTTTGGACGGCTCTATTATCCCCTCCGCCAACAGTCGTGCTGTCTCCTCTTGCATTGCGGCCAGGACCTTAGGCGACTCCCGATAGTATCTTTGCTTTATTGGCGGGTGTCCTTGGACGTCAATGCTGTGGACAATTCGATCCGTGGCCGGAAGTGATGGTGGGGGTGGCTTAATTACACGCGACACGAGTTCATCGAGCTCAGCTCGTTCGCCCTCTGTAATTTGTTTAAGCCCGCAGAGGAAATTCGAGTTTAGCGTTTCACCGCCGTTTTCCTTAACCTCTGTCTCCACCCCTGTTTCGGTATAGCGGCGGACCACCTCTGGGTAATCCGACATATACCAAATCCTATTCCGGCCATCGTGCACTATCCCGAACGTATGGATGAAGTCTATTCCGAAGAATACCTGCTCTCCCATTCCTGGGACGATATAGACTCTCATCATACGGGATACACGATCTATCTCGATGGGAAGTAAACAACTACCTTGCACTGAGCGCATGGTACCATCGGCAGTGACGACCGATTTCACCTGAGTCTTCTGTATCGTTGCTTGGTACCGCTCAGCTATCGCTAGGCCTATCTCTCCCATGACAGTTCGTGAGGCGCCACCATCGATCAAGGCTTGGACATCTGAGGTATTACCGATCCATGCAGTCGTGAAGACTCGCATGGTAAAACCGTCGTCCTCGTCCGGTGGTTCCAGGACCCTTAATCGTAATGGCGTCTCTTCTTCTGGAGTAACGCTTGCTTCTGGCGCACCACTTGATCGCAGGATTGCCAGAATAACCTGGTTCGTTTTCCATGGGTCCTCCCCGTCCTTGCTCTCGATCCTGTCATTGATCACAATAGTGTCTTTGGCTCCTCTTGGCTTCTGAGCCCTAGTTTGATATGACGTGGATGGTTGAGCAACGTTCGGTTGCGAGGGATTTTTGTCGCAAAAGGTGTCTGGGTCTGTCCGGTTCTTTACCCCTTCCTCAACGATTGCTCGAGTTACACACGGGTTCTGTACTCGAGCTTCTCCTAGCGGTTCAACTAGCCCTCGTAGAGTCTCTTGACTCGTGTCTTGGTTAGCTAGAGTCGCTTGAGCTACGTTTGAGGCACTTGGGTCTGGCTGTTGGGGAAGAGATGCGACCATTACTTCTTTCCCCGCTCCTTGTTTCCCGGACACGGATTACACTCTTTTGTCGGCACGCCATCTTTACCGCAGCGCATGCAGTAATCTTTGCGGCGTGGCTTTGGACAACCTCGCTGGTAATGTCCTTCGGCTTTGCAATTGAAGCAAATCACTGCCGGATTCTCACCAGAACTCGAAGTCGATGCTTTTGGTTCTTCCGTTCCTTTGGGACTCACGACATTCTTTTTGGGCGGGGGTGCTTTCTTTTGTTTCTGTTTGTTACCCCCCGTCTCACTTCGAACTTGGGCCTTACCGGCGTTCGAGGCGCCTATTCCGGCTACCAAAGCTTCAAATTTCTTTGACAGCTCCTCGAACTGTTTGGACCATTGTTCTTTTTCCGGTTTCTCCACCACTGCTGCTATCGTCGGGGCCTTTTTCGCTGGCGGTGCCTTTCCCTTGTACGCGAAATCGGGTATCAATGATTTTTCGGGAGGAGGGGGAGGAGTATGTTCTAGTAGAGTCCCAGCGACCCGCTCATACTGACCGGCTAGGGCGGCTAGTCCGTTATAATCCGCAAAATTATACCTAGGTATTGCTCTGCGGAACTCGGGCCTCAGATTTTCGTATATTTGGTTGAGCTGTTTCTCCAGAGGCAGTTGTATCTCCGACAACTGGAACAGCCCAAACATGCATGTCAGGAAGTCTTTCGCAGACTCATCAGCTCCTTGCTTTCTGAGCAGGATCTCTTCCTCAAGCTTCTCTTGATACGCGGGATTTCCGAATCTGGTTCGGAAATGTAGCTTAAATTGATCCCAGTTGGCCCACCGTCCCTTGTTTTGGCGAAACCAGTAGTATGCCATGCAGTCTAGGAGAAAGGGCATAGTGAGAAGCAACTCTTCGTCGGTAAGGTAGGCACTAGCCTTTCCTTCCTCGATCCTCCATAGAAACTGGTCTATGTTCTCGCTTCTTTCTCCCTTAAACTTTAACCTCTATGCTCCTACAACCTTAAAGACATCGCGTTGGGGCCCTTGGGGTCGGTGAGACATCTGTCCCCCATTTTGCCCTACGCCAAACGTTGTCGCGTTAAACGGGTTAGCGTTCAATGGCTGCTGGTTCCATTGCGGCCCAGCTGTCGGAAGCGAACCTCCCCATTGTTGGTTTTTTTTTCTTGGGGTAGGCGGGGGGTGGGTTAAAAATTAATCAACATATTATTAGAAAATTTCATGTTAATTGTAGTGTAAAATTTTTTTGTTAAAACATTCACTTATTTAATTAGAAAAAAGGGTTTAAAAATTTTCGAGAATTTCTACGAGGTAATCTCTTGTTATATGAAAACGAATCCATAGTCGTCAGCAGAAAGTCGTCGTTTAGTCGTGCTTCCCCTTCCACTTGGTTCACTATTTTTCTTCACAAGCAATTTTTAAAATCAATTCACTTATAATCTTTTTCAACTATTAACATTAATATAAGTTAAGCACTTATACAATTACGTGTAGTAGAGTGTCATGATAGTGATGCATGCGCAGTTAATCAAAATGGTCCATTTCTATGAGCAGTAAATCAATATCATTAATTCTTATGCGCACTTGATCATTATGTTTATGACGCACGCGCACTAGATGTTTATGAAAATTACACATGCGCAGTAATGCTCTATGACAATAACATATGCGCAGTCATGCAGTGTGGGATCTAACTAAGCTTAGTAGTTGGTGCTTTTTTTTTAATTATGTGAGATAATAATCTCACCCCCCCCACTTCACTTATTCTGTAAAATTTGTAAACTTTGCTGAAATTTTATATTATTTTAATTAAATTTAAGAACATTTTAAAATATGTGTAAAACGTAAATTTTTTTTTTCTTCTAAAACCTATAAAATCTAATAAAATTGAACACAAATGTTTTGGAATGCTCATTCCTTACGTTTTTCTTATGATTAAAGGGAGGAGAGGTTAAAATTTATCAACATAATATCAGAATATTATCATGTCAATTAAAAAGTAAACAATTTTTACATTTAAAGGCGTATTTTCTTTATATACTTGACATAAAATCTATGATAACCCACCGGTCTTTTCATACATTTATAAACCTTTTTCTTGGGGTACGCAGGGGAGGGGGTCGGTTAAAAATTAATCAACATACTATTAGAAAATTTCATGTTAATTGTAGTGTAAAAAGTTTTTTTTAAAACATTCACTAATTCAATTTGAAAAAAGGGTTTTAAATTTTCGATACTTTCTACGTAAAAATCTCTTATTATATTAAAACCTTTGTCGTCAACAGAAATTCGTCGTTCAGTCGTGCTTCCCCTTCCACTTGGTTCACTATTTTTCTTCATAAGCAACTTTTAAAATCAATTCACTTATAATCTTTTTGAACTATTAACATTAATATAAGTTATGCACTTATGCAATTACGTGTAGTAGTTTGTCATGATAGTGATGCATGCGCAGTTGATCAAAATGGTTCATTTCTATGAGCAGTAAATCAATATCATTAATTCTTATGGGCACTTGATCATTATGTTCATGACGCACGCGCACTAGATGTTTATGACAATTACACATGCGCAGTAATTCTCTATGACAATAACATATGCGCAGTCATGCAGTGTGGGATCTAACTAAGCTTAGTAGTTGGTACTTTTTTGTTAATTATGTGAGATAATAATCTCAACCCCCCCCCCCCCTCCCCACTTATTCTGTAAAATATGTAAACTTTGCTGAAATTATATATTATTTTAATTAAATTTAAGAACATTTAAAAAAATGTGTAAAACGTAAATTTTTTTTTTTCTTCTAACACCTATAAAATCTAATAAAATTGAACACAAATGTTTTGGAATGCTCATTCCTTACGTTTTTCTTATGATTAAAGGGAGGAGGGGTTAAAATTTATCATCATACTATTAGAATATTATCATGTCAATTAGAAAGTAAACAATTTTTACATTTAAAGGCGTATTTTCTTTATATACTTGACATAAAATCTATGATAACCTACCGGTCTTTTCATACATTTATAAACTTTTTTCTTGGGGTACGCGGGGGGTGGGTTAAAAATTAATCAACATGCTGTTAGAAAATTTCATGTTAATTGTAGTGTAAAAAACTTTTTGTTAAAACATTCACTTATTCAATTAAAAAAAAGGGTTTAAAAATTTTCGAGAATTTCTACGAGGTAATCTCTTATTATATGAAAACGAAACCATAGTCTTCAACAGAAATTCGTCTTTCAGTCGTGCTTCCTCTTCCACTTGGTTCACTATTTTTCTTCATAAGCAACTTTTAAAATCAATTCACTTATAATCTTCTTGAACTATTAACATTAATATAACTTATGCACTTATACAATTACTTGTAGTAGTGTGTCATGATAGTGACGCATGCGCAGTTGATCAAAATGGTCCATTTGTATGCGCAGTAAATCAATATCATTAATTCTTATGCGCACTTGATCATTATGTTCATGACGCACGCGCACTAGATGTTTATGACAATTACACATGCGCAGTAATGCTCTATGACAATAACATATGCGCAGTCATGCAGTGTGGGATCTAACTAAGCTTAGTAGTTGGTACTTTTTTTTTAATTATGTGAGATAATAATCTTAACCCCCCCCCCCCGCACCCTACTTATTCTGTAAAATTTGTAAACTTTGCTGAAATTTTATATTATTTTAATTAAATTTAAAAACATTTTAATAATAATAAATTAATAATATATATAAGTTAATTGGGAATGTTGGTAAAAAAAATTTTTTTAATGCAAAAAAGTGTAAAAATATTAATTATTTAACGAATTCTTGATCAATTATAAAAGTTTTATAGGTCAGTCGATTCCTTTTGAGATAAGGAATATGATTTTTGTATTCTTTAAGTTGTATTTTAAGCATGAAAATTTTTTTTATATTAAAACAAAACCTATTGTCGTCAACAGAAATTCGTCGTTCAGTCGTTCTTCCCCTTCCACTTGGTTCACTACTTTTCTTTATAAGCAACTTTTAAAGTCAATTCACTTATAATCTTTTTGAACTATTAACATTAATATAACTTAGGCACTTTTACAATTACGTGTAGTAGTGTGTCATGATAGTGACGCATGCGCAGTTGATCAAAATTGTCTATTTGTATGCGCAGTAAATCAATATCATTGATTCTTATGCGCACTTGATCATTATGTTCATGACGCATGCGGACTGGATGTCTGTGGCAATTACACATGCGCAGTAATGCTCTATGGGAATTACACATGCGCAGTAATGCTCTATGGGAATTACACATGCGCAGTAATGCAGTGTGGGATCTAACTAAGCTTAGTAGTTAGTACCTTTTTTTTATGTCCAACGAAAATTAAAATTTTATTTATTTACCTACATGTGCAAAATGTCTTATGTATATTTTACTTTTCAAAACTATATGTTCTACGCAAAGTATATGAATTTTTTGTTGACATGTTTTTTGGTTTCCGTTTACGTTTAAATTGTTAAAAATCCATTCTGTTTTGAGATTTTATTAACTGCGCATGTATTCTTTAAGTTGTATTTTAAGCATGAAAATTTTTTTTATATTAAAACAAAACCTATTGTCGTCAACAGAAATTCGTCGTTCAGTCGTTCTTCCCCTTCCACTTGGTTCACTACTTTTCTTTATAAGCAACTTTTAAAGTCAATTCACTTATAATCTTTTTGAACTATTAACATTAATATAACTTAGGCACTTTTACAATTACGTGTAGTAGTGTGTTATGATAGTGACGCATGCGCAGTTGATCAAAATTGTCTATTTGTATGCGCAGTAAATCAATATCATTGATTCTTATGCGCACTTGATCATTATGTTCATGACGCATGCGGACTGGATGTCTGTGGCAATTACACATGCGCAGTAATGCTCTATGGGAATTACACATGCGCAGTAATGCTCTATGGGAATTACACATGCGCAGTAATGCAGTGTGGGATCTAACTAAGCTTAGTAGTTAGTACCTTTTTTTTATGTCCAACGAAAATTAAAATTTTATTTATTTACCTACATGTGCAAAATGTCTTATGTATATTTTACTTTTCAAAACTATATGTTCTACGCAAAGTATATGAATTTTTTGTTGACATGTTTTTTGGTTTCCGTTTACGTTTAAATTGTTAAAAATCCATTCTGTTTTGAGATTTTATTAACTGCGCATGTGTAAATTATTTTGAAACCTATTGCGCATCTGTAAAGCTTACAGAACAAACCTGTCATTTACCTGTAGATTGGTGATTTAAATGAATTATTTTAAAATATGAAACAGAAAAATCCACCGATAGAAGACTTGAACTTGCGACCCCTCTCTCTAAAGCCCCCCACTGTATCCACTAGACCATTTACGCAGTTGGAAGTCTTTACAAATAGGTTACATACAAAATCTTTTAATTCTAAAAAAATCCCCCAATACTTCGTTATAATTATATTATTTGTAGAGACACTTTAAAGAATAATAGAATTTATAAAATTAGAAAAATTGTCGATCAATAGTAGCCAATATGTGTAGGTGTAAACACTCTTCCCTATTTTGCATAATTTTTAATGCAAAAAGGAAGGAACAAAAAACACAAGACACATTTTTAAAGACCACGGTCTTTATTTGTCAAGCGACGTTTGGTCAATATTCCATTGACCTCATCAGGCTGTAAAATGAATATTACACTTTTCAGTAAATATCGTTCAATTTTTTAACACGCACCACAATTAAAAAATATTAACAAATCAATGCATATTTTACCTCAAAAAATAAAATTAAATTACATCGAAAAGTACAACGTCAGGAATAAGTGACATGTCAAACACAAGTTCTCAGTCACAGAGTACGGAATAAACTGACAAGAATTATAAATATAAAAACAAATTAACGGCAAGGTAATCTAACATCACAAATAACGACTGAAATAAACAAACACAGTAAATAGAGAAAAGTCAATGTTAAAATTGAATAAATAATTTAAGACTGGAAATTAGTAAATCGAAAAATTTTTGTATAACAATTTGTTGTAAATATTATTTAAACTATATAAGTTTTCTTTTTTATTAATACTATTTGGATCATGGTTAATGAACATCATTTCGGATATTACACGTTTTCGCCAGTCTGTTTCAAAATCAACGATTAAAACATTTTTAAAGTCGAATTCATGTTTTTGTGAAGTACAGTGTTCGTGTATAACTTGAAAGAGGTTTTTATTATTTTTGTGTTTATTAATACGTTTTTTAAGAGTTCTTTTTGTTTCACCATAGTAAACAGCATTGCAGTTTTTACATGAAATTTTGTAAACGACACCAGCTTTTTCCCACTTTTCAATACAATCCTTCCCCAACTTGACGATACCGTTAAGTGGTTTTATAACTTTTGGAATCGTACAAAGATCATAATTTTTTAAGGTGTAATTACACTGTGAATAAAATTGCCCGTTATTGAAAGAGATAACAACTTTAGGTCTCCTTGCATAAATAGATTTTTTTAAATTAGTGAGTTCCTTGTTATTTTTGTTATCAATTTTTTTATTTTTTAAAACATTTATCCTTTTTGAGACACAAGTATTTATAAAGTGAAGAGGATAATTATTATTTATTAACATTTGTTTTACAAGTAAATTGTTCTTTTTGTGAAATTTCTTGTGGGGAAGAGACATTGCTCTGTCAATAAGATTAAAAATAATATTCTGTTTTTGATTTAGAGGATGATTAGACGAAAAATTCAAAAGTCTACCAGACGATGTTGGTTTCTGGTACCAATCCGTGACAAGGCGATTGTTTTCTCTTATAATTGTTAAGTCAAGAAAATTTAATTTTCCTTCAACTTCCATTTCAATAGTAAACTGAAGTTTAGTATGGTAACTGTTAAAAACTTCAACTACTATATTTAAAAAATCTTTATGAACACAAAGAATTGTGTCGTCAACGTACCGAAAATAAAAAACAATATTGCAACCAAATTTCTCTTTGAGAGATTTTAGACAACTCCTTTCCAAGTCATCCATACACATATCCGCAAATAAGGGGGAAATCGGTGACCCCATAGGAGTTCCGTAGATTTGATGATAAAATTTTCCTCCAAATTGGAAAAAGGTATTATCAAACAGGAATTCCGTGATATCGATGACCTGAGAAAAGGGGATGTCACATTTTTCACTAATTTTTTGGTAACGAATGTCTAGGCTCTGTATCACTAGATCACACGGGATGTTGGTAAATAATGAAGTTACATCAAGTGAAAGCAAAACATGGTCTTTCGGTACGTTAATAAGTTTTAGTTTTTCACAAAGAGCGAAACTATTGTCAATATGAGAAGCAGGAGTAGAAATGATATTTTTAAGTTTATGGTATAAAACATAAGCAAGTGAATGGTTTGGAGAATTGACACATGATACAATTGGTCTGAGGGGAACATTAATTTTGTGAATTTTTGGGAGTCCATAAAATAAAGGAAGTGTTTTGTCAGTTTGCGTCAGTGCATTGTTATGGAATTTAGCTGAAAGAAAGCCATTATTATTTAAATCTTTAAGATGATTTGATACACCTGATCGTAACTTCACTAATGGGTTTCTTGATATCAATTCATAAACACTATTGTCATTTAAAAGAGAATTCGTTTTTGCAATATAATCTGACTTATTTAGGCAGACGGTGCGATTACCTTTGTCTGCTGTTGTAAAAATTAAATTATCATTATTTTTTAAAAAAAGTTTTGTGGAATTTAATTTTTTCGATGTAATTTAATTTTATTTTTTGAGGTAAAATATGCATTAATATTTTTTAATTGTGGTGCGTGTTAAAAAATTGAACGATATTTACTGAAAAGTGTAATATTCATTTTACAGCCTGATGAGGTCAGTGGAATATTGACGAAACGTCGCTTGACAAATAAAGACCGTGGTCTTTAAAAATGTGTCTTGTGTTTTTTGTTTCTTCCTTTTTGCATTAAAAATTATGCAAAATAGGGAAGAGTGTTTACACCTACACATATTGGCTCCTATTGATCGACAATTTTTCTAATTTTATAAACTATGGAGAGCGATCAAACTCTTTCAAATAATAGAATTTTTTTACTTCTTGTAAGAATTGAGGAATACACTCATTATATTATTCAATATAATAGAAATTTTTTTATTATTAATATTTAATTACATTATTTATTAGTTATTTAAAATTAATAATGCAAAATACTCATTAACAATTGAGAATGCATTATGAAATTGAGGTTTTCGTTTAAATGCAAAACAACATATACATGAAAAATAAAACTTAAACTAATATTTTATAACTTTTTTTTAATGATTTCACAAAACAATAACTCCCTTTTAATGTTTCAAAACAAAAAATTATAAAGATTGGTTTCATTTTCTTAAATAATACAAAATATATAATTTTTTTTAGAGTAAAACAAATATAATTTATTGATGGTTTTTAAATGTACTAACCATATCACAGTAAATAATCAACCTTTAAAAATTAAATGGGATAATTATTAAAAGTATTTATTAATGGAAGCATTAAAAAAATTTTAATTAAAATATCGAAGTAAAAACTGACAAATTCGTCAAAGGTGCGGATAAGTTCTATTGCGTAGAACGTAATCTGCACGTATTGTTAATTTTTACAAATATTTTTTTAATTTATAACCGTGCTTTTGATATTTGAAGCAGGGTTTTACGAAGCACATTGTTTCACAATTGCAATACCAAAAGATTTATCCATATCTTTAAATGATAAGTATATGTTTTCGGAATTTATAAAATTATACTTTGGAAGGATGAATTTGACACTAATTTAATATTGATATTAATATAAAATTAATTTATTTAAAATTTTGTATAAATCATCGTAATATTATAACATTCCCTCATTAAAAACAATTTAAGTATATTATTTGTTTTACACAAAATTATTAAACAATTTATTTTAATATTAATAATATTAATATTACTAATTAATAAAAAATTCTTAAAACAAAATTATAATCTTTATATATAATTTTCAAATAATTTAAAAATAACAACAATAAAATAAATGATAAGTTCATGATAGTTTTTAATATTTAAACTTACAATTAGATAAGCAATTTCTTTATCAATAAATATAATTGAGCAAGCGTTAGCGAGCGAATTAACATCGCTAGTCTCTAATTATATTAAAACAAAACCTTTGTCGTCAACAGAAATTCGTCGTTCAGTCGTTCTTCCCTTTCCACTTGGTTCACTACTTTTCTTTATAAGCAACTATTAAAATCAATTCACCTATAATCTTTTTGAACTATTAACATTAATATAACTTAGGCACTTATACAATTAAGTGTAGTAGTGTGCCATGATAGGGACGCATGCGCAGTTGATCAAAATGGTCCATTTGTATTCGCAGTAAATTAATATCAATGATTCCTATGTTCACTTGATCATTATGTTCATGACGCATGCGCACTAGATGTTTATGGCAATTACACATGCGCAGTAATGCTCTATGGCATTTACACATGCGAATTAATGCTCTATAGCAATAACACATGCGCAATAATGCAGTGTGGGATCTAACTAAGCTTAGTAGTTGTTACCTTTTTTTTAATTATGTGAGATAATTATCTCACCCCCCCCCCCCACCCCACTTATTTTCTAAAATTGGTTAATTTTGCTAAAATTTTATATTATTTTAATTAAATTTTATATTATTTTAATTAAATTTAAAAACATTTAAAAATTTAAAATAAAATTTTTTTTTTTCGTCTAACACCTATAAAATCTAATAAAATTGAACATAAATGTTTTAAAATGCTGATTCTTTACGTTTTACTTATAATTAAAGGGGAGAGGGGTTAAAATTTATCAACATACTATCAGAATATTATCATGTCAATTAAAAAGTAAACAATTTTTACATTAAAAGGCGTATTTTCTTTATATACTTGACATAAAATCTATGATAACCTACCGGTCTTTTCATTTTTTTTTCTTTTTATAAACCTTTTTCTTGGGGTACGCGAGGGGGTGAGTTTAAAATTCATCAACATACTATTAGAATATTTCATGAATATTTCCAGAACTGTTTTACTGACTGACTGAGTAAGACGTGTTAATACGAGCTCTCTTGTTTTTTCCTGTTTTTCCGAAACTTTTCAATCCTTAAGTTGTAAGTGCGGAGGGCATTTATTATCGGAACCCTTAATTTGCTAGATTGCTGTTCGTTGGACTTGTTTTCTGTGTATTTGGTACTATTTGCGGGTTTTGAATTGTGTTTGACCGGTTCCACGTGGTGTAGCCATGGCTGTTTGCTCGAAGTGTGAACAACATATTTCGAGAGTCCCTGGAGAATCAGTGACTTGTGAAAAATGTGGTACACTTATGCATTTGAAATGTGCAAAAGTCTTTATCAGTCAAAAACAACTTGAAAATCTTAAAAAGCCTTCTCCTAGTTATATTTGTGAGAAGTGTGAAGTTCGGTAGATAGTGACATCTCTTCTAGGAACGAAGTAGCTGTTAATAGTAATTCTAATATTTCGTCTCAATTACTAAGTGACAAGACTGAAAGGACTCAACGCACGGAGGCAATGCGGTATGCCATTGAACAGGGGCAACACGATGTACTCTCACAATACGCAGAGCAGATGACAGCTTTGTTTAAGGGGATGGAAGAAAAACAGGCCAACTTCAATGCTGAACTCAATGCTACAGCCATCTCAATGAAGGTGGATATTGCTGATAAGTCTATAAGAATCGGTTTACTTGAGGTTGACTCTGAAGTACACTTCAAGACCCAAGATAACATTAAGGCGGAGAATGCTGATCTTCGGCTCAAAATCGACCATCTCGAACGTAACCTTATCATGCAGGAACAATCTTCTCTTCTTACTCTGAAGAAGAAGTCTGGAGATTCATGGACTTTCTGTTAAATCAGACGAGGACCTGACTAAGACTTTTCTTAGTATTGCTCTTAGTTTGAAAGTGGATATTGACCAGGATGACATTTTAAATATTTTTCATATACGCAGACCTGCCAACTCTTCGTCATCCTAATTCCCACCCACTGTTTTTGTAAAATTATCTCGTCAAGGGAGCCACTGACACCTTTCAATCGTCGAGTCTATGCCGCTGCTCTAGCCCTAAGAAAAGGTAACAAAATAAAATACCTCTGGGTATCCGGATGAAAAATTTTTTGCCGAAAGAACGATGGCGAACGCAGGATCCAGCGTACGGTACTAGAGGATGTCAATAAATTTAACTAGCTTTTGTTAATTGTTTTTGATTATACTTTTGTTCAAGTTTTCCAAACTTTCTTTTCTTTTCTTGGATTTTTTTCTCTTTATAAATTTTTTAATATCCATTGCTTGTTGATTTATAAATTTCCTATATTATGTTTTACAATTCTTATACATTCTTTAATATTGAAAATTTTGTTAATTCCGGCATATATTTCAACAGTATTGTAAAATGTTTTCTTTCCATATATTTGAAATTTTGTATTTCGGATCTCCTTTTCGATATAGTTTTTTATAGTTTTTTACTGTTTACTAGTAATTTGTATTATAATTGTAATCTTAGAGTTTATCATCCTTTGACTTATGGGTTTTATTTCAGCCATTTTTTCTTTCTTATCTTTTTTATATTTTTATTTTCTATACTATTCTACAGGATTAATTGTAATTTTTATTTATTTGCTTTATTTTTTTTGTTTACTGCTGATTCTTGTATTCTATCGGCAATGGAACCTCTCTCTGCTTATCTACCTTTTTCTTTATTCCAATAGAGTTTTTAAATATATGCCACGTTAATGCTCAGTCTCTCCTCGCTCATTACAACGAGTTTAGAGATTTTTTAATTCTTATTTTTATCATATTATTGCAGTCTCGGAGACTTGGCTTGCAGCGGGCTTCACATCTAATTTGATTGAACTAAACGACTACATGCTCTTTCGAAGAGACAGAGACCTGCGTAGAGGTGGGGGTGTTTTTCTCTATGTCCAGAAGAGATTTAGATGTTCTGTGGTTGCAGTTAGTACTGAAAAAAATTATCCTACGGCTGAGTTCTTGTTTCTCGAGGTCTCATCCCAACGAGATAAAGCATTGATAGGTGTTGTTTATAAGCCTCCTTCTGCTTCATTTGGTAATGATCTAGAGAACCAAATTTTTTCTTTAGTACCTGTATTTAATAAATAATAATTTATTAACTTGTTTTCAACACCATTCGTGTATACAAGTGAGTTCCATTAAAATTCCAGGGTAGTTACAGCATAAAACAAATTACAAGATAAAGCGGCGTTTAGTAATTTCGTTCTTACAGTGGTTCATACCCCCAGACCACCCAATTAGACGTGTTACATGTTCATTAAACAAAAACAAAATGTTCGTGATCACATTAACAAATTTCTTTATTGTCGCACAGTCGTTTGATGATAGTACAAGAATCCAATCCTCGGCTGACCAAGGACTGTTTCCCTCGTAGCCAAACGCATTATATAATAAATGTTCGCAAGCTGGGCAGTTAGTCAAAATATGGAGCACACTCTCATTGTCTAGCCGGCAACTAGCGCAAGTTTTGTCGAGGTTAAAATTGCACTTCTTCTGGTCAAAAATTAACCTGTTAGCGTGCTTATTGATCAACCTAAGTTGTGCAAAAACTTTTTTATAATGCAGGGGCATATTTATATCTAGATAACTTCGCGATTCACTCGGCGTATTTAAATATGGGTAAATCAGGAGGCTTTTGGATGCTTCAACGCATCTTTGGTCTCTATTATTGATATATATCGAGTAAGAGTCCTTCAAAAATTTCTCATTTAATTCAAATGAATCTAGGTTTAAATTATCCCAAAAATCTCCCAGACCACAAGGCTCCACGAAAGAGGCTTTTATTTGAGCAAACCAGTTAAGTTTATTATTACTTGATTTGTTTTTAGCTAGGATTAGTAATTTTTCCGCACACTGTCTGGGAATCCGTGAATTGTTCATCTGTGAAATTTTAATTATCCATGACAGTGACTTCTTAAAAACCTCGTAAGCTAGGTGCCTAGCGCTCGTTTCGATTCTCACTGCGTAGTTAGGGGTGCAGGCCGGAAGATTTAAAATCTTTTTAATAAATGTGAGTTGTATTCTTTCAACAATTTCCAGAAAATTAAGGGCCCAGATCTGACTTCCATAGAGGAGTACACTAATAGCTAGGCTCTGAAATAATCTTAAACATGAGGCCCACGAATTAATCTTAGCAGAATATACCGTCTTCAGGACTGCACCCACCGCAGTATTTGCAGAGCTAGAAAATTTCTTTGCCGCAGAAAAAAAGGAACATGCATTATTGAAGGGTACACCCAAGTAGATATATTCTTTTACCACCTCGACACTACTCTCGCCGAATTTGAGCGATCTAAGTTTTTTTGCAATTGAATTACCTGATTTGGAGAATATAACGATTTTTGTTTTGTCCGTGTTAACTATAAGATCATTTATAATACAGTTATCATGTAAAACGTTTAGTTTTTTCTTTAGCTCATTTAGAGTATCTGCCAGCCAAACGTAATCGTCGGCGTATCCTAACATTTGTATTTCTGTCGCGTTATTAATGGAAATCCCTCTACAACCCATGTCTATTGCAAATTGCTCCATATCTGCTATAAACAAAAGAAACAGATACGGGCTCAGGACTTCTCCCTCCAGAATCCCCCGAGAGACCTTGACACATTCAGTAATTCCCTCATTCGTCCTAATACAAGTATACGCATTATGATAAAAGTCTCTGACGATGTTGATAAACTTCGAACTAAGACCCAACATATAAAGTTTGCTCCACAGAATATTGTGGGAAACTGATGGGAAAGCCCCCTTGAAATCAATAAATAACGCGTACACGACCGAGCCCGGGTTTCTGAGGTGGATCTGGAGAGCATAGAGACTGAACAGATTGTCTAGACAGCTCCTACCCTTCCTGAACCCCGCTTGAGACTCTGGTATTAATCCGCGTGATTCCGCCCATGACATAAGTCGCGAACACATTATCTGGGTGAAGATCTTACTTAAACAATTAATCAATGTTATTGGTCTGTAGTTATCAGGTATTTTAGGATCCCCTTTTTTATAGAACATAGCTGTTACTGATTTACCCCAGGCTTTTGGCATTTTCTCTGTGTATAGAATTTTATTAAAAAGTACGGTCATAAATAAGACCCAATTTGGTGGCAAAGTTTTAAGAAAGCTATAATTAATTTCATCGGGTCCAGGGGCCTTCCCATCCCCACTCTTAGAAAGGCTGAAAAGGATCTCGTCAGTAATAATACAATCATCTAGTTCCGGAACATATCTCGTCGATTGGGCTAAACCCAAATCCGTGTTCACTGGAATTGCCGGGAATGTTTTTAATAGGAATTGATACCATGTATCGATCTCGACGTTTGGTTGTTGATATATACGCGGTCGAAATGCATTTACAGCTTTTCAGAATTGAGTCTGATTCTTACTGTTATTAACTGCTTCCAAACGAGTTGTTTCGAAGTTACGTTTTTTAGCTTTAATCATTTTCAAATAAATATTCTTTTCACTATAATATGCATTTCTAGTAATAATTGACAAGTTCTCTTTTCTGGAGAGCCTTAAAGCATTTCGTACATTTTTTCTCGCATCTCGACACTCCTTATCATGCCAGGGATTTTGACTTAAGTTTCCATTAATATTGACAGCCGCTGACATCCCCAAATTCAATGCCACTTCTTTAATTGTGGAGGTGAGAATTGAGCTTAGCTCGTCGACATCAAGGTCCACATTCGACACCTCTTTTCTTTCGGCCATCATACATGAGAAAAGATCAGCTTTTTCCTTGCAAAATTGAAGTTTAGAAAGCGAATTATGCACTTTATGACTATTAAGGCAAGTAATATATAGTGCAACTGGAAAGTGATCTGAAGAGGTTATCAATTGAAGGACCTTCAAGTCGACTACGGATGGGAGCGCCCCCACCGAGCACCACACCAGGTCTATTACGCTAGCCCCAATCTTACTTGAGTAGGTAAAATTGGCAGGGCTGTCGCCCACACAACGACCATTTAAAAGAGTAAATTCACATGATTCTAAATTATTTAAAATTATTTTACCTCTAGTATTTAATATTTTATCATAAGATTTTCTTTCGACAGAAACTACATTAGTTTTTAGGAAAATCTGTGGGTCTAGTTGATTAAGTTCAGCAACCCTGCCATTAAAGTCCCCTCCGATAATTACAGGAATATTAGGGAAATTTAAATACATATTATTTATTGTCCATGTAAAATCCTCCATAAATTTATCCATGTTTTCATTCGGAGGCAAATATATAAGTCCAATAATAACAATAATACCCCTTGGGGGAGTCCTGACCTTAATAAATAAGTAGTTACTATGTTTAGCTATTACCGTTACTGAATAAAATTTTTTGTTTAATGCTATAAGAAGGCCTCCTTTTGCTCTTCCAAGGATGAAGTTTCTTGATGCAGGAACCTGAATGTAGTTGAAGCAGCTTTTCTCCAGTGTAGTTATTTTCTCAGTTTCATTCCAAGTCTCGCACGCACAGAGTATATCATGAGAATTAATAGCTTCACGAATATCTGGCAAGTTGCGAATTCCGTGGATGTTCCAGAAAATGATTTTCCCTCTTTCCCCATTATCGTAGCACCTCAAAGGTTCCGTATAGCCCAGGTTCGACATCCCCACTCCATAGTGCCTTCGTTGCTATATCACGCCTTCTTCACATAAGGAGTCACCCATCTGATTTTCGTCCAATCGAGTCTTTTCCGGATCCAAGCTGGTTGGGGCAGGTGTTAGGAATTTTTCCAAGGAGTGGGAGGTTATGGAATCATTAGTCCCCAATCTGGGGCGTCCTCTCTTAGCGATCTTTTGTAAGTCAGGCTTCTTGAATCCCAATTTACGTTTTTGTGATCCCCCCCGAGGGGTGGAGCTATTAGGTAATTTAACATCTTGGTTAATTTCAATCACTTTGTTTAATTCCCTGTTTTCCGATGATTGCTCCTTTTGTTCTTCCCTGAGAAATTTCTTCCGATTTTCTCTCTCTTCGATCGAACGGTCGTTTGCTATCACCAGATTTTTGCTTTTGAATTCCCTAACTTTTGTGAAAACTAATTTCACCCATCTGGATGCAATAAATTTCACCAGTACTGGACGTGGAGCATTACCCTTCCCAAGTCGGAAAGCATAATCTATAGCTAGATCAGGAATATTTAGGCCCAGATCGTGGAAAATCTGACCGATCACCTCAATTAATCGACTATTAATGGCCTCTGTTTCCTCGAGTCTAAAAAGTACAATATTCTTAGATCTTAGTAATTTATCGTAAATATTCGTTTTACGTTCGACGATGGCCATTCTTCCCTCTTGTCCATTTAGTTTTACATTAATAGAGTCCAGTGTTTTGTTTGTCTCTTGCAGCTTGCTATTCGTTGTCTTTTGTGTTGTGGAAATTTCATTGATGTTGGTAAATAGCTTTTCCCATCTCTCTTCCTCAGGAGTAGGCATCGTAATTACATGCGAGTTCTAACTCGTGATAATTAATTATTAAGATGGCAAGATTTATATTGATTTCAGAATAAAATTGAGGAAAGCGATATGAATAGATATAGGAATTCTCTTCCTACATCTACCCGCTTGCTGCTGGTTAGGTTTTTGATTCTTCCGTTTTTTGATTACTGCTGTGTTGTCTATGATGACATTACTGTAGAACAATAATAAATTGGAAAGATTCCTAAACTCTTGCATAAGATTCGTCTATGACCTACCTAAGTTTGAGCATATTTCTTAATACAGGACTAGAACAAAAACTGTGCGCTACGCGCGCCATGTCATGGTGTCATTTTAACATATGAATAAATAAAGGGCAGCTTATAGAGTATGATGTAACAGGAATAGGGTTGTAATAATTATATTCCGCAAGGAATCAGGTTCACACATCGTGAATTTGGTGACGGGATTAGCGACCCCGCGGTGCCTGAGCTAAGTCGATAGGGCCACCTAATGTGAGATTAGCTTCAGCTTCTGTCGCGTCTCTTGGGTGAGCTTCAGCATGATCATGCGATCGGCGCTGTCCTTCTCGTTGTGGTTAGGGGGCCTTCTGGCTTGCCAGAGGGCGCTGTGCAAACAGTCAGAACAAGATCAAACGTCCCAAAATACCGCCTGGTGTCAACGTGAAGAAGCCAATAGGTATATGGTTAATGGACGGTGGCAGGTACAGGCCCGTGTAATATAAGTTCCTGGCGTTGAGGTGCAGATTCTCTGTGTCTCTTCTGACTAAAGGGTACGAGTTTTGTATGTGTCACAGCTAGGACTACGGAAAAGTCTTAAGGGTGAGGGCGGACGGTTCCTGTCCACTCGGTACTGAAAGGAGTAGGTCTGGCGTGGCTGTTTCTGGTTCAGTCCCGCCCACTAAAACAAGTAAGTCCGTGGCTTGAGCTGGTCACCTATATCCCCGGAAGGCTGGTACCGGCCAGTACCAGAATACTATGACTCTCTAGTGGAGTCCGATTCTCTGGCTATTGGTCGTGCCCGAAGTAGTAGTGATAGAGCAGGTCGCTCATATGGAAGGGAAGGCGCCACGCTGTATGAACAATCGAATGTAGTAGCGGAACGCATTGGAATGCGGGGCTTGGTCACCCCCGCCAGTACATGTTAGTAAGCAAACCAAGTAGAGGAGCCTCAGCGTGGAGGGTTGACCCGGAAATGTGAGGGACTGGGCCGAGTAGGGACCGGGCGACTTTAGCAGCATATCTGAAAGAATAGATTGGGCCCAGGTCGCCGAAACCGCTCCTATCACGATTCCTAGTTCTGAGTGAGCACATTTGCTACGGCAGTTGCTGGGAGAAGGGCCTCCACGAGGTTCCCCGCGGGTACTGCCCTAGAGAGCGTTTAGCAATTTGTTGCTGAGCACTAACAAGGGTTGCTAAATACTTCTCCTTCCCGAAAGGGACACTCGGGTCTTCTAATTCCGTTTGGATGTCTCAGACTCCGCTAAGCGGTAATTTTTCCCACACCCTCTCTCCCTTCCCAGGATTACAATGTCTATATTGTAATCGTGGGCAACGCAGTGTTTTTGTTAACCCTCCTACTTCCTTCCTCTTTACTCCATTCTTTATCTTCCTTCCTTTTCTGCCCGGTATATAGCCCCTGGGGGCCTAGGTGACCCTAGGAAGACCCTATTCTTCCTAGAAGTGGCGGAAATCTGTCTGTAATAATTATATGACAATTGTTCTGAATTCTATTTTATATTTTGTCACGAAAATCCTTAGAATTACCTGAACTATCAATAGAAAGGTCTGTTTGACTTGAGCTTCCTCAAATGTTGAATAATTATTAATTTTCCACAGTTTCCTCTTTTGTGACAATTGTTAAAAATAAATTGTAAGCAAATATCAAAAGAAAGAAAACAGCATTTACAAAAAAAGTGAAAAAAAATGTTGTTGAAGATAGATCGATGTAATATATGACAAATGCAAGTTTGGTGATTTGAAAGTTCGAATAGATGCAAGTTCGGTCATTTAAAAGTTCAGTCAAATGCAGATTCGGAGATTTTAAAATTCAACCAAACGTGAGTTCAGTGATTTTAAAGTTTGGACAAATGCAAATTCGGGTGTTTCAAAATTTTAACAAATGTAGGTTTGGTTATTTTAAAGTTTAGACAAATGGAAATTCAGGGAATTAGAAGTTCTTACAGTTCTAAATGTGGGTAGTTTAATATTTTGCTAAATACGAGTTCGGTGATTTGAAAGATTGGAAAAAATGCAAATTTAGTGTTCGGACAAATGCAACCACAAGTTTGGAGTGTAGAAGTACCAACAAATACTTTAGCCCTAGAAACTTCAATAAATAAATAAAATACGATTTCGAGAAGTTGAAAATTTTAAGAAATGCAAATCGCAAATGCAAGTTTAGTAATTTTAAATTTATAACAAATACGAATTCGGGAAGTTAAAAGTTAGGACAAATGCAAGTTCTGATAATTACAAATTCTGACAAATACAAATTAAGAGAATTACGAATTCGGATAATTAAATTTCAGGCAATTATAAGTTCGGTCAATTATAAGTTCAGTCAATTAGGTTATGGAGGTAATACATGCGATCCAATAAAAGTAATTTTATTAAATATTTGAGAATAATTTGTTTACGGTATTTCGCTGAGAGAGCGATTGGAGCTCAGGAATTAGACAAGCTCTATTTGACATAACTTTTAGCTACAAGACAGTTTTAAAAACAGTAATTGGTTGAAAGGCGAACATTGTGAAGGAATTTTAGATTTCGTAAGCTTAATGTATGTTTTTACCAAAAAAGGGGTGTGAACTAACCATCTTTGAACCCTTAATGTGTTTTTCGTCTCCTAGGACCGAGCGAATTAACCAAAAAAAACATGTATGATGCTTTGATTATACTAATTATGAAAGAAAATTTTGAAACTTTATGGCTATAAACATCTATTGACAGCAACGTTTTATTTAATGACGGAATAAAAAAAATCAATTTCTTCAAACAATATAAATAAACAAAGAACATGTAAAAATAAACAATTATTTTGCATAAATAGGTTCCTCTTATTCTTTATCTGTTATGGATCAATTTATTTTACTCCATAAACAATTAAATCGATTTCATCAAATTTTTTAAATTTAGGTTATGTAAACACTTTGACTTAAAATCAATTTTGGCCACTCAATATTCACTACATATATTTACAAATTTGTTAAAATTAGTTTACCTTGTACTAAATGTACAAGGTAAATAACACAACATATATATATATATCTAAGGAAAGTGAAAATATCACTTATTGCTAAATGAAAATTTTACTTATTAATAAATTAAAAAATTGTACATTCATTAAAAAAAGTTATGTTTTACTTAGTCAAATATTTATAGAGCAGTGAACCATCTCTCTTCGAACATCCACAAAAAGTAAGGTGCGCGATAAATTAAAATAAGTTTTGGAATCATGTTTTATTACATATATTTACCTTGCAATAACAGCCATACTTCGACGTACGTATTACTTTAGTAACAAATCATAATGACTAAACGAAAAAATTATTATATTTAACACGCGACAAAAATATTGGAGTATTTGTTTTAACAAATAAAAAAGTGCTTGTCCTTTTGCTTACTAAATAAACTTGGTAATGAAAAGACCTTTTGAACTTTTAGTCTATGTATCATACATTCTAAATGAGCTATACAAAAAGTAATGTTAACTGTAATATAGAAACTTATATTTACATTTCATGACAATATAACAATATATTTCATAATTTTATTAAACCTATTAAAAAATTTCTTTATAAACATAATTCTGAATATATTTTTCACATCTCTGATTACCTAGATATAGTTTAACTGAATCAAAAGAGCGAACCTTTGACAATCATACATACAATTGACCCTGATTAATTACATATTTTCTTAAATCTATTGCAATTATATGAAATGTCTGTCCTTAATATTTATTAATAGTAATAGTAAAGGCTAGTTTGATTGGAATTTGTCTTCTCTTGAATGTAAGAGGATAAAAATTCTCACAATATAATAATATACGATGTATAAATACAATATTCCCACTCTTATCTCCGGTCAATATTTCAGCTTTAATTACATGATTTGGTAAATCTAACACCAATAATCTTGTTCCGTTACATAAACATTTATTAATGCTAAGGTTTCTTATTAACATTACAACTGAATGTATTCTTAAATGTAATACATGTGGTGGTAAACCAGTTGGCGATAAAGTGTTTAAATATTGTGGCCAAATAACATCACGATTATTGACATTATCAGAATTATCTATACATTTAATACTTTTATATACTTTTTCTTTATCGCTATCTAATAACAGTACAACTTGTTTGTTAGTGTCATCAACATCAATATTTCTAGGTGCCAAAATAGCATAAAATGCCAATTCTTGAAATTTTTTCTCTTTAATCAAATGATTATACGTATTTCTTGCAATATCGACATTTCCTTTTTTCATAATTTTTTGTAGTAAATGAACACAATCTTTAACATTATTATTTGTATCAGTTCCTATTTCTAACAGAAAATCTATAAACTCTATTTCTTTTGGTAAAGCTTGCATGTTTTCAGATAATGTAAATATTGAAAATTTATTTCACAATTTACTCTTTTTAAAAGACAAGTTAATAATTTACGATTTTGTACCTCTTTCTTTATTGGTAAAACTTGTCTGAAATCACCTCCTAAAATGATTATTTTACCACCAAAAGCATTAGCGATTTGCATGATGTCTCTCAATGTTCTATCCATAATTTCTAAAGCATACCTTGGTGCCATTGGAGCTTCATCCCAAATAAAGACATTACAACTTTTAAAACCAAACCTTCTTTAGACTGTAGTTTAATACTAGATGATGAATCACTGTATAACGGCACAAGTAATCCCAATACTTTGTGAACAGTTATATACATAGAAAGTAAAGTTGCAGCTATTCCTGTAAAAGCCACATTACAAACATTTTTACCTTCACTTCTTAGTAAATGCCGCAAAGTTATGTACATAAATGTCTTGCTAGATCCTCCAGAATCATCCACATATAAGTTACGACAAGTTTTTTTGCCACAATTATTTACTGCATTCAATACAGAATCAACAACAATCTTTCTATCTTTCTTTGCCTTAGACTCTTTCTTCGTCAAAATTCACAGAAAAATCAATTTCTAAATTCTCACATTCATCTTCAACATCGGTTAATCCAGAAAAATCATGAAGGTGATATCCTTCTTCAGACAATAATTCTCTTATATTAATATATGCCTTATTTTCAGCTATTACATTATCAAAATCTCTGACATAATCTTCTGACATATGAGCTTTAAACTGTTTCCTAAGTTCACCTGCATTTATTGGACGACAGTGAATTAAAATCCTTACAAATAATTCACGAAGTGAATAAGGCATCATCCACAAAGAAGATTCCTCTAATGTTTCTTTCCATTCCTGATCATTTTCAATAAGTCCTAATACTAAACAAGCAGACGTAAAACTCTGATGAATTACTCCATCAACAGTTCTTAATGATTCATATGAAATTGCACTTTTTACTGTAAAGAGTAACAATCTAAGATGAAACAATTCTATATCACTTGTATTAACAGAATACATTGTTCCTATTACTTTCTCTTTACTACTTCTCTCGATCTACTCACATTCCTTTTTATCCCATCTGTAATATTCTGGAATTTCAGTATAAAAAAATTTATAAGCATTAGCATTACGTTTATTTAAATTAAAATAATCAGATAACTGTGTATTTTTGTTAAAATCAAATGATATTTCTTGACTTCCTTGTTTTTGTTGAATAAAAACATTTGGTTCATTCGGTAAATGCAGCGGTGAACGACATATGCTATGACTTTTTTTGGATAAAGGTTTACTTAAAACTCTCCATGCAGCTTCAACTGGACCTACATATCCATTTTCTTCATAATGATTTATTTGATTATGATTAATAGTAGATTCTCCATTACTATTGGTAATGATAATTGATGCGGAATCATGACCCTTTTAAATATTTATTTATATAAATATTTCACCGTCTTAATACTTGATACTACTTCAACATTTATTTGACAATTAAATTTTTTGACAACTAAACACCAATCTCCACAAGGACCATAAATATTATTTGCCATTATACAAAAGAATATTGGGTAATCCCAATTTTTTTAACAAACAAAATACTGCTACTTATATTAAGTTAATTGTATGCAAATCCATGTAACTAAAAAAATAACTACAATATATAGTTTACAATTTAAAAATCAATTATTTCAAAATTCCAGAAATATATATTTTAAGAAACATAATAAAAAGCCAATCGATAATACTCAACGATAAAAACATATCCGCACAGCTTTCTATAAACTATGCACCTGCGCAATGGCTTCCTTAGGTATTTACGCAAGCGCAGTAGTTTTCTCTTAACTCTAGACATGAAAAAAAAACACATTAACAAAAAAGTCATATACATTGTGTAAAACATACAATTTTTAAGAGTAAATTGCACATACAACATTTTACACATGGAAAACAATGAAATTTTATTTTTCAAAGGACTTAAAAAAAAAAAAACCTGAACCTACGCCTTTGAGCGTCTACAGAAATGTCTAGTGTCTCTCTTAATCTTTAACCTACCTAATGCATTTGTCTCTCTCGCTTGCACAGCGTCTACAGAAAACAGCTAAGTAATTTCCTAGATAATCGATTCTTGCGTAACTGCCCGATTTCAAGATAAGTTTTGGTAGAAATTTTTTTTTTTTATTCAATGTTTCTCTGCACTTATTTTTCTTATTAATAATGAATATTTCGTTTTATTTTTTGGATAATTTGAAATCAAGATCGAGCAGTGTAATCCGACATTGCTAAACTACTTTATATTATAATATTTTAAAATAACCACCACAGATTAAAAAGTTTCTCTGTATGAAGCATACTGAACACATCATATAGGCCATGGAGCTGAAATTTTACGTGATACCATGGAGCTGAAATTTGACATTTATTCTAACCTCACTTCTACAATATTGCAGAATAAATCTATTCCTTCTGCAGATCGCTTGTTTCACATGAAAACTGAAAGAAAATGGTTACAATACTATCAAATAGTTGTTACAGTAATATAATAGTAATGACATGGAACTAAACGCTTTTTTTGTACACATGCGATTTTCACAAAAATAATTTTTTTTTAAGAAAAAATTTTTCTTTTTTAAAACTTTTTTGACATGTGATTTAGTGCTAATGGATCAAAATTGAAATTTAACATATTAAAAGGCGTAATAACTAAACACATGACACCTTAATGATAAGTCTACAGATTGCGTTCAAAAATTGGGAAAATTGAGGGACAAAATATTTTTACAGATTCTAAGTATGAAAAACGTATTATGAAGTGCAATAGAAACCTAAATTGTTCATAAATAGAGCCACTTTATGCTTGAAAAAGGCTGACTTATAATAATGATATTTTCACCGAAAATTATTAAATTAAATTTAACATTTTGCAAAAGGGACACGCCACGGAGCTGAAATTTCAGCAGTTATAGTGCAATATAATAGAAGTTATAATATATATATTTATGTATATTTGGTTTTCAGTTACTTTCATATATGCCTTTAAAATTCACTAATACACTTCAGAATACATTTTTAATTAAGGTGTATTTTTTCAACGCCGCCAAGTAAGGCAGTTACTTAAGAATCGCCCATATAGAATGTTAATTAAATTTACCCCCCCCCCCCAGTACCCCCAGAAAATTGTTTATTAAAGTATGAAAGATTAAAAACTTACAGACCAAAATTTGTTATATTTTATAAATATTTTAAAGAAGAAAAGAATAAATTTTATAAAATTTAATACATTTTAAACATTTTTATTAGTTCTTATCTTCAATAATATAAATTTTGTTCTTAAATTTCTTAAATTTCTTAAATTTAAAAATTTTGATTAAACATGAATATTGTTTTCTATTATTGGTCATTAATTACAGTAATAATAAAAAAGAACACTGCGCATGCGCAATTTTTAAATTTCACAGGAGCACATGTGTGACTACTACAGTGCATCACTGCGCATGTGTAACAGCAATAATGAACTACTGTGCATGCGAAATGACAAGGTGACGTAGTGCGCACGTTTAGACAGTGGTAGTGCACTACTGCGCATGTGCAACAATATGTTGAGCATGCAAAAATGTTAAATGTAACATGCCCGACACGAATAGTGCCAGTGCGCATTGTTACACATAATAATAACATAAAAAGCTGTACAGTTTAAGTTGCCTATTAGGAAAAGCAGGTGAACTTTGTAGTGTACGACGACAATACATTTTATGGTGGAAAATACAAAATTTTAATTAATTGTCTCAAAAAATTATTGAAAAAAGTGTAAAATCAAAAATATGAAAATAAATACATTGAGATATGGCAGGTGTCCATCTTGGGGTACATGACATCATTTTTTGAGCCCCAGTAAAACTTTTTGTGTACAAACACAATATTAGTAAAATCATATTAGAAAATTATTATACGATAAATAAATAATATTATAACCTTAAGTACTTATTCTAAATCACAAATTTAAATAACGTTACCAACTTAAGGAAAAACTGCAACAAAACTTTTTTAGACGAAAAATCAGGTAGTATGTGTAGAACAAAAACAAACTGTTTTTTTCTTTAAATGTGCATCAAAATCTTCGTCTATATAAACAACAAAAATGAAAGAAAACACAAGGCGCTGTCACTTTGAACAAAAATTTTATACGAAATGACTATCTTGGTGCCGTGTCCATCTTGGGGCCCTCTCCCCTACATTTACAAAATAAACAAGCTAGAAGGTTATGTTTGACATGTAAACAAACCTACTTCATTTTATAAGATTAACACTTACCTTATAATTTTACTCCAAAATAAACTTCGGACATGACAATCACTTATGCATATGTGCATATATGTATATACGTTGGTGCATCTAATTACTCAAAACGATATACACATCACACATGCAGAGCTTTGCACATAGGCGCCTCATAATAACAATCTCCATTTCGTCTCTCTCAATTTCGGGGATAAAGGAAATAGAACAAACCAATCAGAACTTGCTTTCCAATATGAGCAGTTATCTGATTGGTCTACAGAAATGTCTAGTGTCTCGTTTCATCTTTAAGCTACCTAATGCATTTGTCTCTTTTCCTGTAGACGTAGCGTCTACAGAAATGTCTAGTGTCTCTCTCAATCTTTAACCTACCTAATGCATTTGTCTCTCTCGCTTGCACAGCGTCTACAGAAAACAGCTAAGTAATTTCTTATATAGGATTAGATCGAGCATGTTAAACGTGGCATCTAGACGTCAATTTTTTATGAGTAATATATTATACTTTATTTTTCAGAGCGAGGTTCCTTAATATTTTTTCAATTGTTTTGATTTTATAAATCCCAATGACTCAATCCATGGTAGGCTCCGAGAAAGAAATTCTTTATTAAAGATTCCTATACATCGTACTTGTATCGTCCAAAGATCGTTTTCTGTGAGAGGTTCTCGGCTTTAAAACAAATTACCTCCAACTATCAGAAATGCTTCTACACGGGTTCTTTTAAAAAAATTATTTTTTAATTTTCTGTTCAAAAACTACAGTAATTTATAGAGACATTACTAATTGGTAAGTATTAGTTTTTGCTGTGAAATCTTCTTTTTTTGTTTTTTTTCTCCTTTTAGTTTTTTTAAGATCACATATATATAATTAATCATTTCTGTTAATAACTCTGACATTAAGTGTTCTTTGTATGACACTTCGACAACTTTAGAAGTCGTGTCTTCGGATTACAAAGTCCATCGAATGCTATGTTTTTGTGCACCTCGCACTAATCATGTTTTTTTTACTGCTGTTTAAAAGATTTGCTTACTCAGTCATATTTTTTTCTCTTATGCTATTATTACTATTATCATTAATATAGTCGGTTATCTTCGATTTTTTTTGCGTTTTTCTCATAAAAATATTTCTCATTACAATATTTTTATTTTTTTTTAGTTATTATCTTTAATTATGTATATATTTCTGTTTCACGTGAGCAGTCTAGCTCTAGGAACTTGTACTTCAATAAATAAATAAATAAATAAATAAATGTTAATTGTAGTGTAAATTTTTTTTTTAAACATTCACTTATTCAATTACAAAAAAGGGTTTTAAAATTTTCGAGAATTTCTACGTAGTAATCTTCTATTATATTAATACGATACCGAGAAAACTTCGTTCATCGTCGTACACACTTCAAAGTTCACCTACTTTTTCCAATACGCAACTTACAAAAATGTTCATTTTACCATGTTATTACAGTTTGTAACAATGCGCACTGGCACTATTCGTGTCAAGCATGTTAAACTGAACATTTTTTCATGCACAACATATTGTTGCACATGCGCAGTAGTGCACCACAACTGTGTAAACTTGCGCACTACAACACAAACATTTCACATGCGCAGTTGTTTTGTATTGCTGTTACACGTGCGCAATTATGCACAGTGATAGTCACACATATGCTCTGACCAAATTTAAAAATTACGCATGCGCAGTGCTGTACTTTACCAGATAAGTATATTTTCGGTACATATAGTATACTTTTTTTAATAAGTGGGCAGTAGAAATCCGTTTTATTATTGCGCATGCGTAACACTGTAGCATTGTAAGTGCACATGCGCAAAGGTACCTTTATTCAACTTTTTTTTTTTTTAATTCTAACGAAAATTAAAATTTTGTTTTTCTCCACTTGTTGAAATTGTTAAGCAATCATTATTTGTTACGATTTTTACCACTGCGCATACCTAACATTTGTAGAAAGCTACTGCGCATGTGTAATGTTAGTAAAAAACTGCTGCGCATGTGTTAAATCGACAAAAACCTATGCGCAATTTTTTTTTTAATAATTTTTTAAGATTAATTTTTTATTTTGTATCCTACTTTAAGTATATTTTTCTTACATTTTGAAATAATTGGTTTAGAAATAATACATTTTATAATTTTTTTGTGTTAATATATTGTTTTTAAGTTTTAGTTCACAAATTGTTTGTGATGCATATTTTGCTTTTTAAACCCTTCCAATGTTAGCCATTATATATATTTTTTATACAATGTTGCCCAATTCCCACGGCGTGGACCTCTTGGATAGGTATATGATATTCATATGTGACGCTCCGCGAGAGAAGGGACCTATCCCGGAAAAAATCAATTTTCATTTTTTTATGCTAAAATATGATTTTTGAGTTGTTCTTTCATTTCCTTGTTTCAAAATTTTTTTGTATTAATTACACTTTTTGTTATAATGCTCCAAACCTAGGCGTGCTAAATGTATCGCACTTTTTGGATTTTCTTCGAACAACCGTCCCATGAAATTGTCTATTATTGGTTTCATTTTTTTATGTTAATTGATAATTTTTTAGTTACTTTTTGAGTTCCAAAAATAAAAATTTTATTCCTGCAATTAGTTTTTTTGTTATGAAGGTTCAAACGTAGGCATGTTAAGCGTCACGATGTTTCTTCCTCCTCTTTGCCCGTCCGTTCTTTAAAATTTGCTTTCTCAGCGATAGGTCCCTTCTCTCGCGGAGCGTCACATATATATTTATAATATATATTTGACTCCCAGCCAACGGTCCCCTTTTAATTTTTTTTGTTGCTTTTGATCGATTATACAGGGACATAATGGCGCTTTTTTAAGAATAAAAAAAGTACTTTTATCTTAACCGACCTTAAAAAAAATGAAAAATAGTATATTAATCAACAAGGGGTTAAAGGCAGACATTTGTTTACGCTGATGTTTGTGTACGAGTTATAGTCGAGGGCGAAGCCCGAGACGTAAACGAGTACACAAACATCATTGTAGACAGATTGAACTGACTTTAAACCCGTGTTGCTTACGATACTTTTTATTCCAAAGGCACAAACTTGGTGCTTTTAAATGTTTGTAGGTTAGGGTCTAAATGCATTCACTTGTTTAACCGTATGAAAATGGCGGACATTTTTGCCCTGTGGTGAAAAAAATGCATGGATCATGCGTTTAGACCCTGCCTACAGGCATCTAAAAGCGCCATGTTTGTGCCTGTGGGATAAAATTTTTTTTTTTAATAAAAGGGGACCGTTGGTTGGGAGATATACTTTCGAATAACTAATTTTTTATAACCCCCTGAGTTTCAGATGATTCCATGATTTTTAATTAGGGGCACCAAAACAGACTCAATTTTTGACATGGTCTACATCAAGTAGCTGCAAGTCTTTTAATTACAAATATTTTTTTTTCTTTTAAGTGAGAACTCACATCAAATGTTACAAAATAATGTAAAAATAAAATCATTTAAAAATATTTAGTAGTTTCGTAAAAAAAATAGTTTAAAAGGTGTTTTTTTTCGCTTGTGAGACCATACCCCCCCCCCCTTAATATGATAATTAATTTTTAAAAAATTTTATAATAATAAAATATGACAATAAAAATTATTAGAATATAAAAAATTTGTAAAATAAATGTTAAACATTCAATGAACAATAAGTTCACTAACATTTTATAAAATGTCTACATCAATAAGCAATTAAACAAATAATAATCACCTAGCGTGCGTTAGTGAGCGAGGTTCATTACGCTAGTCTCTTATTATATTAAAACGAAACCTTTGTCGTCAACAGAAATTCGTCGTTCAGTCGTTCTTTCCCTTCCACTTGGTTCGCTACTTTTCTTTATAACCCGGCAAGAAGAGGTTGATTAAAATGCATTAAAATGAAAACGAAAAAGTTCAAAAATGACATTGATTAGAATAGAAAGCGATATCAATATTTGTCATTTTTTCAAACATCTTAATCCGTTTTAATTCCGTTTGATTGAAATGAATTAAACTGTTACCCAGTTTTTTGTCTTAAACGGAATTTAATTGATTGCATATTTTTGAGCAAGAAAACGGGATTAAATTGATTTTATTTCTAACTACCCTCTCAGAATTAAAATGAAGCGGGATTAAATTCAGTTCATTTCTAACTCTCGTATCGGAATCGAAATGCGTACAATTTTTATCAGGAACTAAAGGGAATAAAAATGTGTCCAGATAAAATATTTCCAGAAGAATTAAAACGTAGAAGTTCAAAAATGACATTAAATTGGATTAAAAATGTTCGAAATTTCACGACATTTGAAAGCGTTTTTATTTGTTTCAATTAACCTCTTCTTACCGGGAAGCAACTTTTATAATCAATTCACCTATAATCTTTTTGAACTATTAAGATTAATATAACTTAGGCACTTATACAATTAAGTGTAGTAGTATGCCATGATAGTGACGCATGTGCAGTTGATCAAAATGGTCCATTTGTCTGCGCAGTAAATCAATATCACTAATTCTTATGGGCACTTGATCATTATGTTCAAGACGCATGCACACTAGATGTTTATGGCAATTACACATGCGCAGTAATGCTCTATGGCATTTACAAATGCGCATTAATGCTATACAACAATAACACATGCGCAATAATGCAGTGTGGGATCTAACTAAGCTTAGTAGTTGTTACCTTTTTTTTTTTAATTATGTGAGATAAATATCTCAACCCCCCCCCCCCCTCTTAAACCCCACTTATTTTGTAAAATTTGTTAATTTTTCTAAAATTTTATATTATTTTAATTAAATTTAAAAACATTTTAAAATTTGTAAAGTATAATTTTTTTTTTCGTCTAACACCTATAAAATCTAATAAAATTGATCACAAATGTTTTAAAATGCACATCCTTTACGTTTTTCTTATAATGAAATGAGGGTGGGGTTAAAATTTATCAACATACTATCAGAATATTATCATGACAATTAAACAGTAAAAAAATTTTGCATTTAAAGGCGTATTTCCTTTATAGACTTGACATAAAATCTATGATAACATACCTGTCATTTCATACTTTATAAACCTTTTTCTTGGGGTACGCGAGGGGGTGGGTTAAAAATTAAGGACGTTGGAACCCGAAGCTGAGAGTGGCGTAGAAACACTTTTTCCTCCTTTGCTCGAAAATTTCCCTTTTATGAATTTTTTTTAGAAACACTGGACACTTTTTCAAAAAAAGGGCTATGGTAGACAAAAGTATTTGAGATAAGGAATTTTTTAAACATTTGTTTTATGCAAACAAATGTGCCTACAAACGTCAAAATTAACTCCCGTTTTGACATTGCAAGATTTTCTGTAAAAGATGGCCGCCGCCATCTCACTTGAGGCCCATGTCACGTAGCCTGTGCCCAGCTGACGAGCGGCGGCCATCTTTTACGGAAAATCTTGCAATGTCAAAACGGGAGTTAATTTTGACGCTTGTAGGCACATTTGTTTGCATAAAACAAATGTTTAAAAAATTCCTTATCTCAAATACTTTTGTCTACCATAGCCCTTTTTTTGAAAAAGTGTCCAGTGTTTCTAAAAAAATTCATAAAAGGGAAATTTTCGAGCAAAGGAGGAAAAAGTGTTTCTACGCCACTCTCAGCTTCGGGTTCCAACGTCCTTAATCAACATACTATTAGAAAATTTCATGTTAATTGTAGTGTAAAATTTTTTTTTTAAAAATTCAATTAGAAACAAGGGTTTTAAAATTTTCGATAATTTCTACGTAGTAATCTCTTCTCTTATTATATTAAAACGAAACCTTTGTCGTTAACAGAAATTCGTCGTTCAGTCATTCTTCCCTTTCCACTTGGTTCACTACTTTTCTTTATAAGCAACTATTAAAATCAATTCACCTATAATCTTTTTGAACTATTAACATTAATATAACTTAGGCACTTATACAATTAAGTGTAGTAGTGTGCCATGATAGTTACGCATGCGCAGTTGATCAAAATGGTCCATTTGTATGCGCAGTAAATCAATATCATTAATTCTTATGCGCACTTGATCATTATGTTCATGACGCATGCGCACTAGATGTTTATGTCAATTACACATGCGCAGTAATGCTCTATAACAATAACACATGCGCAATAATGCAGTGTGCGATCTAACTAAGCTTAGTAGTTGTTACCCTTTTTTTTTTAAAGTCCAACGAAAATGAAAATTTCATTTATTTACATGTGCAAAATGTCTTATGTATATTTTACTTTTCAAAATTATATGTTCTACGCAAAGTATATGACTTTTTTGTTTACATGTTTTTTGGTGTCCGTTAACGTTTAAATTGTTAGAAATCCATTCTGTTTTGAGATTTTATTAACTGCGCATGTGTAAATTATTTTGAAACACATTGCACATCTGTAACGCTTACAGAAACCTACTGCGCATGCACAACTACACGAAAAAAATAATTTCTGAAATATTCATAAACTTTATTCTTAAATTTGAGGCAAAGAAGCAAATTTAGTAGTAATTCAAACCGAAAGATTTTAGGTAAATTATAAACAAGTTCCTGAGAAATTCTTAAAGATTAAATGAAAAGAAAAATTATATTTTAACTTCTATCGGTCTTATTTTAAACATGTCAATTACCTGTACATTGGTGATTTAAATGAATTGTTTTAAAATATGAAACATAAAAATCCTACGCTAGAAGACTTGAACTTGCGACTCTCTCTAAATCCGCCGACTGTATCCACTAGGCCATTAACGCAGTTGGAAGTCTTTACAAATAGGTTATATACAAAATCTTTTAATTCTTAAAAAATCCCCCAATACTTCTTTATAATTATATTATTTGCAAAGACACTTTAAAATATAATAGAATTTTTTACTTCTTGGAAGAATTGAAGAATACACTCATATTATTATTAAATATAATAGAAAGTTTTATATTAAACATGGTTTTACGAAGCACATTGTTTCACACTTGCAATACCAAAAGATTTATCCATATCTTTAAATGATAAGTATATGTTTTCAGAATTTTTAAAATTGTACTTTGGAAGCATGAATTTGCCACTTATTTATTATTTATATTAACTAATTTATCCAAAATTTTGTATAAATCATCGTAATATTATAACACTTTCTTAATAAAAACAATTTTAGTATATTATTTGTTTTAAACAAAATTATTAAACAATTTATTTTAATATTAATAATATTAATATTACTAATTAATAAACAATTCTTAAAACAAAATTATAATCTTTATATATAATTTTTAAATGATTTAAAAATAACAACAATAAAATAAATGATAAGTTCATGATAGTTTTTAATATTTAAACTTAGATAAGCAATTTCTTTATCAATAAATATAATTGAGCGAGCGTTAGCGAGCAAATTAACATCGCTAGTGATATAAAAAAATGTTTTAACATAATATCAATAATAAATAACAAATATTCTTGAGACTAAATAAATACGAAAATACCACAGTACTGACAGAAAGTTACTAATTAAAGAGGTTCAATATTTATTTTTATTTATTACTTTTATTTTTAAAAAATAAGATATTATTCCTTTAAAGTTATAATGTTATTCAAATTTCCAGAAGCTTTAATTTACCTAATCTAAAATAGGAGTGGGAAATTCGACTTAAGTGGAGTGAACCGCCATTTTAAATCAGCTGAAAAATTCACTCTAATTGGAGTGAACTCGTCACTCTATCCATAGAGTGAATAAATTCGCTTTTTCAATGAGTGAACTTCCACTCCATATGGAGTGGCTCAATTTTCACTCTAAGAATTGTAGAGACGAGAATTAACTGCTAAAAAATACCTAAAGATATACCATGAATCTGGTAGTACTAACTACATTTTTTACCTATATAAACACAGTCGATTTTACGAAAACAATTTTTTTTGGGTGCAGTAACTTTCTTTCGGCGTCAAGATATTACGAGAACTCTTCAACGGATTTTAATAAAATTTTAAAGGCTTATTGACCTAATAAATATCTAAATTTGAACACAGGAATTTTTGAAAATACTCAATTAAAATTTTGAAGCAATTTTTTCATAGAAAAATATCGTCTTTTAACAACTTTTTTGGCATGCTATACTGAAAAAATATATGTAGTAAATTTTACATTAAACGTGTTTGAGAGGTGGGATATCTTGACATTTTTGTAAATTTTAAAACCTATGCAAACTGAAAGCTTATTATTTATTTAAGTGAAGAATTACATTCTAGAATTGAAATTTTACATTGTACCTCAGTTTTATTTTAAAAATGATGTTCAACTGTATTTCTAAATAGGTCTATTCTTCTATTTTGTAACAGACATATATCAAACATGCGTCACGACGGAAACACACACTTAAACCTATAGCTAAACAACCGCAACTATTATGACTAATTCCAACAAAATTTGACATGTCTGTATGAACCAATCGACTCGAATTAATCGGTTATATCTTTTGGTAGTTTTTACATTATTTGGATCTACCCAATTTAATTGTAATATATTAGGAATTGCAAATTACAGAGAGCTCTAAAATCAAAAGTAACTTTTGACCCCTATTTTATTCTGACCTACTTGTAAAAAATAAAGCATATTTAACATTTCCTATAAATATAGGAGAGTAATAAAAATTCAAAAAAAAAAAGGAAATATGTTTAGTTCAGGTTTTATACATTGATACAAATTTAAATTTAAATAGGTATCAGTTAAATGTAACAGTTTCTTTATGTAAAGAAATTGTGATGCTCGGTCATTAAATTAATTAAATTTTTAGTATTAGATCAAGTTTGTTTTAGAAAAAAAACATAAATGTGAAACTATATGTTACATAAAAGTTGAAAACAATAAAATGTGCCTAACATAATTTGTAAATACACCCTTATAACCCTCCCTCTTACCCTTTTCACATTACTTAAGTGTAAAACATTTCCTCATCCCCTACGTTCTGGTCCCTATTCTACCAGTCTCTCATTCTCTTTCTCTTGCTGTAGAGTAGTCACCGATGTAATCCCGGATTCAGCACTCAATTTGCTGCGTTACACAGCGGTTTCAGCATGTATCCCGCTCTTCGCTTCTGGAACTCCACCGCCATTTTAGTCAACACAACTCACACTACTGCTCCACGTGTCGCCGCATTTCCTTGTCACTTATACACAATATCTCTTTGTTCATTCCTACTTAAATCCCTGTCCACCGTCGGTTAAATTTTATTCCCAACCCCAACTTTCATCTATGTGAAGAGAACAGAAAGAAGTAAGTCTCGAGCGAAAAAATTACGGTTGTAAGCATAGGACTAAGGTTCTAATCATCAGCACCCCACATTGCATTTAAAATTAGATAAGATAAGTCAGTCAATGCGTTAGTCAGAGTAAAACCTAAGATTTAGTATCTTGATACGACTAAGCGAATATCTATGATATCTAGAATTAAGTATGGCTTGCCGATAAGATATCATTAAAAACCAATTATCCCGAGTCGAAATTTTGAGACTACTTTAACGCTACAAGTCAAAAATTGTTAGGAAATAGAGGTTTACAGTAGAAGAAAATTCAATACAATTTAGCTTCTACTTTGGTGCTATTATATTGGAAGAAATTTCCCATTTTCTCAATGAGGGCGTTAAAGTAGAAGCTAATATTCAACTATAGGGGAAAGTCGGGTAGCCCCCGACACCTCCCAAGCATCAGTAATATTTCATGAATATCACAGTGAAATTATATTGTAATATTCGTTATATTACGGGGTGATATTACAGTGATATTGACGTGGTATTCAGGGACGGCGGAGCCGGGGGGGCACAGGGGGCAATGCCCCCCCCTATAAATACCTCGAGAGGGCAATGTATGGGTTGCTATGACTTTCTTAGAACAAAATTCCATGACATTTCCAGGTTTTGCAGACCTTTCATGTGCATTTTTTGGTCCGAGTCTTTAAATTATTTCAAAAATTTTAACCAATCTGATTATTCAGTAAAAAAAAGTAAGTAGAAATACACTACTGTAGTGTCTGAGACAAACTTTTGTTTGTAGGCTGTGTTATCATTCTTCGAGACTGTTTTTAATCAAATTTTAATAAATCTGGATTTGTACTTAACAGAATTTTAAGTTTAGCGAATTTATATTTAACATAATTTTTGTTTTACAAAATTTTGTTAACACAAACTTCTTATTTAAAGAATTTCTATTTAACCAAATTTTAATTCAGCAGAATTTTCTTTTAATAAAAGTTTGAGGGTCTTTACATGTTAAAAAAACCGATTTTAATAAATCCAACGCCAATTATCAGGGAATACTGTGTATTTTATGCTAATTGTAGACCCAAAATTAAATTTTTTAATTTGGACCAGAAAAAAGTGAAAATAAAAATTTATTTGCCTTTTTGATCAATTTTGACTCTTTTTACTTTATTTATTAAAACACAATATTATTCCTTATTCTTTCATCTTTAGTTTCAAAAAAGAAAAATCTTGGAGACTTGATTTGATCTTGAGATATCAGCATTTTTAGAAAATTAAATTCCTCTAATTCATAGAGAAACAGTGTTGAAGTTTGCATCACATTCATTTGTTTTTTTATTGAAATATTTTTTGACTCTTTATTCATGAGGTTATAAGGTAAAATCATATAAAGAGAACAACATCTCAAGACCTAATAAAGTCTCAAATTTTTTTTTTTTTTTAATTAAAGTTGGAAAAGTAAGGAATTATATTGTGTTTTAAAAAACAAATAAAACAAAGATGAAATTGATTAAAACGTAAATAAATATTTTATTTAATTTTTTTTCATATTAAAAAATTAAATTTTTGGTCTACAATTGACATAAAATATACAGTATTTAAGTTTGATTATTAAGTTCAGTTTAATAATAGTCAAGTTATCGACAAATTAAAAAATAAGTACCATTAAATTTTCGATTTCTATAACTCTCACAATTTTCAAAATTTTAAAACATCTTTTGGAGTCGAATTAGCTCTAGTATAAAAGTATAATTTTTCTGAATAGCATTTAATTTTAATCCACAGATCAGTTGCAGAGATCTCTACACGTAAAAAATAGTAAATGCAAGTGGCCCTTCTTTTGTAGTGTTATTCAGCAAAATGATTAAAAAATTATTCATAATAAAAAACCAGGTTTTTATATGCTTTATTTTACTCCTCCCCATCATCTTTAATTAAAAAAAATAATTTGGAGACTTTATTAGGTCTTGAGATATTGTTCTCTTTATATAATTTTACCTTATAATGTCATGAATAAAGAGTCAAAAAATATTTCAATAAAAAAACAAATGAATGTGATGCAAACTTCAACACTGTTTCTCTATGAATTAGAGGAATTTAATTTTCTAAAAATGCTGATATCTCAAGATCAAATCAAGTCTCCAAGATTTTTCTTTTTTGAAACTAAAGATGAAAGAATAAGGAATAATATTGTGTTTTAATAAATAAAGTAAAAAGAGTCAAAATTGATCAAAAAGGCAAATAAATTTTTATTTTCACTTTTTTCTGGTCCAAATTAAAAAATTTAATTTTGGGTCTACAATTAACATAAAGTACACAGTATTCCCTGATAATTGGCGTTGGATTTATTAAAATCGGTTTAATAATAATGAAGTTATAGATAAATGAAAAATAAGTACCATCAAAGTTCAAACTGCTATAACTCTCACAATTTTCAATATTTTGAAAAATCCTTTGGAGTCGAATTACTTCTAGTAGAGAACTATAATTTTGCTGAAAAGAACTAACATTGAAGGACCACTTGAAGATTTACTTTTTTTGACTTTTTGACCCTTGAGTAAGACGAAATATTAAATAGTTCAGGGTATCCGACAAAAATGGAAATTTAGCGTTTTATTAATTATATTAAATAACAATTAATGCAACTAAAAATCGGATAAATAATGAAGATTTGGTGAAATGGATATTCTAAAATTAAAAAATTTGTCTTATTAAAAATTCTACTCAATAACAATTCTGTTAAATAAAAATTTAGTTTAATTTCACTGCTAAAAAAAAGCTATCCAAATAGTAGCTAACTCATTTTTCTCAGTGTAAGGCAGTGAAGAAACGCTAAGATATAGTAATTTACGAAAAAGTGGATAATTTTTTCTAAAAAAATACTATTAACCAGGATTATTTTGTGCATAAAACATGCTTCATTCAATTTCAAAATTTTTAAAAGTAAGCATTTTTAATAGTTATTCCAGAAAGCGTAGCAACCCTGATTATATATATATATATATATATATATTTGTGCATATATGTATGTCTGTGTAGGTATATATATATATATATATATATTTGTGTATATATGTATATCTGTGTAGGTATATATATATATATGTTACCGGCAAAACCCGAAGTCCAGGCTTTTCGCGAAATGCCTAGGCAATTCGGGAAATGCCTAAACTTTCCAGGTATTATCCGAACTCCCTGGAAATTCATAGTCATTTTGCGAAATGCCCAAGGCAATTTAGGCAAATTGGAAATTGAATGATAGATTGATTAGAATATATCATAAGTCAATTTAATATTTGGAAAGTAGATACAATTTTTAATTTGTGATGAAAGTTATTTGATACAAATAAAATAGCTAGTTAGTTCTGAGCTAATATATTTTTTTTGAGTAATAGAAAGCCATGTATTGATGTAAAAACACAGTTTACAAAATTTTATATCGATTATAGAATAAATAAATAGTAGAGGAAAGTAACCAAATATGGAATAGTGTTCAAATATGGAATCTTGACATTTCTCATAAACAAATACTCATAGACGCAATAATCAATGATCTTCTATTTCTTTTAACCACTATATGCCCGTATAGGTTTTAACTTGTCAATCGAGCGAGTACTTTACTTTTGGTGAGAGGGTTTTGTTTTTTTTGTTGTCAGAAAACTTTCTGAGGTATTTTTAAATTAAATATTTTTTGTAATGTAAGGGGAAATTTACTATATTTAAATGCATTTATGCAATGTAAAGGTTTGTTATAGTCTTATTTTGTTTATTTAAACAATATACATATAAGTTTAAATAAGTTAAAAATGAAAAATGAGGATGGTTAGTGGAGTCCAAATATGGACCACCTTTGTTTTAACGAGTAACAATGTTTGCATAATGGCGTAGATATTGTCAAAATGTAATAATCTGGAGATTCCGTTTAGTGAATCCAAAATGAGCGTAAAAAAAGTAGTTGAAGCTATATTTGAAACGTCCTAACAAAAAATTATCGTTACTAAGTCCAACTGTGGCATGTGTTTAGCAAGGTGGTGTTTTCTTTAGTAAATCCAAAGTACATGTGATTATAGCAAATTGTTATAATTTCCATTTTATATTTGACAAACTTTCTTCAAGTATATTATAGAAGTTAAGTTTAAATTTTGATAATTTTTGTAGTATTCCATATATGGGGTGCTATTCCATAATTAGATACCTTTATGTTTATTTTGTTTTTGAGAAATTATAGTACTTATAATTAATAAATATAATACAAGATTGATATTTAGTTTAGCGCAAATGTATGAATGGTATGTAATTACGATTAAAAGATTTTTATTTTTAATATTTGTCTTTTTATGTGCGAAAAACAAAACGGTATTCCATATTTGGTTACTTTCCTCTACCGAAATGTATTCATCAATTCGAAGTTATTGTTATTGTTTAGTATCTCTTTTGACTTCTAGTAGCAACGTTGTATCTGTCAATATGACTAACGAAAATTGTAGTCATATCCTTCATATCTGTTAAGATTTCGTCGTATTCTTCTTTTAAACAAATTTTATAATTTTTCGAGTTATTTGTAACCGCACTATAAAAATCGTTTTTCCATTGACTACAATTTTCGTTAGTTATATTGACAGATACAACGTTGCCACGAGAAGTCAAAAGAGACACTGAACAATAACAATAACTTCGAATTGCTGAATACATTTCGGTACTATTTATTTATTCTATAATCGATATAAAATTTTGTAAACTGTGTTTTTACATCAATACATGGCTTTCTATCACTCAGAAAAAAATATATTAGCTCAGAACTAACTAGCTATTTTATTTGTATCAAATAACTTTCATCACAAATTAAAAATTGTATCTACTTTCCAAATATTAAATTGACTTATGATATATTCTAATCAATCTATCATTCAATTTCCAATTTGCCTAAATTGCCTTGGGCATTTCGCAAAATGCCTATGAGTTTCTAGGGAGTTCGGATAATACCTGGAAAGTTTAGGCATTTCCCAAATTGCCTAGGCATTTCGCGAAATGCCTGGACTTCGGGTTTTGCCGGTAACATATATATATATATATATATGCATTGCCCCCCTCTAGAAAAAATACCTTCCGCCGGCCCTGGTGGTATTGCAATGTTCGCCTCAAGGTAATATTACAAGTAATATTACAGTGATATTGATGTAATATTATAAATAATATTGAGGTAATATTACAGTGATATTGAGGTAATATTACAAATATTTATTTATTCATTTCAGTATTTATTTTACATTAAATAATATATTTTAAAAATATTGGGCTCACACGGGGTTCGAACACGCAAGGTTCGACACGACGTGAATACGCCTTGCACCTCTCGGCCATGTAGCTCTTGGAATGTACTTCAGAAAGTGTTCTTCATGTATTACCTTAAACTCTCTTTGGTAAAATATGAAGAACACTTTCTGAAATACATTCAAAGAGCTAGATGGCCTAGAAAAGCTAGGCATATTCACGTTGTGTCGAACCTTGCGTGTTCAAACCTCGTGTGAGTCCAATTTTTTTAAAATATTTTATTTAATGTAAAATAAATATTGAAATTAATAAATAAATATTTGTAATATTACCTCAATATCACTGTAATTTTACCTTAAGGCGGACATTTCAATATCACGTCAATATCTCTGTAATATCACCCCGTAATATAAGGCATATTACAATATGATGTAACTGTGATATTCATGTAATATTACGTGCTGCTTGGGCTAAGCCTTTTGTTTAACAAATTTGTTTAATATTTTTGAAATAATAATTAAATCATTTTATGACAAAGACATGACCTCTGTCCATCTTTGAAATACATTCGATCATAAAATAAACACATTAATTGCGAGAAAAATGAGATTATATATGAGTAGTGAAATATTAGCCTTCAAAAACTTGTCGGGTGTCACCGGACAGAGAAAATAAAAGTGCTTATTTAAATTTTTTAATTACACTGTTAAAAATATTTTGAAATTCACGACACTTTTATGTTACATTTGTAACAGAATTTCCTATATGTCAGTACAGAAAATAAATTCTGATACACGTGACAGAAATCTCTGTCACAACCCTCCTCGCGCATGCGCAGAATCAATAAGGTTATGTTAAATTTCTGACAAGGTAACAGAATTTTCTGTCACATGTGACCAGAAAAAACTGCTGTTTCAGGTAATAGCAAATTATAGTGGGAATTTTTAACAGTGTAGATAAAGTGCAAATAAATTGTGTCTCAAATAATGACCGTTAATTAATTTTTAGAAATAAATTAAAACATCTATTAATAGGAACAGAAAGTCCAAATATAATAGAATTTTTATATGACGTTTAGTACGATACACGTTTGTTAAATTGCCTAGACAATTTAAGGTTAAATTTAGAAATTCCTTATTTTCAAAAAGAAGAAATGAAAAAATGAATTAATAGATTAAAAACGTAAGCTCAAGTGAATTATACACAGTTTGTAATTTGTTTCAATTATAAAAATGCAGTATTATACGTGAAATAGATAGTGTCCGGGGCTATCCGCTGTCCGGGGCTATCCGACTTTCTCCTATTAACGCCTCTTTTAACGCTCAAGACCCCCTTTTTATTGATCCTCTAAAGTCTAAATAAAGAAAGAATCTGTTTTGGTGAAAAAAACTAAAATTAATATGAATGAAATTAGAAAAAAAAAATATAAAATAAATATTCAAAATTCATGCGCTTTTAGAATTCGTCATACTTAATACATACAAGCTGGAAATAATCTAAACTTACTAAATAAATTATTATAACGCAAATGGGGATTCGAACCCACTACCTAACGACCTACGCACTTATAATCTAACGCACTAACCACTACGCTACCGACGATTATAAACTTAATATTTAATTTTCTCAGTGTCCTTATGATACAAATAACGAATAGCTTTTTTTAGGACTTTTCAACAAAATTGTTACATATCGCCAATTTATGAATATCTACGGATATTTTTATGTATTCTTCATTTGTTTAAACAATTTATTATTGTTAAGTTATAGGCCAAATTAATTTAAATCATTGGGGCATTTGCATTAAAATCATGATTTAAATAAAAAAAAAACTTTACAATGCTTCGGATGTCTAATACTGCATGTAAAAAATCACAAATTATAAAAAAAACCACAAATTTGTGGATAAATCTTAAAAATTTCAATTTTAATATCTTAATCTTTATAAAATTTAAACAATTTGGCTAATACAGATAATCAAAATACCTACGATTTAGAAATTTTTGGTATGAAAATAGCAAAAAATAATATCAAATTTTTATATATTTAAGTCATTATAATTTAAATAAATTCCAAACGTCAATTAACTCATATATGAATTTGTTTAAACTTTTAAATTTCAATTAATTTAAATTTAAATGCACATTAATTAATGCAAAATAATTAAATAATATTAATTATTTTCCATATTCACAATAATCCTTTTTTTAAGTCTTACAATATTTCTAATTCTTCTTTCTTTTCTAATTCAGTTTTTTTTCGAGACTGTTTAATTTTGATATGATAATTTCTTATTTTTACAAAATTTTAGATTTTTTCTCCTTTTACCTTTGATATTTTTTGTTGTTGTAGGGGAGAGCGGGGTTGGAAGTGCCGATTTTGATAAAATTTAAAATAAAACAGGTAAAATAGAATCTAATTGTTTTAGCTTATATACTATTTAATACGTAATTTAATGTAGTTTTTAAATTCATTTATCATTTTTGATTAGGTTTAATAGTTTATAATAAAACCTGAATTCTTTGCAAAAAGAGGATGAGGCACAACAAGGTCGAAAGTTCCGATCACTTTTGTTATGTAATTGTTAAAGAATCAAATGATTTTAAACGTGAATAAATAAAAAATAATAAAAAAATAAATCACTTATCATTTATAATGGCTGAATTAATTATTCAAGTAATATAAACATTAAAAGCTTTCATTAAGCCGACAATTATACACGATAGTGAAATAAAATTCCCAAAACTGGGAAAGACCAACTTGAAATTTTATGTTAATTTATTTGATCGTCATTATTCATTTCAAGTAGTAAGTTTTATTTGGTCATACGATCACTTAATTACATTCTTTTTACAAAACTATTAAGAAGGAATTGGACACCCTATTGCGAATTCCCATATGGGATCCGATTAGGAACCTTTATGGATTCCTATATGGGAATCCACATGGGGATCCATATGGGATTCCATATTGGATCCTATAGAAATATATCCTATATCCTCAACATTATTATTTAAATATAATTGATACTTTTTAGTCATAATTAGATACCCCGATTTGATTCTACCTTAACTGACGTTTCGACACTAGTTGTGTGTCTTTCTCAAAGTTTCAATCTACAAAGGTAATAACAATAAGTAAATTATAAAATTATAAAATTAAATAAATTAATAATAACAGAACAAACTATATAAATTTAAAACTTAAACACGTTTACATTTTTTACTTACGTCTAAAATTAAGTTGGAATGTTTGACAGTTTAAGTTATTCAAGTGTTTAACATATTTTAAAAATATATCTCTAATTTTGGTAAACACAGAAGAATTATACACAAGAAAAATATGCTATTGAATCAATAAAGCTTCAGCCAAAACCATGGAAACAATTTATTTAATAGCATATTCTTTTGAATGAATAATTTTAAATACCTATGTTTTACTCATACTTAATATAATTGTAATTATAACGCATATAATATATAGTATGTATTATACTTTATTTACTCTCCCTTTAACGGGTTCGAAGGCTCGCCGCTCCCTTTACATTTCTATTACAATATTTTTCTTATAACTATACCTTATATAGTATATTGTATTACAAAAAGATATCTCCGCCGCCGCCGCTGTTTCAAGATTTGAGCCTAATCACATATATATTAGGGTGGTTCAAAAAATGGACATTTTTGAATTTTGTTTCCGGAACAAAAAAAATCGACTAAAAATGGAAAAAAAATTACCCCTATTTTTTTATTTTTTGATCCGACAATATTAAGAGGTGCCGCCCGCACCCCCTATTTTCCCATTGACAATGCATGGGAAAAATGGATTTTTTTAAAAAATTTAAAAAAAATAATGAAAATATTATTTAAAAAGGCTCAGAAGTTTATAAGCCCTTGCAAAATGTTCAAACTTGAAGATACCGTCGATTATACACAAGCCTGCAAAAAAACATTTTTTCTGTTGTTTGAGATCGGTAAGTCATTTCCCGTAGTTTTTGATGCGCTGAATTCAAAACTGGTAACGAAAACCTCCTATCACATCAGGATTTTGAGAAAAGTGGGGGTAAAACTCCCAAAAATCACGTTTTTGTCACTTTTTGAAAATTTGTACCGAGCAATTCCGACGTGCTAGAGACTTGTCATAGAGGTTATATTAAAGCTTGAACCCTATACTTTACGATGATATAATGATATTGGCAACAACATGCTAAATTAACTGTGAAACATGGTTTTTTTTACAGTTGTCAAGCATAAAATATGTCTTTCACTGTCCGTAAATACAACTATTTTAAAAATTGATTGGATTCGCTTGATACTTGTTACTCGGGGGTTTTTGGGGTCGCTGAATATTATTATTTAATATTATTATTTAATATATTAGGGTGTTTCAAAAAAAGAAAATTTTTGAAAATCGTTTAAAGTCGCACGGAAATCGACTAAAAATGGAAAAAGAAATTACTCCTATTTTTTTGTTTTTTGATCTGACAATATTAAGGGCTGCCTCTTGCACCCCCTATTTTTTCATTAGAAATACATGGAAAAAGTGTACTTTTTTTAAAAAAGTGTTAAAATTTGTACATAATTTTATCGAAAAAGGCTCAGAAATTAATGAGACCTCAATTAATGTCCAAAGTTAATGAAACTGTGGATTATTATTATTTTTTTGCAATCTGACCCTCTCAAGGGGTGCGTTAAATAACCCTCCTGGGAAGAATCGATTAAAAACGATTGAAAACAATACAACTTAAATTTCTATCGTTTTCAATCGTGTTTCTTAATTGTGTCAACACGATTAAAAACGATTGACGGGTCAGTCGTCGTCAATCGTTCCCTATCGTTTTCTATCGTTTCCCATCGTTTTCTATCGTTTCCAATCGTTCTAAATCGTTCTTGATTGAATAATAGGTTATGGTATCTTAATTGTTTACACAAAGCACCCAAAAATATGCAGTTTTATGCGATTAAGAGCAAGGAATAAAAATTTATATATTTTTAAAACAACAATAGATTATTATTGTTAACCACCAACTTTGCTCACATTAAATCTATGAATATGCAATTTTTTCCTCATTTTGCAATTTATCGATCTTTGTCTAATTGCGGAAATCAATACAAATTAAAGTATTATTTAAACATTTCTTAAACAAATTATTGTTGTTAAATTCTTTGTTCATAATTATATGGAGATCGATTAAATGCAAAATTAGGAAAAATTGCATATTTATAGGTTCAATGTGAAAAAAGTTGGTAATTAATAATAACAGTTTTTTTTTAAAACTGTTCACATAATAATTTAATTTGTATTGTTGTTCCGCAATTAGATAGAAACGATAAAAAGCCAAATGAGAAATAAACTGCACAGTTGTGGATTCAATGTGAACAAATTTGCTAATTAACAATATTAATTTGCTTAAAAATTGTTAAGATAATAATTTATTTTTTATTCCTTACCCGTATAATCGCATAAAAATCAGTTAATTGCAAAATTAGGAAAAAAAATGCATATTTGTAGGTGCTTTGTGTAAAAAGTTAGCAAAAAATATTTGTTTTTTTAAACAATGTTTTAATTATTTTTATTATTCGTTTAATGGAATATTTAATATTTATTAATTCAGTACTAAAAAAAGCAAAAAAATTTGAAAATTTTTTATATTTTCCTACTCTATTAGTTTCTTTGGAAATATTACAATTTTGCAACAATAAATTGTTTAAACAAATAAAAAACCCATCGCAACATTAGTGAAATACAATAGTTATTGATAAACAACAATATCAGTAAAAAACCTTTATGTATTTTGGATATAAATTTGTTCAGTGACTTAAAATGTCGATTCGATTGTTGGAAATTTTTAGGAGATATTTATAACATTAATATCATTTAACTATCCAGGGTGGTCACTGGTAGCGGGAAGGTTAAACACAAAACATTTTTTGCCAAAATATCATCATTTTTTCTGTTTAAAACATTTAAAAATTAAAAAAAGGTCCTTTATAAAAATTGTGTTTGTTTTGTATTTTTTCACTGAGAAAAAATATTTGTTTGAAAGAAACGTAATATGTAAGTTTTATTTAAACTTAATTTCACTTTATTATACAGTCAAATTGAATGAAGTTTAATTTAAACTTTTTTGGTTAATCTTCTGTATATTTGATTTAAATATATTGTTTGTTTGAATCAAGCAAATACTTTATTTAATTAGAACAATTTTTTTTATTTTAAACGATGCAGATTTTATTTTAAATAAAAGAAATTGTTATTTTTAACATATTTTTCTTTACTAGCAACATTAAAGCGCGCCTAAGTACGCAACAAACCTTCATTGTTGTTGGTCATTTAAAACAATAAATTTTCGCAAATTCAAATAATTAAAATTACGAAATTGAAGAATATATTTAAGACACGACGAAAATAATTAACAGTTGAAAACAAAATTCTAAAAATGGCAATATTACACAATTGAAAAGAATAGTTTAACAAATTATCAAATTAAGTAATCAATATTAAATTTAAACAAAATAGTTAAAAAATTATAGGAATAAAAAATTGCAAATTAAACAAATGGATCGAAAATCAAAAGAAATAATTGAAATTAAATGAAACAATAAAAAATTGAGGAAATAAAGTAAAAACTTAAAAATAAAATTCAAATTTGAAAAAAAATTGATGATTGCAAAAAAATTACAAACTTACGGAAATAATTGCTAATTGGGAACAAAATTCAAAAAAATGGTAGATTGATACACAACCGAACAAGATAATTTTAAAAAACCAAAGAATAATTATAAAATTTTAAGATAATAATTAAAAGTTGAAAACATTGAAAAAATTGTGGAAAATAATTAATAATTAAAAGAAATAGTTGAAAAGTGACGAGAATAATTAAAAAAATGAAAGAAAATATGTAAAAAATGACGAAAATAATTGCCAATTAAAAACAAAATTCGAAAGATGAGTAGATTAATAGACAACTAAAAAATTAATAGAAAAAATGAAATAAGAAATATTAAATTTAAAGAAAATAATTGCGAATTAAAAAATCAGGAAAATTATAGAAATAATTGTTGGAAATAAACGCGCACTTAACAACTGGATTGAAAACTGAAAAAAATCATTATAAATGAAAAAAATAATTAAAAAATAAAGAAAGCAATTAAAAATAATAGGATTGAATTGTCATTTAAAGAATATATTTAAAAATTGAAAAAAACGTAATTGAAAAAAGCCGAAATAATGAATATGGAAGAAAACAATTGAAAACTGAAGAATGGAAATAAAAATTAAAGAATGGAATTACAAAATTAAAAAAATAATTGAACAATTGTATTTAAATTTAAAGAAACTTAAGTTTTTTTCCAAAAAAATTGTAGAAAAAAGGAGATAATTTTTTCAATATTAAAGAAAATAATTGAAAATCTTAAAGTGGAATTTAAATTTAAAGAAAATAACTGGGAATCAAAGAGAAATGTTCTAGAATTAAATAATTGAATTAAAATTCTGTGGCTGAAAGGTAAAACAGCACAAGCGCCATATTCATGGTGTAGAGTAAAACGTGTTTTTTTTTTTTTCTGATTTCTGTAAAATCTAAATATGAACAAATATTTTGGGTGTTTGATATTTAACCCTGTTTCCTAATATAGTTTTTAGATCTGTCTAACACATTTAATGAAATTTAAAGGTCCCAGAGAATAACATCAATTATTTTTCTCGATTTTAATGTATTTATGGGATTACGTTTTTTAATATTTTCTACGTAAATAAACTTTTTAATCAATTTACAATTATGAAGCATTAAAAAGTATATTTACATATATAGAAATCTGATGTTATCTCAAACTTGATAAAATAGGAGGGGAAAACGATAAAATTGTTTTGAAAAATTAAAGAATAATTATAAAATTTAAAGAAAACAATTGTATATTAAAAACTGTTGATAATTATAGAAAAAAATGTAGTTTTATTTATTAATGAAATTAAGATTATTTGAACTGATATTTATAAATTTAAATTTCAATCAATTTAAATGCACTTTTTAAAAAGTATCTGATTTAAAACGAAAAATATCTATGTGCCAAACTTTAAGTGTGAACAGACAAAAAATTAATGAAGAAATCAAATAACTTGTGGATTATTATTATTATTACAGATTGTTGCTGTATAAAAAAAAATTAATTTTTGATTAAGTTTCTCAGAATATTAGATCCAAAAAGAAATTTCCGGTTTAATAACAAATTTTCCGGTCATTTGACAGTGAATTTTTTAATTCCCGGTTATTTCCCGGTTTTCCTGTCAAGTGGCTACCCTGATTATTATATAATTTATTATTCTACTTTTATAGAATAAAAGAATTAGAATATTGGAATTACTAGTATTAGAATAAATTAAATACTTAAAATAAGAACTCATATGATTTATAAATAATTTAAAAATATACCTTTTTTATAATTGGTATATTTAAAACGAAGTGTCTAGACGTCCGGCTAGCCGGATAAAATAGTTTTGTCCGTCTAGATTTTAGACAACCCCCCCCCCCTTTAGTATATCGAAACATAGACGGACAAAAATATTTTATCCGGCTAGACGGACGTTTAGTCATATTTGCTTCCTGAACCTAAACGTCCGGATAGATGGACAAAATATTTTATCCGGCTAGCCGGACGTATAGTCGCAGCCTATTTAAAAATCTACCAACTATCCAATCGCCAAACTTTAAGTGCGTGGACAGAATAAAAGAATGAATAAAATAATGAATTTTGTGGATTATTGTTATGTATTTTAAACACAAAACACGTTCCGAAACTGTTTACTGTTTGTTTCATGATTTATTGTGCACAAAAGTTTCAATCACTTGAGATACACTTGAATTTTTTGATAAAAAAATGGCACTTCACATTTAAATAATCACTTTAATAAAAACAATGCTACAACCGCAAACTTTTTTTTTCCACAAAATGAATAAACATGTCGAATTTACTGCCGATAATCACGAGCATATGTTTTGCCGCAAAAGTAAACAAAACAAATTTTAGGTTGGAACAGTCTATTCTTTGCGCATGTGCGTGTAAACGATTGGGAACAATTAAGAAAAACCAATAACTCAACCAAACAATTGAAAACGATTGAAACCGATTAAGAAAAGTTTTACCCCAATTGGCAACAATTCAAAACGATTAAGCAGTTGATTTGTTCAATCGTTCTCAATCGTGGTCAATCGATTCTTGTTGGAAGGGAACCACCCCTAAACATGAATTCAGCATTTAAAGGTAAATCGGTCTGAAATATTATTTTTTTACGTCGCTTTTTTTTATAAATAATTTTACTGAACAAAATACAAAGCTCGCTGCAATCTTAAATAAAACTTTAATTGTTTAAACAATTTTAATTTGTTTAAACAATTTTATTCATATCTTCTGTTTTTATTAAATATCTTTAAAGCTTACAACTTTTTAATTACGAAGAGAAAAACAATTAAGTTAATATAATTTAATTATCCAAAATTTGTTTTTTTAACGTCTGGGAAGTAATATCAATAAATAAAATATAACGTATAGTCTCCAGACCAAGTCCATTTAATAAAATTAAAAACTCATCGCATAATTAAAAACGTCAACGTTTCGCCAACTAATAAGAAGGCCTCCTCAGAACATAAAACTAAAAATTATAAACATTGTTACATAATTAAAATTCATAATACAGTTTTTTAGATTAAAAACAAGACATAAAACGAATTAAACTAAACCCCCTTATGGAAAAGTGTGACATGAAAATAATGATACCGATGCTTACTTTTGGGTCATTGCGTGTCATCATTTCGCGACCACACGAAAAAAATGACACGGGAGAAAATGACACAGCAAAGCATACATAAAAATGTCAGGATGCAGTAGTAGTAGTTGAATTACCCAGTAAAAAAAAAATAATTCGGCACACACGAAAATAATTGGGTATGAACGAGACCTGTACTCGGTCTGGTGTATAGACCGAATTGTGATGTTTTCCCGTATTATTTCCGATTGTGTGGAATTCAATTCTGTTGCCGCGATTGAATTGAGGTTATATGAGCAGAGTTTATGATGTAATTTAAAAGCAGGGGTGTTTTGACGTGTAAAAATGGCGGTTATGAAAATAATTTTGATAGTTTGTTAAAATATTAAAAAGTAAAATCTGACAGGAACGACTGGATTTACCACGCGATCAAGTCAGGTTCGTATGGTAAATATGATTCGAATGGATGGATTTACCATAAGAACCTGACTTGATCGCATGGTAAATCCAGTCGTTCATGTCACATTTTACTTTTTAATATTTTAACAAACTATCAAAATTATTTTCATAACCGCCATTTTTACACGTCAAAACACCCCTGCTTTCAAATTACATCATAAACTCTGCTCATATAACCTCAATTCAATCGCGGCAACAGAATTGAATTCCACACAATCGGAAATAATACGGGAAAACATCACAATTCGGTCTATACACCAGACCGAGTACAGGTCTCGTTCATACCCAATTATTTTCGTGTGTGCCGAATTATTTTTTTTTACTGGGTATCGTTGGCACTATACTGGCTTTTCGCCTGTATATCTGGCCATGACCTGGTGGATATGCCAGGATGCGCAGACGTATTCTACTTATTCTACAGCACCTACGGCTGCGCAGTAAATTTTTTCCTCCCCAAAATGGTGCACAATGTAGGTTTATACGAAATTATTATAAAACTAATAATAATAAAAAGTTTTTTAAGGGTGCATTCTTTGCCATGTGATTTTTTTTCGTGTCATTTTTTTCGTGTGGTCGCGAAATGATGACACGCAATGACATTATGAAGTAATGACACGCATCTGTGTCATTATTTTCATGTCACACTTTTTCGTAAGCGCCACAAAAAAGAATAAACTTACTTATTTCAAGCATAAAATTGCCATGAACATTCAAAACAAAAACAATACAGTCAACATTAAAATATAAATAGTAATAAATAAACATAAAAAGAATTGTCTTTTTCAACGATAAAAATCGTAGTCACATTTTTAAAAAACAGTCAAAATTAAAATAGGTTAGAATGATCACAAATCAAAATTCTACACTGTTTTGTCTATCAGTATTTAAAATTAATATGTTACATCAAATTAATCAATATTTATATAGAATCACATTATATAACTCATTATAATTATTCAGATCCGTTATCAAATTTAAACTATTCTCTTTTTCTTTTTTTATAAAAAACATTTCACCTACTTTACGTTTATAATCATTATTTTCTTTATGAACTATTTTAATATTATCAAAATCAAAATCATGAGTGAAAGTATCATTAACTTTATGTAGAACTTTATGTTGAGAAATGACATTATGATATTTCTCATTTAAAATAATATTATCTCGATGTTCATTACGTCTTTTCCATAAATATCTTTCTGTTTGGCCAATATACGTCTTCGGACAACTCTGACATGTTAACTTATAAATCACATTGGTCTGTTCCTCTGGATTTATACAATCCTTGCCTAACGTTATAATATTATCAAAAGCCGCAAAAGATCTAAAAACAGTACCAACATTATAACTATTTAATATTCTTTTTATTGTCCAGGAATATTTACCCACAAACGGAAGAGAACCAATGTGTTTTTCAAACAATTTACTTTGTGCTATAGGACTTAAATTATTGACATTTTTTAAAAACTCCAATCTATTTTTTATGTGTTCAACAATAAATTCTGATGGATAAGAATTAATTAATAAATCAAAAATAATTCTTTTTATATTATTAAAATGAAAAGCAGTATCTGACAGTTTAATAGCACAATCTACCAAATTTTTTATTATAGCACTTTTTTGTTGTATAGGATTATTTGAGTAAAAATTGAAGTATCTACCAGAGTATGTATTTTTTGTATTTTTTCCGTTTGTGGGTAAATATTCCTGGCCAATAAAAAGAATATTAAGGGGGTCACACCATGTCACGGGCCGTTTTTTAAGCGTTTTTTCTTAAAGTTTTTTTTCAGAACCATGAAAACTTAGAACTTTGGACTTTTTTCCATATATTTAGTGATATTTTAACTACAAATAAAAATTTTTTAAATTAAAAATATTTCAATATTTACGACTTATAACACTGTAAAGTGGTTTTTGTGATACAAAAGTGGTCCATCGGCGACCTATTTTCTTGTATATAAAAAAACGACTTGACCTTTTTCAATTATCCTGGTTCGAGCGATAGCCACACATGAGCTGAATATACTCTATAAATTTGAACGAAATCGGTTAAGTCGTTTTTGAGAAATCATGGTCGCCAGTTCGAAAAATGTGGTTTCGAGAAAAACGCGTTTCAAAGTTCAAGTACGAATAAAGCCATGAATTCCAAACTATTACTAAAACAGCCGTTATATTCGAAAATATAGTTTAGGAAACTAAAGTTTTTCTAAATGTATTTATTTTTTTCTTATGTATATGTGTATGTAGTAATAAAATTCGCGGATAAAAAACAAAAGCGACACAAAAGGTTCAGTGACACACTTCGTTGAAAGCTTGACCGCGCGCTCGAACATCTTGCCTTCTCAATGTAAAAAATTTTTAACAGCGACGAATATGTTTAAATCACTTTGTCCACATATTCTGCATATGTTATAGGTGCACGACGAAAAAATATATGACGAAAAAAAAAAATTCGATTTTTCGAACCTATCACATGGGGTGACCTCCTTAAATAGTTATAATGTTGGTACTGTTTTTAGATCTTTTGCGGCTTTTGATAATATTATAACGTTAGGCAAGGATTGTATAAATCCAGATGAACAGACCAATGTGATAAATTCTTTAATATGTTAAATATGTAAGTCAATGTCTTTTTGAAATAATAGAACGCAACGTTTTTTATCCCTATTACAAATTAATTAAAAAAATAAATTTTTATAAAAGTTAGAGTCAATTTAATGTGGATTTATTGAATTACAAAATACCGAAACTGCAAATAACCTTATGACATTACCAACTAAGTATATTAACACATTTTATAAAATAGCACCCAAGTGTTTCAATTCCAACTTCTTAATTATAAACCAGTTTATTGTATTCGATAAATCTAATATATGTGTGCATGATTTTTACAAGTGTGACAGTAAAAAAACAGAAGTAAATATTTCTTTAATATCAGGAAGTACTGTATACCAAAAAGATGATTTTCATGACATTTTATTTCTCATTAAAAACTACTTATTTCTTTATGCAGAAAAGTATTTACTTTCTTATATCAATAAATAAAACAATAAGTTTGTGATTTACAATTAAACAAAGAAAACGTAAGCCTGCGCGCTCCTGCGCGCGTATTGCGGTTACACATGCGCAATGATGGACAGTGATAGTCACACATATGCTCTGACCAAATTTAAAAATTACGCATGCGTAGTGCTGTACTTTACCAGTTAAGTATATTTTCATTACATATAGTATACCTTTTTTAATAAGTGCGCAGTAGAAATCCGTTTTATTATTGCGCATGCGTAACATTGTAGCATTGTTATTGCACATGCGCAAAGGTACCTTCATTTAACTTTTTGTTTTTAAGTCCAACGAAAATTAAAATTTTGTTTTTCTCCACTTGTAAAATGTTGTGCGTTCAATTTAGTCTTCAAAATTATATGTTTTAAACATTGGATTAAACTTTTTTGCTAAAATGTTTTTTAATGTCAGTTCATGTTGAAATTGTTAAGCAATCATTATTTGTTACGATTTTTACCACTGCGCATACCTAACATTTGTAGAAAGCTACTGCGCATGTGTAATGTTAGTAAAAAAACTGCTGCGCATGTGTTAAATCGGCAAAAACCTACGCGCATTTTTTTTTATTAGTTTTTTAAGATTAATTTTTTATTTTGTATCCTAGTTTAAGTATATTTTTCTTACATTTTGAAATAATTGGTTTAGAAATAATACATTTTATACTTTTTTTTGTGTTAATACATTGTTTTTAAGTTTTAGTTAACAAATTGTTTGTGAAGCATATTTTGCTTTTTAAACCTTTTCAATGTTAGCCAATATATATATTTTTTATACAATGTTGCCCAAGTCCCACGACGTGGACGTCTTAGATATGTATATATATTTATATATATTTATAATACATATTTGACTCCCAGCCAACGGTCCCCTTTTATTTTATTTTTTTTTGCTTTTAATCGATTATACAGGGACAAATTGGCGCTTTTTTAAGGATAACAAAACGTACTTTTACCTTAACCGACCTTAAAAAAAATGAAAAAATTTTTTTTTAATAAAAGGGGACCGTTGGTTGGGAGATATACTTCCAAACAACTAATTTTTTTAACCCCATGAGTTTCAGATGATTCCACGATTTTTAAATAGGGGCACTGCAACAGATCCAATTTTTGACAATGTCTACATCAAGTGGCTGCAAGTCCTTTAATTTCAAATATTTTTTTTTCTTTTAAGTGAGAACTAACTTTAAATGTTACAAAATAATGTAAAAATAAAATCATTTTAAAATATTTAGTAGTTTCGTAAAAAAAATAGTTTTAAAGGTGTTTTTTTTCGCTTGTGAGACCATACCCCCCCCCCCCCTTAATATGATAATTAATTTTTAAAAAATTTTATAATAATAAAATATGACAATAAAAATGATTAGAATATAAAAAATTTGTAAAATAAATGTTAAACATTCAATGAACAATAAGTTCACTAACATTTTATAAAATGTCTACATCAATAACAATTAAACAAATAATAATCACCTAGCGAGCGTTAGCGAGCGAGGTTCATTACGCCAGTAACAATTATCTTCTATGGTAGTTTCTTGTAAAATTTCAGGGAAATTTTTAGAACATTTTCCATCAAATAAACACCAATCTTCACAAGGGCCATGAATATTATTTGCCATTATAATTTCATGCAATGGGAGATTTACAGTCTTGTCAGGTAACTCAGCTGAAATGTAACGATCCACAACTTCTGGTGTAAATATTTTAGAATTAATTGTCAATATCACCAACAAATAAATATTGGGTAATCCCTATTTTTTTAACAAGAAAAATACAGCTACTTATATTAAGTTAAATGTATGTAAATACATGTAATTAAAAAAATAAGTAAATAACTACAATATACAGTTTACAATTTAAAAAGGAATTATTTGAAAATTGCAGAAATATATATTTCAAGAAACCTAATAAAAAGCAAATCGATAATATTCAACAATAAAAACATTTTCGCACAGCTTTCTATCAACTCTGCACCTGCGCAATGGCTCCCTTAGGTAGTAACTCATGTGCAATAGATTTCTCTAAACTCTAGACATGCGCAGTTGTAAAATAAATAAATCTGTGGCTGAAAGGTAAAACAGCACAACTCCCTTTTTATCAAATTTGAGATAACATCAGATTTCTATATATGGACCAGATAGCGAAAAATGAAACCACGGAAAAAAAATTTTACTTTCAAATTCCATGGGTTCTTGATTATTTGCAGGCTATATACATCTCAAAGTATTGAATGAAATAAATATCAACGCGAAATCAGTTGTCTGTTCAAAAACTCAGGCTTGTTTCTTTGTAGTATCAGGATTAATAAAATTGAACTAAAACGTAACACGAAACAAAAAGTTGCATTTTATTGAAGAAATGTTACTTTTTACGTACTATCCGTTATTTTCGGATAGAGTTAGGTTAACTGAAAGTAACAAAATTAAATACTTAAAAGAAAAAATTTTTTTTACATTTGTAATGCAAAAGAATTCGACCGCTTTTTTTAATGTAACGTAACAGTCCAAAATCCCAAAAAGTTTTTTGACGCAAAATCTATCACGTCAACTAAATACAATGTCTTAATTTTTTTTGAGCATTTTTATGTTATTTTCTAAATAAAATATAAAATCAGCAACATATTCAATTGTTTCTGTTTTCAGAGCCAAAATCAATTTGTAACGTAACAGTCTTTTTTCACCGATATCACAACATCCCGAAAAAAGTATCTTGATCTGCGAATTAAAACCATATATTCCTATGTATTTTGATGCACTGAATCTGAAATTGACACAAATTGTTTGAACATTAAAAATATACATTCATTAAGGGCATGTAATGGATTATGACGTCACTGGTATAGGCAAACTTTGTCTGTTACTCTTCTCTTAAAATATTGAATTTTTTATCACGAAACTTGGTGCATTTACTTAAATCGTCTTTAGGAAGGTCTCTCTGACCCGAATTTGCTCGAATTTTGGCCCAAAATTAATTTTGGAAAATTTTAGAAAAATTGCACTTTTTTCAAAACTAATTTTGATTCAGAAAGACCTTCCTAATAATATTTTAGTAATTCTATCAAGTTTCCTGACAAAATGTTCAATATTTTGGCAGAAAAGTTACGGGAAAATTTTGCCTAAACCAGTGACGTCATAATCCATCACATCCCCTTAATACATTATATTTAAAAAAAGCGACGCGAAAATAGCGGAAATTGTACAAAAAATAGAAAATGTCATCCATGTTGAATAAAACTTTATCTTATTGATTAAAATTAATAAAACCAGTATATGGGGATTTTTGGGGTCGGTGATAATGAATTCGCTCATAATTTTTCAACATTCAAAATAGCTGATGTCTGATGGCGGACAAATAAGCATTATTTTCTACCAACTTAATGAAACACAGTATTTATGGGTTTTTGGGATCGCTGATAACGAATTTATTCATGATTTTTCAAAATTTTAAATGGCAAATGCAAAATGGCAGACAAAAATGTTAAATTATTGATTAAATTAATGAAACTCAATATAGATTCTTATCATACTATTTAAGGTCAGGATTTATTCATAATCTTGAAAACGTTGAACCTAAATTCAAAACGTACATCCAAATTTGAGTTTTATTATCATTTTTAAAATTTTTAATTTTTTTCAGACATTCTGATTTTCCCATTATCAACTTTAAAAAGTCATGAATAGATTTGTTATCAGCGACCCTATAAACCTCCATATAGTGAGTTTAATTAAGCATTTCTTTAAAAAAATTTATTTTTGTCTGCTATATTAGCGATTTTAAATTGTTTTTTGAAGGTTCTAACTCAGACCCATCTGGCCAACTCTGATCTCGAATTCGGATTTAGCTCTTCAAAATTCGTAGGAATATATAGGTCTTGTTCCCACATCAAGATATTTTTTTTTGTGTGGCTGTGTATTCAGAGTGTTGTTGCTTGCTCGAAACTTTGTATATTCCATTGTAATGTTTTAATTGTTTAGTCGTAAGACAACCGAATTAATGTTCATTATGTAAAATAAAACAATGGAAGACATTTTTAATACCTAATTTCACTTTTTACATGAACATAAATCGCACAGGTAACGTAACAGTCTTTTCGTGTAACGTAACAGTCCAAACATTTTTGTTTCTAAAAAATTAAAAAAATTTTTTTTTTAGTGTTATTGACATTTATTTTATTACTTGCATTCAAAAGCTACAAAATTATCTACTACACGTTAAAAATAGTCCACTAGAAGAACAGACTTTTTCAACAATGTAGGACAGCTCTAAAGCTTACTTCCAAAACTATGTAACGTAACAGTCCGTACTAAAACATTCATAACTCTTAAATTACAAAACATACGGAAATGTTTATATTAGTAAAAAATGTTATTAGAGAAGCATACTTTTAGATGCATGCATAAAAGATATTAAACAATTCAATTTCGTGTGGTTTTAGAAACTTTTTGTTGAAATGTGCGTACAAATGTAACGTAACAGTCCGCGATCTGGTCCATATGTAGATATACTTTTATAAGTTTTATAATTGTAAATTGATTAAAATGTTTATTTACGTAGAAAATAATAAAAAAGGTAATCGCATAAATACATTAAAATCGAGAAAAATAATTGATGTTATTCTCTGGAACCTTTAAATTTCATTAAATTTGCTAAACTTATCTAAAAACTACATTAGAAAACAGGATTAAATATCAAACACCCAAAATATTTGTTAATTTTTCGATTTTACAGAAATCAGAAAAAAACAAAAGCACGATTTACTCGAAACCATGAATATGGCGCTTGTGCTGTTTTACCTTTCAGCCACAGAAATGACAGTTCAACTATGCCCAAGCAAAAGGACATAGAAAACCGCATTAACAAAAAAGTTACATACATTGTGTAAAACATTCAATTTTTAAGAGTAAATTGCACATACAACATTTTGCACACGGAAAACAATAAAATTTTATTTTTCTATGGACTTAAAAAAAACTCTTCGCATGCACAATTTTGAATTTGACAAGAGCACATGTGTGACTATCACATTGCATCACTGCGCATGTGTAACAGCAATAACGAATTACTGTGCATGCGAAATGCTAATGTGACGTAATACGTGTCGTAATTTTATACGAAATGTCCATCTTGGGACATCTTGGGACGCCCTTGACGTCTACAGAAATGTCTAGTGTCTCTCTCCATCTTTAACCTACCTAATGCATTTGTCTCTCTCGCCTGCACAGTGTCTACAGAAAACAGCTAAGTAATTCCTTATATAGGATTTCATATTTAAAGATCCTATGATTTAAAATGGTTGTTACATCCCTGAACGTTTACTCACTAATAGCATTTTAATGACCTTCTCTGTCGCGGTCACGTCAAATTGCTGTCCGCGGAATGAAAGGTTGACTGTATTTTAAAAGTTTTTTTAAATTAATTCTTTATTATTATTTTTAATATTAATTAAATAGTCAAGTTTTCTTAAAGTAGCGCGTTTTAATGATTTACTTATTTATATTTACAATATTGTCAATTGGTCAATGTTTTTTACCTAAATGTTTAATTTAATTACTCAATTTATTGTCAAAAGTTACAAATAGAGTTTGAAAATTAATTTTTATTTAAATATTTCATGACAATAATTTCTTTAGAATTTAATGCTTTTTTATATATTTAGATTTATCTGCAAAAAAAAGTAAATACAATCCATAGAATAGGTTACATTTATTATTGACAAAAATAACAAGTGTGACTGTCTTTATTTTATAAGTACTAATATATACTCTTTTTGACTGCTTTAGAAGTAACCGTTACTTTACTTTTTTTACTTTACACTATTAATTCTGTCCGTCGAAAATCTACTTGACTGTTGCGTCTTCACTAATCGTATGAAAGTCGCCTTTTCTATCCACTTTTCTCCGTGTAATTTAAAATTTTTCTAATTACTTTTCTAGAAAATACAGCCAACCAAACTTGAACAAAGAAAATACAAAAAAAAAACCTAAAAATTCACCTGTCTTTCTCAATTTCAATCTCCGTTTCTATTAATCAAAATTAACAACATTTTAAAGCGGAAATATTTTTAATCCCATTTTTGTAAGCGGTCCCACAATTTTTGCGGGTAGCGTATTATCCAAAATGGCGACTGGCTGGAAGACATACAGTTAATTATATTCAATATGACGAAATCAGTTTTTGAAATAACTTTTTTAAACAAATTTTTGAACCTATGTTTATTAACAAATTTTTTTCCATTTATCAAAAGCTATAACTGATATAATAATTCTATTGAATTTTATTATTTTAAAAATAAAAATTGTCTTCCAGACAGCCGCCATTTTGGATGAATATCACGAAAAAGAATGTGTAATATTTAAATTTAAGTTACTTTTTATGTATCTGATAGTTCATGTTTTAACGTTTTAAAATAAAATTATTATAAAATAATACATAAGTTTGTGTTTTTAACATCCCTGTCGATTGAAAATACCTGAAAAATGACTGGTTAAAATGAATGAGTGTTTTTAGGTACTTTTGAGGTACTATTTGAATGATTTCGTACCTAGAAAATACCGAACATTTTAGATCTTTATTAGGGTTACTTTATCGCCTTTTAAGCCCTGAAGAATTTTATTATGCATTTACCCTCATAAAATGAAAGGTTCCTTTACAATCATTTTTTAAAATTTAAATTATTTATATTATTTATTTTAATTTTATATTCGTTTTTCAATAAATTAGTTCTCTACAATCATGTTTGTATGAAAAAGATATATTCTTCTAAAATAAAATTCAAAAATGATATCAGTTTTTTGATATCTTCTACTGTTTACGAGTTACGCTACTATTCATTCAATTGTAAGGCTTTTACCAAAAATTTTATATCACCGTAATTGTTAGAATTTACAGATTCTAAATTTTAAAAAATCAAAATTCTAACTTAAATATTAAAACAATTTTATTTATTAAGAAATAAATTCTTTTAACAGTACATTGGTTAAATTTCAGATGTAGAAGAAGGGACAAAAGAGGTCGTAAAGCTTTGAAACATCTGAAAAGGATTAAAAATAAGAAATAAAAATTTCTCCAATTTTGTAATTAGAAATTTATAAACTGAAAATTTGCATTCTACGTGTTTTAACGATTCTATGTATCTAAATTTTTCCTTAAAAGTTTTGTTTTTAATGAAAAAAATCAATATTTATAATAATTGACTGTCGTTTAATTTGGTTGATTTTAAGAAAATTTTTAGTTATTCATAATCGGCAGAAACAAAAGATTTATAACTTTTATGTTTCCGACTTAAAATTTTCAAATTTCCAACGTAGATTTATGTTCCTATTGAAACTTAAATAAGTAATCGCGACATTTAAAAGGACTACCTATGCAAAGCAAAAAATGGTACCTGGTATTGAAAGAGTAAAAATGACTAAAGAATACCGAATCAGTCATTTTTTAGGTATTTTTGAGGTATTTTCTATGGACAGGGATTGTACTTTAATTTTACAAAAAAAGGGGGGGGTCTCAAAAAATTGTTGTACCCTGGGCCTTAATTTACCGTAATCCGGTACTGGATAAACCACCTATCATTCTTCAAGAAATACTTCGAGCAGCAAAAGCTATCTACATGAAAGGAAGTGCAAAAAAGGAATGGTTATAAAAATATTTGTTAAATGTACAAAATGTTAAAGAAATAGACGGTCCAGCAAGTAAGAATATTGAAACTGACTCCTCATTGTTTTTATGTGCACATCACATTTCACAAACTACCCGGCAAGAAGGCTGGAATAGTAAAGAATTCGAATTTACAGAGTTGCGCCCGAAACTTCAAAAATATCTTTTCTTCTTAATACCTGAATTTTCCTCGAATTTCATGGTCACGAAATAGAACTCGAAACCTAACGACGTGAATTTTTCATTATTCCGAAGCGTATATTCTATACCGTAGAACGGGATTCATTTCAGTCACTTTCAATTTCGAAATATTCCGTCAGATCAGCTATAGGTTGGGAAAAACGAGTTCCACTAAAGGAATTCATTCAGTATATTTTGACTCCCTTTGAAATCCTTTGAGAAAAATGTTGTGAACCGAATATTTTCAATTCTTTTTGATCCAATTATTGACTAAGGGCAGTTGATAAATAACTACTTGCATGACTCCCCTCCTCAATCCGCTCGAAACCGGTTATGAGAGTGTCAAATTCCTAACCGAAAATGTGAAGGAAGACATGTGGCTCTAAATTTCCAACAAAAGGACCTACTTTTTCTTTGTATTCTGTCGCTAACGGTCAGTTTCTTTTTGACTTTCGAACAGTTAAGTTCGCGTGAATTTTAAACTTGTTTTCACAAAGTGCTTAAACTTTAATTAAAATTAAGTTTTGATAGTAAAGTTTAATAGTTGTAATATTTTCTATATGCAGTTAATTATATTCATATTCTTAATTATACTCTAAAAAGTGCTCATGTGGGTTTTAAGTTATAAGTTTATTGATATAAACTAAACAATAGCAATAATATGTTGTTTATTATTATTACTCTGTTATTATTATGATAATTATTATTGTGTATTATTATTGTTATTATGAATATTATATCATCATCATTATTATTATTATAATTATTATTAATAAATCCTATATTTTATATTTCATAATAGCTACACATGTTTTAAAAGCTACACATTCACATTGATTATTGTCCAAATGAAGTTTTTTAAATAACTTATTTTATTTCTAATTATTAGTAATATACTATTGTCATATTGTGTCAAACTTTTTTTTTTTTTTTTTTTTTTTTTTTTTTTTTTTTTACAAAACAAGTTTAGGAGAGGAAAAAATGCATTTACGCACCTGTTCGTGTGGGACTCGACCACGTGCTGTGGTAATACCTCACTAAAACAACCTCTCCCATTCTTGCTTTACATATTCTAATCCACTATTGCTCCATCCGTCCTGGAGGGTAAGCAAAAGCGTGATTCATTTACTAGAGTTGTTATTTTCGTTTCTTACACTGTTGTTCTCACCCATTGCCGCCGATATTCTTAAGCGGTGGTCAAGAACGTTGTTGGATGCTTTTTTAGAGCTACCAAATAGGATCTTATAATGAACAGTGCTGCCGAACCAGATTTAGAGAGTTCAGAAGAACAGCCTTCTGCATGCGAACCGCCAACGCATTAGCCTTGTGCTCGCAGCTAGGAATTTTTTGTAATTGGCTCACAAATGAAGCTCGCATCCCTCCTAAACAACCGAGTACAAGAACAATTAATCTGACCCTGTAGCCTGGATATAAGATTTTGTCCATTTTAATGGAAACCTTTAGATGTACTTTGGTTTCCCTAGACCTCATGTTCCCTTCCTCGGTCGTTGGTGTAGGTGTTACTGTCGGAACCTGAAGGTTCTCGGAGGGTTCTTCTTCTTCCTGCTGAAGAAAAGCTTCATGTCCCTTTTTTCGCAGAAAGGATACTTGGTCTCTTAAATACTGAGGTGTCATTTGAGCGTATTGGGGGTACATATTGACCCATCGCTCATGCAACCTTAGCATGTATCCTCTTCTGCAAGGACTACTGTTTTGCCAACATAGCATGATGTCCTTCCGAAGTTGGTCCGTCCATTTAAAACGTACTCTAGCTTGTCCCGGGTCAATGCCTGGTCGTTGCCTGGGTTCTGTCCTATTGCCACTCCTAACTGAACCCTGATCTCTATCCGAGAGAGACCTATTGTGGGTGGCACTGCGCGTTACAGTCGTCGTAACCGCAAATACTCTGTGTGGGAGGTTATCCCAACACAGAGTGGACAATTATATCGGGTGCCCACCCCTATCTGACTTTTGGTCCGCCCCGGGTATTCTAATTTCCTCGGTACCTCCCATATCTGAGAGGCCTTCCCCTATCCGCCACCTGGGGAGGCGCCCGATTGGGGTATCAGAAACCCCATCTCAAATGACATTCAAGTACCCGACCCAGTCGGCTAAGAAACTCTGTGATGTCCCGTAAAGGGTACCACAAGTCCCTTATTATTATTATTATTATTATTATTATTATTATTATTATTATTATTATTCTTATTGTATAAACAAGCATTTTATAACATATATATTCATTAAGAAATGGAAAAAACAGATATACTTTTTAGTCTGCTAAAAAAATTATTTATTACTGAGAATTTTTAATTATCATTCAATTCCGCTTTAAAAAAGTTCTTACTGTATATATGACCTTAAAGGAATTCAGCTTGAACCACTTCTTTTTCTTTGTTAGGAATTTAAATGTCACCGAAGGTTTGATGAATTCCTCTAAATACCGTTTTAGGTTACTCCTAAAATTGACTAAAAGGAATAAAAGTTTAGTATCATTTGTTCCGCTACGCGAGTCGTAAAAAAGAGGGAAATTCAGGCACTAAGTGGAATTCATTTTTTCAATTCTTTACTGTTCTAGCCTTCTTGCCGGGTAGAGAATGTGCTGTAAACAATGTAATGTCGCTCCGCAATTGGTTTCTCAAAACAGCAAATGAATCGAAAAGTTCTACTTAAGGCGTCGATAAAGTTTAATTCCATTTATATTTTACACCACTTAGAAGTCCTCTTATGAACATTGTAATTCTGTTTTGTAATTAATTTGAAACATTTTTTAGGAATAAATTAATTTAATACAGTCGGGACTTTCATGGATGCGGACACTTTGGTTGCAGTCAGTCGGAAGAGAGGATAGACGAGGAGTTACGGGAAAAAAGATGGGAAGGAAACTTGTGACTAAAAATCCTCGCCTGTCGCATTGTTTCTAGCCCAATATTTTCGGTTTTCACGGATACATACCACTCCCGAAATTTGCAACCATAAGAGTCCCGACTGTAGGTTTAGAAATCAACTTGACTACTTTACCCTATTCTTTAGATTGAAATACGCAAATACGATATAAATATAATTAAAAAAGATCTTTCTAGAAAAGTATTTACTTTTATTTACTATTGTATTTTAAAATTTAACTTTTTAAAAAATTACTAACTGTTAGTTTTATCTTATAATTTAATTATCATATCAAAAAAGTTAAAGTTAACTCAGTCGAGAATCCAGGACTTCGGCGGAGCATCCAGAGAGTTTAAAAATAAACATTTAGTAGATTTTAATTGCTTTACCCAGCTAACTGTATGCTTGCCCCATAATATTCTTAATTTTGCTCGCGAAATATTTGTTGCCTACTTGTCCATTACATTCTATAAAGCGATTAAGAACTTGTTTTCTAATCGTTATGCCCAGTGGCGCCCATTGGATTTCTAGCAGGGGGGCCAGACCCGTTTCCAGGATACCACCCCCCTTTCATGAACCCTAATTTTGACAAGCAAAAAAAAAAAAAAAGGTTTACATAATAAAATTATCTATACTCTCTTAATTTAAGTCAGTGAAATTTTACTGATCTGTAGGCTAAATTCTCACTGATTCAAAATTTAGAGAGTAATAATGAGTCAACTACTTTTTTAAAAATGCCTTTGAATTGATCAAAATTTAAATTTATAACTAACAGTTGTAATTTTAATTTCATTATTCAATAAATCTATAATTTCTTATTAAATTTTAAACAGTTTTCAATTTACAATTATTCTCCTTAAATTTTGCAATTATTCTTAAATTTTCTAAATTACCTTGCTTCGTTGTCTAATATTCTCAATAGTTTTAGAATTTGTTTTCAATTGTCAAATATACTCAACAATTTTCGATTTTTTTTCAATTGTCAAATATTCTCAACAATTATCGAATTTTTTTCAATATTGTCAAATATTTTCCACTTATCTCAATTACTTTCTTTAATATCAAATTATTGTCGGTATTTTATAATTATTCTTTTTAATTTTCAAATAATTCTTCAATATTTAGTAATTTCTGTCTTTTTTCAATCATAAATATTGTTCAAATATTTCAATTCAATTGTTTAATTTTTCAGTTTTCAATTAGTTTCTTCTATATTCAATAATTCTCGCCTTTTTTCAATAAAATTTTTGAACTTGAAATTATAATCTTTAACTTTCAATTCCATTCTTCAATTTTCAGTGACTTCCTTCAATTTCTAATTATTTGCTTCAATATTCCATAACTCTTGGCTTTATTCAATTTCATTTAAATTTGAATTAAATTGCTTAATTTCATCCATCAATTTTTAATTTTTTTTTTCAGTATTCAATAATTTTAGGTTATTTTTAATTATTTTTATATTAACATTGTATAATCATTCATTAACTTTTTAATTACTTCTAAATTGTGTACATTATTCTGGCCTTTTTGAATTTTTTACAATATTCAATAAATATTATCATTTGTCAATTATTTCTTCCATATTCAATAATTCTATGTTTTTTACAATTATTTTTTAAAAATCCGATATTTTACTCTACTTTCAATTATTTTCTGCAATTTCACATAATTTCCTACCATATTTAATAATTTTCGTCTTCTTTAGTTATTTTCTATAAAATTTCAATTCCATTCTGAATTTTTCAATTATTTTCTTAAATTTTTAATTACTTTTTTGATTTTTATTTGATTTTTCAATTTCAAACAATTCTCGGCTTTTTCCAGTTATTTTATTCAATTATAAAAAATAGTTTTTAAATTGTAATTCAATTGTTTAATTCTACAATTATTTTCTTCAATCCTTATTTATTTTCTTTAAATTCCAATTATATGTATTTTCTTTACTATCCAAAAATTCTCGACATTTTTCAATCATTTTTTCGGGTATCAATAAGTTTCTTTAATATTAAATACAATTGTTCAATAATTTCGTTCAATTTTCTAACCAATTCTTCAATTTTTAATTCAGTTCTTTAGTTTGCAAATACTTTCTCTTATATTTAATAATTCTCGCCTTTTTTCAATAACTTTTTTAAATTTTTAATTATAATCTTAAAATTTTAATTACATTTTTCAATTTTCAGTGATTTTCTTGAATTTTTAATTATTTTCTTCGATTTTCAATCCAATTATTAAATTTACAATTATTTCCCACAACTATTCCTACAATTTCCTTAATTTTTTAATTTGAAATTATTTTAGTTTAATATTTATATAGTTTTAAATAACCAACAACAGTAAAAAGATTCTGACCCTTGGGCGGTGCGTTTATTTTGTTATTTCCAATAGGGTACTCTTAAATTTTTATAGGAACATATTATTAATGATTAAAAATATAATTATTTAATAATTTATGGTTATACTTGAATTTGAAAACCAATATTTCAAAGACATTCCAACTAAAAACAGCTAAGGGATTAAATATTAGGTTTACCATTATATTATTAAAATCAAATTAACCATAGTTCATATGTACGTAAGTTCATGGGGTGTTTGAATTCCGTACTTTTCTGATTATTTTGTTACGTAAAATTAAATTTTTTATTTATATTTTTTACCATCCTCCTGACACCACCCACCCCTCGTCCAGGGGGGGCGGCCGCCCCCCCCCTGCTCCAGCCGATTGGGCGCCACTGGTTATGCCAACGCTTCAATAAAACTTTTAGTCAAGTCCGCGAAAAGTACGAATTTTGAATGGGGTGCTAATCAAGTGGATCATACTTCCAACTGTTTGAAATCTTATTATGAGCAATGTAAATATTGTTTAAAATTAATTTTATTCGATAAGATGAATTTATAAATTTTAGAAAGTCAATGAGACTTTACTACCATTGATAAAATAAAAAATTAGCCGAAATTATTCAACTAAAAAAAAATAAAAATAAATAAATTATTAACTCATTATTACTAAAACGTCAACGTTTTTTACTTAAACTTATGTTTAGTATAAGAAATTAGCATTTTTTGTCAGAAGAAAACAAAACTTTTGACAGTAACCGTACGATTCGGAAAAAATAACAGGGACCTTCCCGAAATGAATCTGTCGTGTTGTGTTGTGTTCTGAACACGACTCATTTTACCACATGCTTAACGTGTTGTGTTCTGGACACAACACATTTCAATCAATAAACGTGTCGTGTTCTGAACATGACACATTTCACTACATGCTTAACGTGTTATGTCCTAGACACAACACATTTCAATTGATAAACGTGTCGTGTTCTGAACACGACACATTTCACCACATGCTTAACGTGTTGAGTTCTAGACACAACACAGTTTCGATTAATGAACGTGTCGTGCACCCAAAAAAACTTATTTTCTAAACGTGTTGCATTGTTTAAAAACAACAGGGCATCAAATGAATAACACTGGCCGATTTGAATGCGCATTAGTGTAATATAGTAGTCACGCATACGCAGTAGTGTAAAAAAGGAATGCATTTTTTGTTTACTTTGTCTACGTTATTCATGCCCTGCAGTTCATGTTAAATTCGGATGGGTAGTTAACATGGAAACGGTGTTGCCAGATGTACTTTAAGGTTTCTCCCTATAATCACTGCAATTTCTCCCTATATCTCCCTATGATGAAAAAAAATCCCTATATTTCTCCCTATAATCTTTTTCATAAATTTGAAATGTCTATACTTTTATTTCATTACTGATATGTTAGAAATTATAGTTTTTTAAATAAATATATTAAATATATTAAATTATTAACGTTTTTTCGTTATTCGAGTTAAGTTTAAGTGGTTTTATAATTTTAATAAAATAATTTGTTAAATGAAATTAGAATTTTTATTTGAATGAACATTTATAGTGAGATCATAATGGATTCAGTCACTTAAAGTATTAATTAAATAACTTAAATTTTTAAATATTTTAAAATATTTTACGTAAATAATATTATTCTATCGCTTTAAAAACATCCAATAATTCGTGGTCGAATTCGCTTTCGTACATAGTTTCGCTATTAAACCTATTCAACATTTTCGTAGTAGGTTCAAAATTTGCACAAGTATTCGGTAATAAATAACGGATCCGTAAAATAGCATCTGCAGTTTCGCAAGATATTCTGTTCCTTAACTTATCTTTGATGATATTTACAACAGAGAAGGCTCTCTCAACTGCAGCATTAGAGATAGGTAGACTTAGAAGCGCAAGGGCAAGTTTAGAAATGTGTTCGAAGCGTTTATCTCCACCAGCATTAACGGTTTCATTCACTTTGGCCCAAAATTCGTCTGAAACTTTATCGGTAATCTCAAGTCGATGAATCTTAATATTTTCTGGAACTCTCAGTTGAATTTGTTCTGCCAATTTTAGCAGAAAATCTCTGCATCTAAGTTTAATATAGTCAAGAGTTTCTGAACTGCACTTTCCGCTTAGTGAATTGAAATGAAATCCAAAATAAATTGCATTAACTGGCATTAAATGATTTTGAAATGGAAATTTTGTTAAATTTTGCTTATCAGCTTTATCCAAATGGTCTGGAATTACTATTTTTTGGAGTGTTGAGTACAAAAGATTGTTCAAATCTTGAAACAATTTCAGCGGTTCTACCGCATCCGAGTGGAACAGTTTGTTTAAACCAATTACATCTTTAAGACCAAATTTCATAAATAATAAGTACAATTTATTTTCTACGCAGCGATACATTTGATATAATATTTTAGCCTTGTAACCTATTTCTCCACGATCCGAAATTCTCTTAGTATTTAAATGTAATTCTAAAACATCCCATTGATCAATAATTGTTTCGATCGCATCTAATCGAGCAAGCCAACGTGTCCCTGATAATTTACTAATTTTTTTTGGATTAGAATCAGCTATAAACTCTGTGTAACTCGGCGTACTCTATATTTCTTTTCGTACTTTTTGAGAACCAAGATTGAGTTGATTTGACAAGAAATTCCAGATTCTTTGGCAACACGTCACATGCATGCTCGGCAGAAAGATGTAATGAATGTGGGACACACTTTATTGTTACTAGATGAGAAATAATTTCCCGAAGTCTGGATGAAAGAGAATTATCTGGTCCTATCATAGTGTTGGTACCATCAACTCCAATCCCTATAATATTTTCCAACTTTAGGTTGTCTTTTTTAAGTTGCTCTATTACAGTGTTGGTTATATGTTCTGCTGTCCCTGAGTCTAAGTGAACAAGGCGATAAAACGTAGTGCGTACCTTACGAAGAGATTGACTAAAATAACGCACCATAATGCACATAACTTTCTCCGTATCTATTGTTGTTGATTCGTCTATAATTAAAGAAAAATGAGAATTTCCTATGTCTTCTATCAAGTCTGCCAATAGACATGGTGAAATAACATTCATAATCAAAGCGGTGCATTTTGTGCGATGTAACTTTACACTTTTTAACAATGCTGAATCTTCTTCTAGGTTTTTTATTACAACAGACAAATGATCAACGGCATTAATGCTGCAGTGTTCGGCCACGAAAGCAGCAATCTTTAATTCAGACTTTTTTCTTCTGGTGTCAATAGAATCCTTCGTAAATTTGGATATTTTAGGGGTTTGTTCGATGTCCTTATCATTTTTGACATTTTGTTTGTGTTTTAATGTGTTAGAATGCACTTGAAGGGACTTACGATGAGCTATGAGATCAGTCTTGCATACAACACAGTGTGCTTTATTACTTTCCCCTGCACATGGCTTTAACCAACCTATAAATGAAATTAAATATATGAAAAACTGTTACATATCTTTTGAGACTACTGAATATTTTACTAATTACGTTTTTAAAAATTAAATATGTTGTTATGAATTTATTAGCTTTTGTAAACGGTGTTCAATGTCAAACTGTTTAACCTATAGAGATCGTTGCGTGCAGAGAATTTTTCAAATAAACTTTTAAAGACTTTTATTAAAAGTAGAATGTAGTTAACGTCTTTGAAAGAGAAATTAAAAACCAAAAAAATTCTTAATCAGTATGAGTATAGTTATGGCCGGAACTAGAACCAATATTTTATTTTACAAACTTCGTATTTTTTACATATGAAAATTAATAAAAAAGGCAGCCTGTTTTTAGAGTTTGATTGTCAAAAGCGAGCCACTTTGTCAATTTTCAATATTTTTTGTTCATTCTAGTTCCGGCCATAACTGTACTCATACTGATTAAGAATTTTCTTGGTTTTTATTTTTCAGATAAATAAAAGAGAAGAAATCTATCTCATGAGTAAGGCCTATTTTTATAAAGAATTTTAATTAATTCAATTTTTTAATTAATTAAAAATTTTTTTAAGAAATGAAAAAAATTGTTTTTGTGTACAGTATAAGTTCTTAAAAATATCTGAAAAGTTTTAATATCGTTGTTTATTATTTTAACCTTTAAACAAATTCCTAAAAATACCTTAACCTTAATTAAACAAATTGTTTTAAACAAATGGACAAATGTTGAAATTGTTATCAGAAAAAAGGATTTGGAAAAGTGGAGAATGTTTTATAAAATTATTTTTAACATTATAAATTGTTTAAAAAATTAATTTTTTTAAATATTAAATAGGTATATTAAATTAAATATTAAAACATTAAATATTACAATTTTTATGAGAAATCAATGGTGTCACTTGTATGTAATATTTTCAAAAGTTTCAATTTTTCTTGTCATAAATAAATAATAAACAAAAATTAAGTTTCTCCACTAGTGTGGTCCAAAAATACCTGGGAAAAACAAAAAGTTGAAAGAAATTTTTTTTTTAGAATTGATATAAAATCTATGAAAAATAATATTTTTTGATCGGATAACGCTGTTACTCTCGAGAAGAGTTTAAAGAAACCCCCATAAAATATAATAAGCAAGGGAAAGATCGTTAAAACAAATTCAAACAACTTATATTGTTAAAAATTATTTTTTAAAACATTCTTTACTTTTCAAAATTTTTTTTTCTGATAAAATATTTAATATTTGTTCATTTGTTTATATCAATATATAATTTTTTAAATTTATTTACTCATCCCTTACGGGTTCGCGGGCCTCCGCTCCCTTTAGATTCAAATACAAATTAAGTACAACAACGCTTACATTTATCCTTCCTTAAACTTAACTTTTAATACATAATCAACTTAACCTAATCGCCGCTCTTCTAATATTTTACTTAACTAACTGCCAAGTGCCTGGGCTTCCGTTTCATGTTCCTTTTTTTTTCCTTTTCAGGGTTAATCTACCTCTTCGGCCACCCTTTTATTAAAACCCTATTTCTCACTCTTTCCTTTATCATTCTTATTTCACATTCTAAACATACCCATTCACTCATCATTTTCATATATTCCTCTTCCAATCCTCCCAACATTTCCATTTATCCACTAACCCAGTTACTTCTTTTCAATTGCTCTTTTTACCTTCTCCCTTCCTCTTCTAAACCTATTTCCGGTCCCACTTTGATAACCCCTTGTGTATCCTCTTTCACCAGCCATTCCACTCCATCCACCCAAACACTTTCTCTATTCACTTTCACCACTCTTCCGTTTCTTCTTTCCACTTACGCTTTTTGCTCGAGCAGCCATTTTATCCTTCTCTCTCTCCATGTTCTATCAACATCTATTCTCTCCATACTTCCTTTCAACCTACTTTTTAATCTCATAACTTCCATCCTAGCATTCTCATCTTCTAATTCCACAATCCACAATTTCGGTTTTTCCATATCCTCTCCTCTCACACCCTTAACGTTCTTGATCTTAACTTTCGCCCCAATTCTTAACAACAGTTTTTCTACCTCCTCTCTGCCTTCTCTCCATCCTACCTTCATACCTTTAATCACAATATTTCTTTTTCTCTTCTCCTTCTCCATCACTTCTACTCTCATCGCTAATTCCCCCATTTTTATTTTTAAGTCGTCATCTACTTTTTCTCTACTCCCCTCTTTTTCTTCTACTCCTTCATTTAATGTTACCCTCTCCCTTTCTACATATTCTTTCGTCCTTCTCTCCTCACTCTCTTTTATTTCTTTTTCTAACTCCTCCATACTTTTCCACATATCTTCTTTCTCCTCTTCCCACTTTACCTCCCACTTTTCAATCATATCTAACATCGCTTTCATTGCCTTTCGTAATCCCTCAATCTGTTTAAACCTTTTTTTGTCTAATTTCCTAATTTCGTTTATTTCATCCCAAACTTCATCTAAGTCCTCATCGTTCTTCTTTACTGTTCTTTTAATTAGCCTAAGTAAAACTTGACAATCCTTACATTCAACACTTTTCCCGTCAAATTCCTTTTCAAATTTTCGCGCCTTAGACTCATTCCCGCTTTTACCACCTCAATCATTGCTTTCCTCTTTATTCGACATTGTCAAGTTCTACCTTTTCGACACTCTATCACTCTCTCTCTCTCTCTCTCTCTCTCTCTCTCTCTCTCTCTCTCTCTCTCTCTCTCTCTCTCTCTCTCTCTCTCTCTCTCTCTCTCTCTCTCTCTCTCTCTCTATACTATATACCTCTCACTTACTTCGCATGCCGTCACCATAACCTCACAATTTTTCTTCTTTTTTACCGCTTTTTACACTTCATTCATTCAATTACCTCTTCATCCACTCTTTTCATTCACACCCTCGCACTTCACTCTACACTTACCAATCACTCCACAGCCCACCCTTCAGTTATTATTTATAAATTTTTCACAAAACTATTTCCCTCTTACAAACGCGTCAACTACTTATCGGTACCGGAAACGGAAGCCGTTTATATCAATATGTTTTATTAATTAATTTTTAAACAATTTATAATGTTTAAAATAATAATTTAAAACATTCTTTGCTTTTGAGAATTTGTTTTTTGATAAAAATTTAATAACTGTCTATTTGTTTATAACAATTGTTTGAACAATTAATTTTTAAACAATTTATAACGTTAAATTTAATTATTTAGTACATTCTTAGCTTTTCAGAATTTTGTTTTTGATAAAAAATTAATGTGTCCATTTTTTTGTAATAATTTGTTTAAACAATTAAGTTTTTAAACAATTTATAAGGTTAAAAATAATTATTTAAAACATGCTCAACTTTTTAGAATTTTTTTCTATTAAAATTTTTAATATTTGTCCATTTGTTTATAATAATTTGTTTTTTAATATATTATTTTTTTAACAATTTATAATGTTAAATTTAAATATTTAATACATTCTTAGCTTTTCAAAATTTTGTTTCTGATAAAAAATTAATGTGTCCATTTTTTGTAACAATTTGTTTAAATAATTAACTTTTTAAACAATTTATAAGGTTAAAAATTATCATTTAAAACATTCTCAACTTTTCAGAATTTTTTTCTATTAAAATTTTTAATATTTGTCCACTTGTTTATAACAATTTGTTTAAATAAATTATTTTTTAAACAATTTATAATGTTAAAAATAATTATTTAAAACGTTCTTAGCTTTTCAGAATTTCTTTCTGATAAAAATTGTAATATTTGTTTTATTTGTTTATAACAATTTGTCGAAACAATTGATTTTGTAAAGAAATTATAATTTTAAAATTTTAAAAATAATTATTTAAAATATTCTCTACTTTTCAGAATCTTTTTTTCTGATAAAAGTTGTATTATTTGTCCATTTGTTTGTAACAATTTGTTTAAACAATTAATCTTTTAAACAATTTATAAAGCTTAAAATAGTCATTTAAAGTATTCTCCATTTTTCAGAATCGACACTTTTTTTGTATCGTTATCTACTTAGGCATGAACTGATGTAGAGTATTATTGTTTCAATTTATTATTTATTAATTTATTTATTATAATATAAAGGAGCCAAATGAAATAATAATGAAGGCTTGCATCTCTAGAAAATGCTAATAAAAGAAATCAAGGGCTCATCATTTCTTCTGTGTAAGAAAGTAAACAGCTCTTGTTTGTTTATATTGACTTCCGAATTAATCGACGCTCCGCTATACCATTTAAATTGAGATGAGAGTAACGTATCACACTAATGCGTATGCGAGACTACGATATTATACTACTGTGCATGTATGGCTACTATCACAAGTACATAACATCGCACATTTGTTCTGATTGGTTGATTGCAATCTGTTTGACACGATGGTGGAAACGTGTCCTGACACAAACTCGTTGATTATTTCTTCTGTGTCGTGTTTGAAGACGAAAACATTTTATCGTTGCTACTGTTTTCGAGTCTGGACACGAACACGTTTCTCAGTTTCTAACGTGTCGTGTTTGAACGCGAACACATTTCATAATTGCTAATGTGTTCATGTTTGGACACGAACACGTTTCCCGGTTTCTAACGTGTTGTATTTGAACACGAACACATTTCATCATGCTAACGTGTTTCGTGTCCGAACACGACACAACACGATAGCTGTTTAATGTGTCGTGTCGTTTCCGGGACGGTCCCTGAAAAATAATCAGATTTATTTTAGTGTAATATAAGTGTTATTTTTAATTTTAAAGTAACCTAAAAAGAGTAACAATATGGCATATATTTTATTTTTCAAAGGCTGGTAGCAGCGTTTGAGCATCGGAGCGTTAGGTTGCTTATTGTTTGAGTTTTGACAACTATTGCGCGTAAACACATATAAATCACGGTGAAATTGAAATGACAGTTAAAAAAAATTATTTATAAATAAAAAATAATTGACAATCTGTAAGTGAATTAAAAAAACTTTAATATTACACTGAAAAAACTCCCTTGCACCCATCTACTAGGAATCAACCATTTTTCCTTCTTATAGTTAAGGCGCCAGCCAGTTGACGTTAGTTAAAATGACAAGGATAATGTGTACTCTCAGTAATCAGGGTTACCAGTCTTGGCGATTTTGCGCCAAACTGGCGATGTTTTTTTGGAAATGGCGACTAATTTTTCGGTTTGGCGCATCGCGCTTTTTTTGGCGTTTTCTTATTTTTGGTTGATATTTTTGGCAAAAGTTTTATAAAAATATCCAAAACTTATAATAATTATGTTAAACTTTAGAGCCTTGTCAAGTTGGACATCCTTCATGGATTCGTAGAACTAATTTTACATCAGAAGAGGTAATTGGCGTATTTTACGTATAATACAAGGCAAATCACGTACTCAACCCTGTTAATAATTAGTGTGCCTCTCCCTGCCCGATTGCTCTGTTCTTTTCTATCTTATGCTTTGTGTTTAAGGGTGTTGGAAGGACAAAATATGCAGGCGTTCTCAAAAACACTTCCCTCGCCTCCCACGCCCCTTTCCCGTAAATATCCACTTTAACCTTTTTTTTCAAACAAACTATACACTTTTCCGACAAAAGAATATAATAGAAGGGATTCGCGGGAAATGAGGAATCAGAAAATCACTTTGATTTTTTATTTCATTCTTTCCTAAATCGATAAAAAGTCGAGAACGGTGAGAAAATCCTGACGTGAGTTGACAAACACTTGTCTCCATTCACCTGAAAACTGCACTTTGACAATTTTTTTTAAAAAAAACTGTACACTTTTCCGACAAAAGAATATAATAGAAGGGATTTGTGGGAAAGAAGGAATCTGAAAATAACTTTGATTTGTTATTTAATTCTTTCCTGACTCGATAAAAAGTCGAGAACGGTGAGAAAATCCTGACGTGAGCTGTCAAACACTTGTCTCTATTTACCTGAACACTGTATTTTGACAATTTTTTTCGCGAAAGGTATACACTTTACCGTCGAAAGAAAATGATAGAAGGGGTCTACGAAAAATAAGGAACCTGAAAATAACTTTCCTTTTTTTGTTTTATTATTTCCTGACGCGATGAAAAGTCGAGACCGGTGAAGAATTTTGACGTTTTCAATATCAAAATGTCTGACACCAGCCCTGTAACATGGCGCCGCCCAAGTGGCAAATAATCTTATTATCTTATGTTATACGGTCTCTGTTATAGAGACAAGTGTTTGACAGCTCACGTCAGGATTTTCTCACCGTTCTCGACTTTTTATCGATTCAGGAAAGAATGAAATAAATAATCAAAGTGATTTTCTAATTTCTCATTTCCCGCGAACCCCTTCTATCCCTTACAAAAAAGTAATACTGGATTCAGTACTGGGAAGAAGTACTGGGTTCAGTACAGGGATAAGTACTCGGTTCAGTACTAGGTTCAGTACTGGGGTCAGTACTGGGAAACCAGTACTTTTTTCGCGTAATATAATTTTTTAAGCAGAATAGCAAATTTTTTTTTAAATTTCATTGGAACTACCCTGTCGAAAGAAAAACACTGAAAAATCACTGAGACAGAACCACTGAAATCCCAGTTGTTTTTAAGTGGTTTCTCAGTTGTGATTTGGGACAATTCGCCACTGAAAATATCTATTGTGAGGGTTGATTTATGACAGTTGGCCTGGAAGTCCCAAACCGTTTTATGGCCTTTACCCTCATAAAATGGAAGGATAACCTTTCTTTTTTACAATTTTAAATAATTTAAATTATTTATTCTAATATTATATTTGTTGTTTAAGAATTTAGCCACTTATATAAATATATGTTATTACTATGAACATAATACATACTTCTATTCAAAAATCTAAAAATGACATCAGTTTTTTAATATCTGCTACCGTTTATGAGATACGATATTATTCATTTAAATTTAGGATTTTTGGGGAAATTTTTATATGTACGTAATTGTTAGAACTTACAGATTCTAAATTTAAAAGAAACAATTTTCTATCATTAAAATTTAAACAATTTTATTTGTTAAGAAACAAATTTTTCACAGGTCAATTTTTAATATATTCAAGGCCTCGTAGAAGGGTCTAGAGAGATCATAAAACTTGAAGACTCCTGAATTTAATTAAAAATCGGGAACAAAAATTTCTCTAATTTTGCATTAATAAAGTTAAAAATTAAATATTAAAATTCTACGTGTTCTAACAATAAAGAATATCTAAAAATTTCCTCAAAAAAGTTATTTTTCATAATAATAAAAATAGCTTTGAAAATTTATTTTCCTTCAATTTTAATAGTTTTTAGAATTTTTTTCGATATTCCTAATCGTGAAAATAAGTAGATTTCATATTTTTATTTTTGAAATTTTAAATTTTGAAATTGCAAAAGTTTTTAATCATAAAAATTTTGGGTTACGGGAACCATAAAAGGAAAAAAAATTACAATCAGGAATCGGTGTTCGACCTGAATTTCCAGGTCAAATTGCTTGTAAATTTTTTTCGTTAAAGAGTCGAAGTTTACTCCCCTACAAAACTACTTGGCTTTTAAAACTATTGTTCTATTGTTACCCCAACTCCAAAAAAAATTCTATCTGAAGATATGCAGGTCAGACCACTGAAAAATCACTGGGCCAGTGGTTTTTTCAGTGGATTTTGAGTGGTTTACTTTCGACAGGGTATGATTTTGCGTTCAATGTATTCCTCTCTATTTAATTTACAACAAAAAACTACTGCGCAGCCGTAGGACCCATAGAAACTTAGTGCGCAACATGAACAAATTTTCAACAGTGCATGGCGAAAACAGTACTGGTTTTCCAATACTGAACCCAGTACTAAACCCAGTACTGAACCCTGTACTTATCCCAGTACTGAACCCAGTACTTCTTCCCAGTACTGAAACCAGTACTGAATCCAGTACTTCTTTTTTGTAAGGGATTATATTCTTTTGTCGGAAAAGTGTACAGTTTGTTTGAAAAAAAAGGTTAAAGTGGATATTTATGGGAAAGGGGTGTGGGGGCGGGGGAAGTGTTTTTGAGAATGCCTGCATATTTTGTCCTTCCAACACCCTTAAAGAGTTTTAAATCTGAAACCGTTTTATTTGCCTGCCTGAATAAAAAATAAATTTAACAACCTTGTTAGTTTCTGGAACCATGACAATTTTTATTTATAATATGTATTGCTGAATTTGAAACTTTTGTAAGTATGATAAAATTTGATAATTTAAAAAAATAAATACTTACTTGTTTTTAATTAAACAGAGAAATGAGAAAAGTTGCTGAAAAAGTACGTACGTACAGGAAAGAATGGGAGTCTATGTCTTGGGCCAAAGGTAATTTCATTTTTTAAAACTATCATTGTAAAAATAATGTCTAAAATTAATGTATTTTTAGGTTAGGTTAAACTAGGTTATTTTATTTCATCTGAGCTTTTACGTAAATTTATGCAGTTTTTAGAAATTCAGTTTTAATATAAATTTATTTTTACAGGCTGGTTAACTAGGGCCGATGAAAAATCTTTTAATGAAGCCTATTGCAAAATCTGTGAAAGCGATTTACGGGCTCATCGGCATACAAAAACATCTACTCATTCTCGTAAAATGAAAAGCATCACACAACGTAAACAGAGCACTCTAACATCAACATTTTCGGTCACTTTTAATGAAACCGAAAAAGACAGAGATTTAAAATTGGCTTTAATTGTGGCAAATTACACGTCAATAAAAAGTATTGATCACTTTTGTGATCTTTTAGTTGATTTAGGAAAAAATACAATTTTCCAAAACTTAAAAATACACCGCACTAAATGCAGTAACTTAATAAAGCACGTGATCGCACCTGGGTAAAAATTCGTGAAGTGGGCCTCGGATTTTCCAAGGGTTGTAATTTCTAAAGTACACTTCATGAAAATAAAGTACTAATATAGATATAAACAATCACCAAGTTTTGTTGAAAAATATTCATTTGTTTATTTTTTATAAACAATTGAATTTTAATGCAACATATTTTTTAAACTTTTATTTCTCAGCAATAAATTATCAGATCTTCATGAATTTTATACACGAAATTAATGAAGGTTAGATGTTTAAAAAAATATTTTTTTCATTGTTGAGTAACATTATTTATTGTAAAAAATAATTGTTTATAATAAACAAATGAATAATTGAGTTTGTTCTGGATGTCTTTTGTAAATTTTATTTTCAGAAACTCAAAATATATATATCAAGGATTAGATATCCGAAATAAAAAGTTGGTAGATCGAAATAGTTTATTAACTATGAATTTTTTAGTGAGCGCGGTCGCGTCGATCCGTCCGATACTCTCAACCGCATGGCTGCACGAGTTCGTTCGACGCTCTCGGCGAATATCGCGTAATATAATTATAAAAACAAAAATTCGTAATAAGGGTTAAAAATGCAAAATTCATAGATAGTTTATTGTTTATTACTTATTATTATTCATAATAATATATTTATCAAGACTTTTATTTTTTCATATAATATAAATATCACATAATTAACTAAATAGTTTTTTCAATATGCTCAGAAATTTTTTGACATTTAATTTCGTCCTTTCCACTAGGTTTAAGCCAATGAAACTAACTAGTTTTTTTATAGTTTTTGCCTTTGAATTAAAAGTATTAAAACATTTACTTGTTACTGGGATTTTAATAAATCATCTAAATTGTTACTGAAGTTAAATATATTTCAATAAACACACCGTTAAAAACTTTAAGTACCTACAAATGTTTTTTTGGTTATTTTCATAAACGAATTAAGTTAAAAATTATATAAATAACACTTTGCCAGTTAAACGCTAACAAAGTAAACTTTCTTTTTATGGAAATAAATTATATTTTTTATAAATATCTAAATATAAACATATCATTGTCACTGATAATAAACTATATTAAACAATAATTTTGTAAACTAATTCTGCTACTAAAGTCTCTCTCTAAATCTGAAATTTTAAAAAATAACTATTTGATGGTCATATTTTACTAATTGAAAAAGAAGAAACTCGTTGAACCTTGAAGTAGTAAAAACCTACTAATTGAATTGGTATTTTTTAGTGAAAAAATATTTACATTTTAATTAAAAAAATAATATTATACCAAGAATCGTAGTAATTTATTTTCAGCTTTAAATTTATCTAAATGTCCATCTCCTTTAATGCACTAATTTATTTTCCTTAATATTGTGTCCATAGGCATAGTTGAAAATTGAACAAATGTTGAAAGTAAATTTCAGGTTAGTTACACTTTTTCGATTTTTCTTAACAATTCTCTGTAACTCCACATTTGAAGCATATTCATATGAAACTGCTGTAAGGGTTGAATTATTTATTTTTATATATATACATAAGGGAAAAATATCGTTTTATAAAAAAAAACAAGAATTTAGAATTTTTTTCTGATTAATTGAATCAATCATTTTGAATAATTAACTATTTTTATTACTTAAAAAGGTATAAACTATATTAATACTGCATTACTAATTAAATGTGTCAAAATTCTACTATTTCAGATTTAGAGAGTGTATTTGTAACATTCATTTTAATTTTTTATTTTTATAATAAAACTTTCTTTATATGAAAATAAATTATATTTCTAATGAATATCTAAATAACAAACATATAATTTTTACTGATAATACATTATAATAAACAATAATATTCTAAAATACTACTACTATAAATTTGCATTTTTAATCCTTATTTTGAATTTTCGTTTTTATAATTATATTACGCGATATTCGCCGAGAGCGTCGAACGAACTCGTGCAGCCATGCGGCTGAGAGTATCGGACGGATCGACGCGACCGCGCTCACAAAAAAATTCATAGTTAATAAACTATTTCGATCTACCAACTTTTTATTTCGGATATCTAATCCTTGATATATATATTTTGAGTTTCTAAAAATAAAATTTACAAAAGACATCCAGAACACACTTAATTATTTATTTGTTTAATATAAACAATTATTTTTTACAATAAATAATGTTAGTCAACAATGAAAAAAATATTTTTTTAAACATCTAAACTTCATTAATTGCGTGTATGAAATTCATTAAGATCGGATAATTCATTTCTGAGAAATAAAAGTTTTAAAAATATGGTGCATTAAAATTCAATTGTTTATAAAAAATAAACAAATGAATATTTTTCAACAAAACTTGGTGATTGTTTATATCTATATTAGTACTTTATTTTCATGAAGTGTACTTTAGAAATTACAACCCTTGGAAAATCCGAGGCACACTTCACGAATTTTCACCCACCTTGTATGCTTCGGGATTTAATAGCTGATATTGGCGACAAGCCGTTCTCGCTAATTGTTGACGAGTCAACCGATGTATCTACCCAATGGGAAATTGCCAATGATCACCATTGGCTAAATAATGGTCCCATGATTGTCGGCCAACAGTTTTTTCTTGGCAAACTATTGGCAACCAATATTGGACCACAGTTGGTCAATCCTTGGGATGATAACGGGTTTGCCAGGCATTGGCAGCCATCATTGGTTCAATATTGGTTGCCAATAATAATGCCAATAAATAAAATTTTTTAAATTAACAATATTAAAATTTATATTTTTATATTGTTAATTTATTTATTGTTTAAAAATTTTTTTTTTTAATAAATATTTTAATTTATTTATTAATGCATGTCAAGTATTGGTACAATAATTGGCTTTCAATATTGGTCCATCCTTGGGAGCCAATGAATAACCAACAATCTTATTTTTACAACTCTATATGGAAATAGAGTTGTTAATTTATTCTTCAGCCAATATTTGGCAATGAAGATTTGAGTGTTGGACACATTAGAAATGTATTTTCAGAGGTACGGGATCAGGCCTTATATAAAAGAGCTGAAGAAACACGATAGTGAGAGAGGCTGACCGATGCGCGCCCTATGCCAGTTTCCGAAACTACAAACGCGTGAGAATCCTCGGCGCGCAGACGCGGCATATATGCGGCGGGAATCTTCCACTATTTGAATTTGAATTTTTGATGCATTTAATCAAAAACAAGAAAAGAAATATAATAATACAAAAATTATACAAATTCTTAAATTTTTATAGTTTTCTGATTGTTATTAAAAAGTAATACGCTTAATTATCAAGAAATACTTATAATAAATATCCTCCATAAATAAGTGTTCAATTCTTGAAGATTTGAAAAACTCTTAAAGGTGTGTCCTAAGGTTAAAAATTATTGTTCTAAATCTACTTTAATCGATTTTCATGTTATAGAAATTATTTAAATAAATTAATTAGTTTTAAAGAAATCAGAAATAAATTAAATTGATAAAAAATAAACATTTAATATTAAAAATAATATTAATAAAAATAATCACATTAAAACTTTGCTTGTAAAATAAACAGAACGAAAAATTTAAAATTAAGAAATTAATGAACAATTACAAAATATTAAAGAAGACTTTAATTTTATTAAAATGTAAACTTAAGTCACATAAATACAAATATTCATGTAAGTATTTAAATTTTAAATTAACAATTTTTTCTGTTTAAATTTAAAGTAAAATTTAACAAATTGTAAAGAATGATAGTTAATAAATATTTAACTTTATTTGTTATTCTTTTCGTTTTTCACATGCAAAAAATAATCATTTTTTTTATAAAACTAAGAAACAAATTCTCTAAATTTGAATACAAATTAAAAATGAAAAAAATTTAATATATGTAAAAAAATTTTAAATTTGAATCATTTAATTAAATAATTTATTTTAACAAAATGACTTTCTAAATATAACTATCCAGAATATATAAAAAATATGCGCACAAAAAATCAAAATGGTTTTTAAAAATAAAAAAATAAACTTTTTAAAGTTCAAAATAAATTAAATTTTTTTTAAATTTTGTTATACTAAAATTAATATTAAACTTGAATAATAATTTTCAATACAATTACTTAAAGTTAGTTTTCAAAAAATTCAATTATCATTAAAATGAATCTTTCCAAATAATAAAACTTAAACAGAAAGAATTAATGGTTTCTTTTAAATTAAAGAAATAATAGAGCATTAAACATAGTTAATTTAATATTTTGAATACTATTAAAAAAAATTTAAGTTCAAAAAAATAATGACATCAAAAATATTATTTTTCGATCGTAATTTAAAAAAAAAATTCATATTAATTTAGCTTTATTGAACAGTGTTGATTTTTAAATTTTAAAATTTGTGTCTAGATATTAATAACTTAAAGTTAGTTTCCAAAAACTTGAATTAATTTTAAAACGAATCTTTACAAATAGTAAAACTTGAACAGAAAAAATTGGAGAAAAATGAAGAAAAAGGACAATTTCATTCACAAGATTTAAAAATTTATATTCAGAGACAATAAAATATTAGTGAAAATAAATTAATAAAAATCAAGTGAAAAACTGTTAAATTAGACAATTTAAAAATAAGTGTAGTGAAAATAAAAGGAAAACAAACAATTAGAAAAATACAAACTGTGAAAAACAATAACAGTGAATTATAAATAATGAAAATAAATAAATAAGAATTAGTAATAGTAAAATTTTTGTAGAATTAAGTAATATAGATATAAATAGGTTTAAAAGTATTTTAGTATAAAAAAAAAAAAAAAAAAAAATGTAGAAGTATAAGTTTAATTTGGATGAATCAATTTTATTATTAATATTCATAAAAAATAGTTAATTGAGAATCCAATTTATAAAATCTTAGATTTGAATTTCGTGTAAATTTTAAATTGTCTCTAAGAAAGTGAAATTATTGGTTTTCAAAATTTTATAAATATCCTATAACAGTCAAGGATAAATTTGTGAAGGCCAATAATATTTTGGATAAAGAATTTAATTTAGAATTAATAAGTTGAGGGCGATAAGTATCTCTATAAAAGTACTTGTTAAGGTCAAGAAACACTCTTGCACGTGCTTCAGATTCAATAACACGTTGAATTTAATCGGTAAATTCTAAAGGTAATCATTAGAAAAATTAAAAATATTAATAAATAAAAATATAATTAATAAATCGTTTTTTTTTTCTTTTCATTATGTTCCTTATTATTTTTTTTTAGATGAATCCAGAAAATATTAATCTATTGGAAAAATCCGACAGAGGAACTTTGGCGAGGGACAATTTAGTTTTAGACCCTATATTGAGAGAATGCAATGTTCAGTTTTCATATGTAGAATTTAAGGACAAATTAAATTATAAGGTGGAAAAAAGGGAATCAGTAAGAAATCCTAGATATACGTATGTCCAAATACATGATATATTTAAAAGAGTGGGTTATTTTTCGACATCTACTCAGACAAATGTGGAGGTGCCTGCATTGTCTGAGTCTGATAAAATTCGCTCACCATCTGAAAATACCAATGTATAAGTTTTAATTGTAAATAAAAATAAAGAAAATAAATAAATAAATAAATAATAATAAATAAAAAAAAAATAAAAAAAACAATAATAAAAAAAAAAAATTGTTAATAAGTTAGAACTATTTTCATATAATATTTTAAGTAGTAATAGCAGTTTGAATTTTCAATTTGATAATATTTAAGCACGTATGGTGTAGTGGATAGAGTATCGGACTGGTGATCTGGGGATCGAGGGTTCGAATCCTAGTGGATATAAATTTTTTTTTCTCTTTTTCTTCATTTTCAACAAATTATTGAATGTCTTATATATAGAGATGTAAAAATTTTTTTTTTTTTTTCTCAGTTAAGAAATAATTTTTTTTATCATAAACAGGATGAATATGGAAATAGAATTAGCTAAAGATGGAGATAGAATTCCAACAAGGGCATTGAATTTTAATCAATTTTATAAAATCGAAATTACTTCTGCTGTTTCTCCTTCTGAATGTAAAGGAAGAATCATTAATCATAGTGAGAGTTACTGGGATTTGGTGGAAAGACTGGAGGATATTTATGAAAAGGAACCAGAAAATTTGAGCATTCTAAACAAGTCATTAACGATCACAAATACATTACCTTTAGCATTTTTTAATGAAGAAGGGGGTTGTGGAAGAGGATTTTTAGAAGGAGTCACAAACTGCGGAAAAATGATTATATATGATGTAGATGAGGATGAATATTTCCAAGTAAGACAAAGCCAGGTGTATCGTTTATTGAGGGAATTTTGTAAAGAACCTCGTTATGCAGTGGATTTGTCCTTGGAAGGCGTAAAACCCAATAAAAAAGATGAATGGTCAAGAGAGGAGTGTAAAAATTTTAAAATAATAACCATGGGCAAAATATTGAAAATAAATTTGATTAATAGAAATAGAAACACTTATATGGGATGGGGGTTACTTAATGACCATTTATCTATAAAGGGATATTTATTGCAAAATAAATTTGCACAAATAGGATTGAAAAACAAATTGTACATAGCTAACGAAAGCGAAGAATTGTTCCAAAATGAATTCAGAGATGTATCGGAAGTTGTTTTCTGTCAGAAAATTTGAATAAATAAGCATCATTATTTATAGAAAAAAAAAATATATATATATGTTTATTGGTCGTTCTTTGCCGTTTTGAATGGACGAGTAGTTTGCCACTTGTGTCAAATTCCGCGTTCATTCGGAGGGGCATTGAAATGGTGATTTCAACAACAACAAAAATCCATATTTGAAATATTTTTTTTTCTTAACAATTAAGAAACTAATTTTTTTTACTTAAGATTTATGGTTAATAGCAACTAATTATTATAAAATAAATACATAAATTTTTATACAATAATAAATTGATGTATTTAGGGGGGCATTGAAATGGTATTTCATGGTAAAAAAAACCATTTCAATATATTTGTCAAAAATTAAAACATTTAATAGTAATAAAAATAAAATTATAAATTAAATAGAAAATTTAAATATGAAAAAATATTGGGATCGATTGGGATCGAGCTCTGGACGTTTGGGTTGGTGGTCCGGTGGCTTGGGCGTGTGGCTGCACAGCCTATAAAAATCGAAAGGAAAATTGAAATGAAGAATTGCTACTTGGATATTCAAAAATTCAGTTAAAATAATTAATTTTGATAATAAAATTTATTAGATTGTTATTATAAATAATTGTGAAAAATTAAATAAGAAATATGTTTATGACCAGATTTTGATAGAAGATTTATAAAATCAGTATGAAAATCGAAATGGACAGTTTAAAGTTGAATATTGTTAAATAGATAACTGAATATTGAAAATCTGAGAAATAGTTAATTGTAAAATAGTAAAATAAGGAATAAAAAAATAATTTTAGTAGAAAATAAGCGGAATTCATTGATAATTATTGATATATTAGAATTAACATGAAAAAGTGCAAATTTTGCAATAATTATAAACAGTTATAAATAAATATTAGTTGATAAAATTAGTAAATAAGAATGTTTACAAAAGTGAATAGTTGAATTGGTAAAATATTGTTTAATATTTAAATAATAGTTTAAAAACTTACAAAATTGAATAATTTAGTTGAAATTAATAATAATAATAATGGGAAAGTTGAAAATACAAAATAAAAATAATGAAATACAGGTAAAGTTAAGGAAAATAAAGATAGTACGATTAGATTAATTATTAGATAATAAATAATAAATCAATTTTCAAAGTTCAAATAGAGTTTTTTATAAGAAATAATAAATTTATAACAAATAAATTTATGATAAAATATAGAGTAGAAAATTTAGAATATTTCACAAGAAAGAAAAATTAAATTATTAATCTTTATAAGCGTTAAAATTAAAATAGAAAAACCGCGGAAATTGAAAATTTTGACAGTTGTAGCGGTTATCGAACTTTCTGGACGTTTTTGGGGGTAAATCAAGGGTATATAAGGAGCTCATTTGCATGGACTCGTCCTCTTGATTTTCATCAACAAAATTGGTAAGAACGACGTACTTGGCGTCACAGTATTTTAGTAAGAGTTGTGTTTGTTAATAAATTCAATAAAATATTTTATTTTATTGAGTTTATTATTAAGAATACAATTTTATTAATAATAACAAACAAGTACAATAATATAAAAGAGATACAAAGCGTCATAAAAATTAATTATTTATTTATTTATTGAGGAGTACATAGTACAACCTCAATATTTATTTAAATAATTTAAATATTGCGAATAATAATTTGGAAACGGAGTTTTTCCAAATTATTGATCAAAATATATTTCTGTGTTTGTTGGGTGAAGCTTTTAAGCAATAAGTATTAAATAATTGCGATTCAGCAATTATTTAATTACGAAAGTTAATCGATCTTTTGTTGGAGTACATAGTACAACCAACAATTGACTGGTTAATATTGTTTAAATTCCTCGCTTGGTTTACACTACTTTCTACAAAACTTGTTAAGTTGTGGTGCATTGCAGCATCATCACGACTTATTCATGAGTTTGTGGAAAGGAGAATCTCCCTTAAAAGAATAAATTATTTATTTTATTTGTTTATTTTAAAATATAAATAAGAGAGAAGATTAAAGGAGGGATTTTATTGTATAGTAAAATTATAGTTTTTAAATTGAATAATTAATGGATTATTGATGAAGGGTTTTATTAATTTTTGTTAATATTTTTAAATAGATAAATCGAGTTTTGGAAATAGAAGCAAGAGAGATTGAAAGAAGTATATTTGAGGAAATTGGCCAAATAAATCAAATCAAGTAGGTCAATGAACTTTATTTTTGTTTATTTTTCAATTTTAAAGTGGAAGCTTCATCAGAAAAATAATTATAATAATTGTAATGTTAAATAAAAGTTTAACTGTTTTAATATTAATTTTATTTTAATATTTTTTTTATTTTTGTTAATATCATAAAATCAATGATGATCTCCCTAATGCTTGTCATATTATTTAACAAGTATTATAACTGAGATTATTAATATTAACAAAATAAATTTTTAATTTAATATAATTTTAAAAGTCAATCAGAAATAGAATAGAAATTGTAAAGATAGTAATTAAAAATCAATTTAAATTCAGTATGAATAATATTTCAAAAGATAGATAATTACTACAGGTGGCATACATATAAATATTTTCCTTTTAAATTTGAGATTTATGGGTTTAAATGCCCATAATTTGGACTACTTTCTATCTCTCTCTAAATTCTTGCGATAATAGTAAGCATTTACAAAACAACTGCGCATATAAAAAGTTTGTTTTGTAGTGCGCACGTTTACACAGTTGTGGTGCACTACTGCGCATGTGCAACAATATGTTGTGCATGAAAAAATGTTCAGTTTAACATGCTTGACACGAATAGTGCCAGTGCGCATTGTTACAAACTATAATAACATGGTAAAATGAACATTTTTGTAAGTTGCCTATTGGAAAAACTAGGTGAACTTTGAAGTGTGTACGACGATGAACGAAGTTTTCTCGGTATCGTATTAATATAATAGAAGATTACCATGTACAATTTTATGAATTCTGGGAGAACTTTAAAATTCTTTATTCTTAATAAATAAGTAAATTTTTACAAAACTTTTTTAAACACTAATTAATTGGGAGATTTGGAACGATAGAAGACTGACTTGAGCAAATTTTTATATAAATTTTTATTTGTTATTGCAGCCCAAATTAATAAATAAAATATTATTTAATAATTATTATAATTCCCATTTCATATTTAAAGATCCTATGATTTTAAATAGTTGTTACATCCCTGAACGTTTACTCACTAATAGCTTTTTAATGACCTTCTCTTTCGCGGACACGTCAAATTGCTGTCCGCGGAATGGAAGATTGACTGTATTTTAAAGGTTTTTTTAAATTAATTCTTTATTATTACTTTTAATATTATTTAAATAGTAAAGTTTTCTTAAAGTAGCGCGTTTTAATAATTTATTTATTTATATTTATAATATTGTCAATTGGTCAATGTCTTTTACCTAAATTTTTAATTTAATTACTCAATTTATTGTCAAAAGTTACAAATAGAGTTTGAAATTTAATTTTTATTTAAATATTTCATGACAATAATTTCTTTAGAATTTAATGCTTTTTTATATATTTAGATTTATCTGAAAAAAAAAGTAAATACAATCCATAGAATAGGTTACATTTATTATTGACAAAAAAAAGAAGTGTGACTGTCTTTTTTTTATAAGTACTAATATATACTATTTTTGACTGCTTTAGAAGTAACCGTTACTTTCCTTTTTCATCACAACTACACAACGGCTGTTTAGTAAGTCTCACTATTAATTCTATCCGTCGAAAATCTACTTAACTGTTGCGTCTTCACTAATCGTATGAAAGTCGCTTTTTCTATCCACTTTTCTCCGTGTATCTTAAAATTTTTCTAAATACTTTTCTAGAAAATGCAGCCCACCAAACTTGAACAATGAAAATACGAAAAAAAAAACAAAAAATTCACCTGTCTTTCTCAATTTTAATCTCCGTTTCTATTAATCAAAATTAACAACATTTTAAAGCAGACATGTTTTTAATCCCATTTTTGTAAGCAGTCCCATAATTTTGGCGGGTAGCGTATTATCAAAAATGGCGACTGGCTGGAAAACAAACAGTTTATTATAGTCAATATGACGAAATCAGTTTTTTGAAATAACTTTTTTAAACAAATTTTTGAACCTATGTTTATTAACAAATTATTTTCTATTTATCAAAAGCTATAACTGATATAATAATTTTATTGGATTTTATTATTTTAAAAATGAAAATTGTCTTTCAGTCAGCCGCCGTTTTGGATAAATGTCACGAAAAAGAATGTGTAGTATTTAAATTTAAGTTACTTTTTATGTATCTGATTGTTCATGTTTTAACGTTTTAAAATAAAATTATTATAAAATAATACATAAAGTTCGTGTTTTTAACATTGTACTTTACTTTTACAAAAAAAGGAGGGGAGTCTCAAAAAATTGTTGTGCCCTGGGCCTCAATTTGCCATAATCCGGTACTGGATAAAGTATCTATCATTCTTGAAGAAATACTACGAGCAGCAAAAACTATCTACATGAAAGGTAGTGCAAAAAAGGAATGGTTAAAAAAATATTTGTTAAATGTACAAAATGTTAAAGAAATAGACGGTCCAGCAAGTAAGAATATTGAAACTGACTCCTCATTGTTTTTATGTGCACATCACATTTCACAAACTAGAGAATGTGCTGTAAACAATGTAATGTCGCTCCGCAATTGGTTTTTCAAAACAGCAAATGAATTAAAAAGTTCTATTGAAGGCGTCGATTAAGTTTAATTGCATTAATATTTTACACTAGTCCTCTTATGAAAATTGTAATTCTGTTTTGTAATTAGTTTGAAATATTTTTTAGGAATAAATAAATTTGATACAGTCGGGACTTTCATGGATGCGAACACTTTGGTTGCAGTAGGTCGGAAGAGAGGATAGACGAGGAGTTATGGAAAGAAAGAGGGGAGGAAACTTGTGACTCAAAATCCTCGCCTGACGCATTGTCTCTAGCCCAATGTTTACGGTTTTCACGAATGCATACCAGTGGCGGATCCAGGCAAGGTTTTTGGAGGGGGTATTGCATGAGAGAGAAAGAGACTCACTCTCATTGTTAAATATGAGGCTTTTGGGGGGGGGGGGCAAGCACCCGTGGCCCCCCCTGGATCCGCCAATGATGCATACCACTCCTGGAATTTGCAATCATAAGAGTCCCAACTGTAGTTTTAAAAATCAACGTGTTTTTACTACTTTACCCTATACTTTAGATTGAAATACGCAAATATGATATAAATACGATAAATAATAAAATAAATAAATACGATATACTTTTGACAGTAACCTTATGATTTGGAAATAATAATCAGTTTTATTTTACTGTAATATAAGTGTTATTTTTAATTTCAAAGTAACCTAAAATGCGTAACAACATGGCATATCTAATGGTACGCTGATTCCTCTGTGGCTGCCTGCCAGTCTGCCGGAGTTACCATGGTAATGTGAGAGAGTAAAGAGTTCAGACAATGAAAATATGAATTGTCTGAACCCTTCACTTCCACAACAGCCAAGAGCTGTGCAAGTACCTTAAGTTTTATTTTTCAATGGCTGGTAGCAGCGTTGAACATCGGAGCGTTAGGTTGCTTGTTGTTTGAGTTTTGACAACTATTGCGCGTGAACACGTATAAATAACAGTGAAATTGAAATGACAGTTTAAAAAAATGCCTAGAGTAATTTATAAGTGGAATAATATTTAAATATTTATATTATACACACAAGACGATAAATATAAATATTTATAAATAAAAAATAATTGACAATCTGTAAGTGAATTGAAAAAACTTTAATATTAATGAATTTGAATTTAGCGCGCTTGTAGCCGGAACTTCTTACCTGACGCAAACCTAACTTACGTAACCTAGGTTCTTTACTGCATTTGACAGCTTTACAGCGTTGCCGCATCTAGACTGAATAATTCGAAGAATCTTGAGAATTTTTTTGTATTTTTAACATTTTTGCTTTTAAATGATCTGTAAGGTGACCAAACTTATTTTATTTATTAAACCTTAAGTATTCATTTTTCAAATAAAATTATTCCAAGAAAATCTGGCATCGATACACTGAAAAAAATGTTTGTGTGAAAAACAACAATTTGGCTATAGTTGAGTCCGTTTTAGTTAAAATGACAAGAATTCCTTGTTCAGTTAGCATCCGAAGAGAAGTTAATTCTAATAAGTCAAACTGAATCGACATGTAATTCTTAAAAATAGAAAAAAATTTATAAATCAGCTGAAATGTTACAATTTGCCAGTGCAAATAAGTTACTTTGTGTCAATTAATCTTTAAAATAATACCAAAGTTTACTAAAGTTTTAATAGTTTTTTTCTGAATATGTCAAATCGAAATAACCTTAAAATATATGGCGACCAAAACTGGTATTATTTACCTTAACCACTAATGTTTGAAAGAGAGAAAGTATTGACAAATGTATTTCAGATATCAAAGAACTTTTTGCGCAGTAATAAAAGCAGTCGATCGCACAATTTTTGGTGTTAATATAATATAATTCCTAATTACTTAGAGTACAAATTATCCTTGTCATTTTAACTAACCTCCCCTAGCTGGCGCCTTAACTAACAAGGAAAAATGGTTGATTCCTTGTAGATGGGTGCAAGGGAGTTTTTTTAGTGTATCTATTAGAAATTTACTTTCAAAGTACCTTGGTTACCGTTTTTCCATAAGAGACCATGATACATAAATATTTTTTTTAACTTCTAAATTATTTAACAAAAAATTCTCAAATTTTGCCATACTTTTTTTTGTTGAACCAAATAATATCATTTCTCAAAATTTTTAGAAATTTCTGACATTTTTTAATGTTTGTCCGATTCCTCAATTAACGTGTATCTACATTTCTACATAATGTAACATACGTCAGTTCACGTACATTTAATCACGCGCCGTGCACGAAAATTAAAATTTTAAACATGCTCATATAACCAAGCATACTAATCCAAAAATATCTGGTAAACCAACACTATACTTGCCATGTACCTTCCCCTTGTACTAGTATGATACGAGTATAACGTAATTATCTTCAATTACTTGCATTAAACTGGTACAATGCCAGTATGTGCATACTCTTTTTTTCAACAGTATGATGTACTGGTCCTGTACTTGGATTATAATCTTACTATGTACTAAAATTTCCAAATTATTTTTCAAGATAGTATAGACTAATAGGACTCTGGTACGACTCCATATATATTTAGTACGCCGTACAAACTTAAAATGTTGAAGTTTCTATCAATTACATACAATTGTAATACTAGTACGATACAAGTACGTCGTACAAATCTAATAAAAAGGTACATACATACTGGCACTATACCAGTTTAGAATCAGTACTTCGAAAATCAGTATCATTATTCTCGTATAGTAGTAGTATAATGCAATGGTACGTGGTACGCACAGCAATCCCGAGTCGAAATTCTGATGCTCTGTTGATCCTCTGTAACAGAGCATCAACAGAGCATCAAGGTAGAAACAAACCCATTGAATTTACATGCTCTTGATGCTCTGTGGATGCTCGAATTTTGCGGAAATTTCCAAATCTGCAACTTTAGAGACTTACAGAGGATCAACAGAGTATCGCTTGATGCTCTGTTAATCCTCTGTTGATACTCTGTTTGTCCTCTCAGAGCATCAACAGAGGACCAAAAGAGAACCAAAAGAGACTCAAAAGAGAATCAACAAAGAACCAGCAGAGGACTAACAAAAAGAAATCTATTTTCACTGATAAAACTAAAATCAATATGAATAAAATTAGAAAAAAAATATAAAATAATTATTTAAAATTCTCCTGTGATGTTACACTTTTACAATTTATCACACTTAATACACACAAACTGGAAACAGTCTAAATTTATTAGATAAATTATAATGACGCATGTGGGGATTCGAACCCACGACCTAACGACCTAACGCATTTATAACCTAACGCACTAACCAGTACGCTACCGACGCTTATGATAATAATATATTATTTTCTCAGTGTCCTTATGATACAAATTATGAATTGCACTATTGATTTTCCACTGTTGCATTTTCTGGAAAGAAGGAAATTACGTTTCAATTTTAATGCGGAATATGTATATCATTTTCATCATACATACATATATATACTCTCTAAATCAGAATAAGTCTAAAGTCTTCCACTTTTTCAATAAAAAAAACCAACGGAGTACCAACAGAATAAAAGGAGGACCAAAAGAGTAAAAGGAGGATCAAAAGAGCAAAAGAAGGACCAACAGAGCATCAAGAGGATCAAAAGAGCATCGAAATTTCGACTCGGGATTGTACGCTGGTTATCTGGATATACATTATTATTTAGAGATTTTTTTCAAAAAAATTAAAGTTAACTTTTGGGAAAGTTAAAAGCAATTAACATGTAAATCCCATAAGAATTTAAGTTAACTTTCGAAAAAGTTAAAGTTTACTTTCGAAAAAGTTAAAGTTTACTTTCGAAAAAGTTAACGGTAACTTTTGGAAAAGTTATATTTGACTTTTGTAAAAGTTAAAGTTAACTTTCGAAAAAGTTAACGGTAACTTTTGAAAAAGTTAACGGTAACTTTTGGAAAAGTTTAAGTTGACTTTTGTAAAAGTTCAAGTTAACTTTCCGGAAAGTTAAAGTTAGCTTTTGGAATAGTTGAATACAATTATCATGTAAATCCCATAAGATTTCATATTGACTTTTGAAATAGTTAAAGTTAACTTTCGGAAAAGATAAAGTTAAGGATGAACAACTTGTAAAAAAAAAAAACAAAAGTTAGTGATATCGAGTGTTTTTGAGAACATTAATGAAGAGTTATCTTAAGAGGTTAGGTATTAGTTATCATGAAAAAAAAAATTTTTACTTTTATCCAAAGTAATTTATAATTATAAAAATATGTAGGATATATGTGTCGATTCAGGGTGAAAGGGACCTTAGCTGCAAAACATTCGATTTTTAATTTTTATTATGAATCGATAGAATTTGGGTTGCTCTTTCACATCCCGTGCAGAAAGTACCGTTGGGCCCGAATGGGGGCCAAATTGGGTTGCCTTAAGCCCATTTAGGCACCCCAATTAATTCCCAAATTGGGCAAACGGTGGGTTTAAAACGGTGTTTTCTGCTTATGCCCAAATTGGGTAAAAAAAATAGGCCCTAATTGGGGGAACCTGACGTAGCCCTGATTAATTAAAACTCTTATTTAAAACTTTAATTACTGTTTTAAAGTGTAAGTGTCTGTAAAATCACCTATAGGAGTAAAATAAAAGAGATTTAATAATTGGCATACTTTTTTATTGAAATACTGACAAAAGCAAATAAAATTTTAATTTAATAATATTTTATGTTTTTAAACATTTTTATAAATTATTTTAAATATAATCATATTTACTGTTATAAAGTACTGTGGTAATTTTTAACGCTGTTAATCTTTTTTGCTTGATTCGTAGCGTTCCTTTCTTCCTCCTTCCCAGTCTCTTGCATATGCTAGGGTAGATCCAATAGCATCAATCGCCGATTTTTCGATTGATACTTTACTTCCATCTTTGCATGTGTGTGTTCTCGTTAAAGCATCTTAAACAAAAAGTATTCAAAACATAGTTGAGCATAATTGTTTGCGTTTACAAAATATAAAAATAGCATACTAACTACTATTTTAATTTATAAATAAATAAATAATTATTTAAGTGAAAAAAAGAATTTCATAAAAACTGGGGGACTTTTTTTTAAAAAAAAAAAAGTTTATTATTTATTAAAACAATGGAAAGAAAAAACATTACTATTGAAAAAATCTAAAAATATTATAGAAACAGTGGAAAAATTTTATAAATAAAAAGTATAAAACAATTAGATATTACATTTTAAAAAATGTGAAAAATATGAGAAAATCTTGTTAAAAATTAACTAATTAATATAAAATTTAGAACAATAACTAAAAAAGAAAAAATTTGAAAAAAATTACGAAAACATAAAGCGTAAAAAACAAAAAGTATGAAGGAATAAAAAAAGTGAAAAGATTTATTAAAAATTAGTGAAGAAATATTAAAAATACTTTAAGAAATTATTAAAAATAAGAAAATATTGCAAAATGTAATGAGAAAGAAAATGTAAAAATAAAATAATAAAATAAAAAGAAATGAGCAAAAATCTCACAAAAGAAATTACAAAATTTTTTTAAATAGAAATGTTAAATTATTACTTTAAAAAATCAGAATTTTAAAATAAGAAAAAAAATTTAAAAAAACAAAAAAATCTTAAAATATTGGAAAAGCAGAAGACAAAATCTTATAACTTGCATTATTCTTTTTTTATTAAAGAAAAGAGAGAAAGAAAAAAGATCTATCATAATTAGTAAAATTAAAAAAATTGAATTAGAATCAAAGAAAAATAAGAACAGGAAGAAAAAAATACGAGGTTTTAGGTAGAATTTTTAGAAATTAAAAGGGGGAACATTAAGCGGGTATACAAAAAGGGAATTAGTTCTTTAGTTTCATCTACTTTAAATAAATTCTTACCAACAACGCGCTGATGAAATTTAAACTCCTTTAAAATAAGCTTCTTTCCACTTTTACGAATATTCGTAAACTGCAACGCTAATTCTTTAGAAAAATATTTTTTGATAATATTCAATGCACTTTTTGCAATTATGTGCTCAAAGTCGACAAAAGTAGTTAAAGAACATATCTAAAAATAAAAGCAAACTAAAATTAAAATTTTTTACTGATTTTACGAATTTAATTATTTGAAACTTACAAATTCTTCGCAGAGCGTATTATCTTCTAATTTTTCATTAAATTCTTTAAAAGACGCCACGTCTTTGAAAGGAAGGACTAAATTATTGTTCAAAATGAAACTACCAGAAGAGCTTAGTCCAATTTTTGCAGCTATTGCTTGTATTGTTGCAGCTTGAGAGTCCAATTTGTTTGACAGATCATTCGTTTGAACGCTTAACCCTTTTATAGCTGCTAAAATGAGACTCGCATCTATAAACAATAAATATTTATTAAATTACAGTAGGCTTGAATATAATGAAGACGTATACCTTAAAACTTCAATTTTTACTTTTAATGCTTAAATTTAACGTTTACATTTAAATTCTTCTCAGACCAGCTAATGTCTAAAAGATTAAGAATATTTTTTTCACAAACCTGCCGAAATTTCTGTTTCTTTTGTTGTATGTATTTTTGTTTTCTGTTTTTTGTTGGGATCTTTCACTTGTTGCTTCTTATGATTATTATTAACTTCTTCTGGTATTAAATTTTGTACTTCACTCGAGCACGAAGCCTTTGGGTTATTTATATTGAAAATTTTCATATTTGCTTCCGTTTCATTATAAACTAAATTTATAAATATAAGTTTAATTTGTTATAATTGAAATTATCCAACTATTATTAAAATAAAGCAAAGATATATATTTTATATACAAAATAAAATTTAAATTATACCTTGAACAGTTTGATCCAATTGATGTGCATCGGGATTAAAAGCTTCAGGATCGTTGCTAACAATTGTCTTCACACTGTCAATCCCTTTGCCATTTTTATCATTATCATCTGCTACTGATGGAAAAAATTAAGAAGAATTGTAAAAAAAATTTAAAATATTGTCATGATTTAAACAAGATGATTAACCAATAAGAAGGATGAGATGTTTTAGAATGCATTTAATAGTTTGCAGATTTATAAAATGATACCTTGATTAGTTTTTGCAATTTCTTCGGTAATGTCATTAGAATCATTTATACTTCATAGATTTGGACATAATTGATCCAATAAAACCTCATAATGTGTGTCGTCTTTACTAGTATTTGATAATAACTCTAAAAATGAATAAGAATATTTCAATAATTCTTATGGGTTAAAAGTCATTAAATAGTCACTAAATAAGATATTCAAATACTTACGAGTTGATTTTTCAGGATCACTTATTGCATTTTCAGGTACTTTTGATTTAATTTTTGAAACAGATTTTATCTTAGTCCCCTTCGAACCTACGATTTCAATAAAATGTTTATTTTTATCTATTATAAATGCATGTCAATTTTACAAAGTAGAAAATAATTGTAATATTTTTTTTGAAACCATAACTAATCAAAATTTAACTTTTATTTGCTTTTGAATTTAAAAATTAAAATATTAAATTAGATGTAGCAGTTTACCTTTATTTTGACTCCTTTTTTTAACTTGAACATTTTTTGATTTAATCCTTTTTGACTGAACAAGTTTCTTTATTTGTTTTTTGTTTTCCGAAGATGAATCAGACTGTGTAGATGAAGCTGAAGAAGATTCGTTTCCTTCTAAAGATGGCAACTTAGGCAGATCTGCTTGCTTTTGCATCTCTTTATATGTTTTAGTCAGAAGTGGTGCTTTTTCTTGCGCATTAAAATCTGAATCTTCAGTATATAAAAGAGAGTCGTCATTTTTTACATCATTGGATTTCGATACGCCTTCTTCATAGGTTTCTGAATATAATAACGATTTTTTCATAAAATTCTAAAATTTATAATTTCAGAAAACAAAATGCACGCAAGTGCTGTCAGTATTGCGCAAGCATGCGCAATATTGACTCGCATTCGTGACGGCATTATGTATGCATTTGTGTTTATCTGAGATTTTTAACTTTACTTAATGGCTCCTCCGATGAGAATTAATGAATAAGCAGACCAAGAATCTATAGGAGGAAGTTTGTTGCGTACAAGATGATGCAAAATCTGCGTTGTTTCTTCAGTGTACGGTGGAGGTGGAAATTTTGTTTCCAATTTCAACTTCTTTTTATTGAACGATATCCAGGAAGATGGAATAATATCAACTTTTCTTTGACTTTTTGGTCCACGCGTTATAAACTGAACTATTTGAAAAGGATAATAATTATCTTCATCCCCGTGATTTTGAGATTTAGAATCCGAAACTTCCATTTTGATCAGGACTGAAAACTTATTTATTAACACAAAATGAACACTTGGTGGCGCTAAGTCCTCCTGTTTTCTGATTGGTTTAACAAAAAGCTATAAAAATCGCGCTTAATTTTTAAACAGTGACTAGAAAAATTTCATAATAGATTAAAATTAACTGTTCAGTAAGAACTAAAATTAAAATTTTTATTGAAAATCTAATAAAAATTTGTTTTTAAATATTATAAAGCAAGTATATGGAAAATACATTATATCTTAAAAATTATCATAACCTCACCTGTCATACATCAAAACGATCATAACATTTATTTCTTCCGCTACTTCAACAAACTATAAAAATCTTATTTTGTCTTTTATATTTAAAAAATTCAATAAATAATGATTATAATTAATTTAATAAAATATAATTTAGAGTTAATTTTGATTTTAAAAGGGTTCATTCTTTCATAATTTAGCAGTGCATTATTTAAATCATCCTAACCTCACAAGTCAAAAAAATGTTTTCATCTGATTCAACAAAACTATTTAAAACACTTGTTACTTTTAAAATAATTCTGCTTTTTTGTATATAAAAAAATTGCACTTGACTCAATTTATTTTTATCTGAAACTATAAATAATAAAATATACAAATTATAGTTACCTTCATATAAAACCTCGAGTTAACTTTAATTTTCAAATATTTCAATCTTTAATAATTGGCAATTATATTTAATTTTTTTTTTTAAATATCGGTTAATATTTTAAACTAAAAATTATGATTCATGCAATATACATAGAACATAAATAAAACATATTGACAAATTATAAAACTAAAATAACGGTATATTTTAAATGAATAAAATTAGTTCTACAAGTTGCATTTATATTATTTTTATTCGAATGGGTTAAATATATTTTTAACAATCGTTTATTTGCAGTTGAATAAATAATAATCCATCAGTTGGGGATAAAATCTGAAACACTGTTTTAATCGTATTTAAATGAATAAAAACAAGGAAACGAGTTTTTTTACTTCTTTTCATTAAATTGAATAATTATTGGTGAAGAAGTGGAATCACGTATACTTTATCTACAGCTTCCGGTTTTCTGTTAATAGACAACTTTACTAATTTGCTATCTATTGACGTAATTTCAAAAGTCAGGCTCCTATTACTCGGTTTAGTTTGTATTTCCCACATATCAAATGATGTGGAGTTCACTGGAAATTCAAATATTGGTCCTTTTTTCTCCCATACTTTACCTTCAATTTGAATATTGTCATTTCGAATTCTCATTTTCTCCACTATGATGACAGTCTTATCTTTCAATAGCAGTGTGTTATTAGGAGAAACAGTCGTTATGATACACTCTTTATATCTAAGTTTTAAAATATTTTTATCAACATCTTCTTCCATAATTTCTACTAATTGCGGAGGTATTGGTCTTTTATTTTTTACAAAAGTCTCCTCATGAATTCGTCGACATAATTGAGCTAAAGGCCTGAAAGGAGTACGTAAGCTTTTCTTAATTTTTCCCAATAAACTTTCGAAAGGAAAAGCTGTTATCAAACTCAAACTGCATTGCATGTGCTGAACATCATCCGCAAGATGAATTAAATTATGTGAGTTCAAGGTTTGTGAAGTAGCACCATAATAATCTTTTAAATATTTGAAAAATATTCTCAAATATATTTTTGCACGATCCTTAAATTTTTGGCAAAATCTGGCAGAGCATAAAATCCTGCATGCCACGTGTAACAATAAAAAATGTTTATAAAGCTTTGACGTTAGAAGACCTATTAAAACGACAGGACCACTATATAGCAAGAAAAACCGAAACTCAGTAGCCTTCCACTTTCCAACTGTAGTTGTCGAACGTGGTTTTCGTTGAAATTCACATGGAACTTGATTTTTTAGACGCTCAGTTCGCCTGGACAACTCATTTCGATCAGATACATTCAATTTATTAACACCATGGTCAACCCAATACTCTAGCATTTTTTTCATTATGCCTTGGCAACACAAATGCATGAAATCTAAAACAAAGATCATTACAATATTCAAGAATGGCATAATGCGTAACAATGGAGTTAACCCAGTATGGTGAGAAGCCTGAGATCCTGCTCTAAAAGACGCATCCGTCCTTTCAGCTGAATCTGTTGATGAAAATGTTGTCCTACGTTCAATGCTTTCTCCTGTAACGGTACATCTTTCACATGAATTGAATGATTTATGACCTACAATACATTTCAAATATGATCGCATTGGAGTATCACAAACAAAGCACTTAATAACAAAAACAAAGTGTTTACCATCAATTTGAATACCGTCTCTTTGCAAATCATTTACCTCGTTGACAAACTTCTCGAAGTACTTATTAACATCTTGAGGTTTGGATTCTCCAAAATAAATCGCTACAGCAAATGGTTCATATATGTCGGACTGACAATGAACTTTGCAAAGTATCGGACAAAACGATTGGTTTCCAGACTTTACTAGTGGTACTCCATCAACATTTATCTGAACTTCAATTCGATTAGAGGGATGAAGATCAACATTTACGCATTTAACTAATCCTTTCTGAACTCCGAAATAAACAAACTCTCCCATAGAACCCTTTTTGTCCATCATTGGTTCAATATTATATCTTGCCCCTGTAGTTCCAATAAAAGTCTTCGCACATTTTGGTAAGTCTGGGAGAAGGTCAGTCCTTAAAATAGCCAACAATTCATCTGCATAGGAAAGATGTATTTTACGTTTAATAATCCATTCTCGAAGTAACTGAATTTCCGGTCGACCATTGTTATAATGAATTTCTATTTCATCATATTCGTCTACATCAGAAAATTCATCGGAACTAGAATCGTCGTTCGAAGCTGAAGTGTCATCTGAGTCCGAAGGGTCACTGGGATCTGAAGAAGGATCATGTTGAGATGTTACGTCTGATTTTGTAGAATTCGAATTATTCACACTAGACGTATTGTCCGCAGAACAGTCCGGTAAATTTTGGTTAACATCGGCTAAATTAAAAAAAAATAGAACACTATTAATATGATAAATATTGTATATTATGTGCATTAGGTTAATTTGAATAAATGACAAGCTTTTTACCAATTCATAGAAGACAGTTTATATTAGTAAAAACTTTGTTAAATTCAAATTTAGAAATAGAAATTTACAAAACTACTGGTGGTGATAAAGTAAACTATAATCAAGGCTTCTCGATCCTGTGAACAAAAATCCACTCCTAATTTAAATCTAGACATTTTTCAATTTAAAAAAAAGATAAAACTGTCCAGCCTGATTTATTTTATAACAATTAGAGAATTTTTTATTAAATTCAATAAGACATTGACTAGTTATCGGAACTCACTTTATCACACCTAATAATTTTTTAATAAAATTAATCAATAACCCAAAAATATGTAATCACTGAATTAAACTCTGATATTAACCAAAATTTGAAGTTTCCCTTGAATTTAAGGGAGCAACAGAATAAGAAGATGCGCCTGACTTCGTAGGAATAGAATCATTCAAATTGGATCTACAATCAGCAGAGCAGCCTTGAAAACTTTGATTGCCATCCGCGATATCTAATAAAAAGAAAAACGTCATTAAAATTTTTATACAACCGAAATGAAACTCAAAAATTGTTTTAGAATATTCATATTTTAAATGTTATTAAATATTTAAGGCTGATCGAGCATGTGACCATAAATATTCTTACCAGATTTCATTGTTGACGTTTTACGCTCTTATAAGGCAAGATGAATTAGAAAATATCGATTTATTAGAAATAATGGAGTAACACTAGTAGGACGATTATAATTTTTTTTGCTATAAAGAAGAGCTAAAAATAATTTATAGATAATTTTTCCAAAAGTCGAAAAAAAATTTTAAAATAATATTTAGCTCTTTTTTATAGCAAACAAATTGTAACCGCCTTACTTGTCCCACTAAACTATTTCTAATAAATCACATTTGCTAAATTATCTTGCCTTTTAAAAACGAAAAACTTCAGTAAGATTGAAATCAAGTGAAGACATTTCTGTTCACGAACTCGATTAGCTTTAATTTGTCAAAAAATATTCTGCTTCTTTTTAGTGTTGTCAAAGTTTTAGCAATCATAATAGAAAAACCTAACCTTCAAAGAGTAAAATACTTGTATATTTGATATAAAAATGAAATTATTTAGTAAATTCACATGTGAAATTTATTTTATTTTCGTTTAGTATTGTACTTTTTCAGCTGAAAACAAAATTTTCCTGTAAAAGTTCAATATTTTAAACAAAAATAATATGTTGCTTTATTTATCAATTTATTTTTGCATTGATTAGACATACATACATACATATATATTTTAAATGCATTTAATATTTTAATTGTCAAAGTTTCCCTTAGAGTTGTATAAATTTCAGCAATTATATAACAGAGAAACCTAACCTTCAAAATATAAACATTTTTAGCTTATGTATAAACAATATTAAATTTAATAATTTATTATATTCAATTAGTTTTTAAACATCTTACAATTCAACCTTAGACGAGTTTTATGCACAAGCCATTTTTTATCATTTAAATGAAGAGTTATCTTATTAATTATTTATATCAATCAGCTTACCTTCGAAGCCCCCTAAGCAACGCATATTTTCAGAACAGGAATTTTCTTCAAGATTTTCTGATGATTCTAAAATAAATATTTAATATATATTCTAAGTTACTATATTGTTCACGAAGAGAAAAATGTATGAAATAAATTATGATAATGCATTTTAAACTTACCATCATCGCTTGAAGTGTTGGGTTTTACTTTAAATTGGGACATATAATCCTTAACTTCCCGATGCCTTTTTACTCTACACCGTTGTTTTTCCTCTGCTCGACGTTTTCGGTCCATATTTTAGTCAACAATATGTTACACTATTGTTTTAAAAATAAAAAGGTAAACACTTTGATCACGAGTGACGTTGACACTGGTTGACACATGAACGTTTATTTTCTAACACCCATAATGGCGACATGCGCAGGCGCAGGCGCGGGAAAAGGACTCCAACTCAAAAACTGTATAATACATGTTTTGTTAAATGTTGGGAATATAATGTTCAGTGTCAAAATAAATTACATATTTATTTACAGAATTTATCTTAAAAAATATTTAAATCATATATTTTAAGAAATATCATTAAAAACTTTTGAAAATGGGCTGCCCAATTGGGCCCAAGTTTGCGCCCAAAAACTATTTGGGTGTCTTTGGGAAGAATTCCGCACGGGATACAGTAATCAAAACTTGTTTATGTCTATTAGTTTTTCTGTTATTAGCGATGAAACAAAGGCATAACCTAACAATAACATAGGCTGGCACAAGTTCAAACTCCCTTTCTGTAAAATTCAAAACATTTGTTTTTTAATTGTTATTATGAATCGATAGAATTTGAGTTGCTTTTTCACACACATAAAGCAAAACTTGTTTATGTCTATTAGTTTTTCTGTTATTAGAGGTGAAACACAGGCATAACCTAGCAGTGACAGAGAGGCTTAACTTCAAGAAAGTGTCTGAAGTTCCGGCTAGTCGGATCTTTAACGTGGCTAAAGTTCCGACTAGCCGGATCTCTAAGGTGGCTAAAGATCCGACTAGTCGGATTTTTAGCTTCTGCGGCTAGAGCAGGCTAAAGTTCCGACTACTAGTCGGATCTTTAATTTTTAAAGAGAAATATCGGGCCATAATGTTTGCTGCAACAATTTAAACCCATTTCGCCTTAAAACTTAAAAGAACCCCCCTTAGATTGTTCAATTTAACAAACTTAGCTTTATACATTTTCGCTACAAAATAGAAGAGATTAAAATAATAGCCAAACCTTATTTATTCAATAAAATTAGTCTTCTGACTGACAGTAGCCGGATCTTTAATTTCTACTGCTAAACTTCCGACTAGCCGGAACAATAGACACGTTCTAACTTCAAACGCCCGTACGCGTAAAACTCATTTCTGCAGCTAAGGTTCCTTTCACCCCGAATCGACACATATATATATTATATTTTAAATATTTCGTAAAATAAAGAAACTTTTGGCTGTTACTATACACCAACTTTACAAAATAAAACAGTGCTATTTTCACAGTATTTTTTTCTTCAGAAAAGATTTTTTTTATGAACAATAAATATAAAGTCGTAAGAAATATTGTGCTATAAGAAGAAAAGAAACCTAAGTACACGGAAAGAAGAAATCTTAAAAATATCTTAATACCATTTTAAAATAAAATACCAAGTGGCTAATTTGTAATATTTATTAGACTTTCAAAATTAATTTGAAGATTTCTGAAGACTTTTTTAATAAGTATTGTAATTTATTTTATATTTATTAAAAAAATCTTTAGAAATCTTAAAATTAATTTTAAAAGTTTAATAAATATTACAAATTAGCCACTTGGTATTTTATTTTAGGACAGTATTAGGATATTTTTAAGATTTCTTCTTTCCGTGTATTTTTAAAAACAATTCTTTTCGGATATGAATCATTAAAGAAAGGTGCTGCAACGCAGCATTTTCTGTTTCTTATGGTTGACGAACCTGACTGCTGCCAACATAAATTACTGTCATTAATGCGATTGGTCAAAATATGCGCGTTGATTAGAAATGCTTTTAATCAATTCATTTTAAACATATTGAAAAAATGTTTTTATACCTTATTTGTATAAAATAATTAAATTTCATGAAGTTAACTTTTTCTTAAAATAAAATTATTTAATCATAATATTATGTTAAAAGGTAGTAATATATTTCAAAAAATTTAAAATAACGCGCGCATTCTGAAAGCATGCGTACTTGCGTTTGACATTATAGCTCCAGGACGTATGTAAACAAATATGATGGCCTAATCTTTTAGGTTATGTCAAAAACTCCAGCTTTGTACGCTTTATAATATCGATAATATCATTATATTATTACACTTGTTATTATCTACAGCATATTTGATAATTTTTTTTTTTAATATAATTTGTCATCAAGTTAAAAATACGCCCAATCAGGGATATCCAAAAGATATTATTTTTCAACTTTAATGACATTTTTTTCAAAAACAAGGCTCTGAATTGCATTGAAATTTACCACAGTAGAAATTTCAATATTAAACAATAACATACTAAAATTGCGCAAAAATCTAATTATTTTTCTCGGCAAAATGAATAAATTCGCACAATAAAATGTGACAAATGTTTCAGCTACCATTGAACGTCGTGTAAATATGAATATTTTTTAAACCAGGTTCTTAATCTCTATAAAACTTTACAGGCATATTTCTGTAATTACTATTATTTAATTCTTCAAGTTTGAACAGTTTCTGATCATTTTGAAAATGAGGTTGAACACCCTTAACTTTCGGAAAAGTTAAAGTTAATTTCTGGAAAAATTAAATTAGAAATATTAAAAAAAGACTCGTTGTCAACTATATGTACAAAACATTGTATGAGACTTGATAATTGTGCTGTAAAAATTTAGTAGCTCTTCGAAATTGTTTTCTAAATTTAAATATTGAAACTATAGAATGTATTCTAGGTGTTAATCAAATAAACCCTACTAATATCAATGTGTTTTTACTACTTTACCTAATCCTTTACTTTCTAATAAGAAATTTATAAGTGAAATATTTATTTATCGGACCGAATATTTTCATCATAATACGTTAAAATTTACTATGTGTTACGTAAAGCGATTTATTTCCATCGTGTCATAGTACAAAATACAATGAATTTTTTTACAGTTCCAATGCATTTTCTGTTGGTGGAGAATAAATTATGTATTTTACAACTGTAAAATTTAGTACATTTGTACTGAAAGGAGAAGGTAAATTTTAAAACGATGTGGCCAAGAAGTTCAAAATTTGAGGAATCTGGACAATATAGCTTAAGGTTTCATGCTTACCATTTCATGCTACTCTCCTTGTCCCTTTCTATTTCATGCGTCATTACATGAGATTTAGGAAAAGAAAAATAGCAAAACTCATTGGCTTAGGGGGATCGTGGACCTTTTTTTTTAGGCTAGACCGAATATACATCGCTTAAGTATCCGTTCACATTAGCCACGCGCATCTCGTTGCACACCATGCGTCAAGTGAGGCCCAACGCGACCCACCCCCTAATCCAGCCGCTACTCTCGCGCGGTATTTCACGATTCTACGCTCTCTCGCGGTTTTCATTATAATTTTCGAAATTTGAGATCCTATATGCAAAAGTGGGTGGTATTTTGAAAATTTAAGTCACAATACATTAGTTTGGTAAGTGGGTGATGGGTGGTGTTGGGAATAGAATAGTTGCTCTGAAAACATATACTAAATGGGTAATGGGTGGTTGGGGGAAGGGGTTAGGCATATGATACATACATTGTAAACATATACTAGGTGGACAGTGGGTGGTAGGTTATGGGTGGTAGGTTGTGGGTGGTAGTACCAAAGACATGTAACTTATTTCTAACATAAATCTTAACAACAATTTATTGTTTATGCAAATTCTACTGTTCGATGGTGTCATAAAGACATGCAAACTAGTCCTAAGGTAAAAGTTAACAACAATACGCAGTTTATGCAATTTAGAAAGGTTAAGATTTTAAGTTAAACTTGGTGGGATTCGATTGCAGTGCCCTCTATGGAGAAATCCCCCGCTTAAAAAACCTAAAGTAGAGGAAACTTTTAAATGCCCGCGCAAAAGTAGGGGTTAAAATCAAAATGACGTAGGAGAATCCCCAAGACAATGCCGACATATGGTTATACCGATGAAGGGTAACCGGTTTCGGAAATCTACCTTACCGTTGAGCAAGCAAGTAATCTGCATTACTGACTCAAGGTAACACCTCATGGTAAAACACGCGAAATCTGCATTACTGACCGACGGTAATTTATCAACAAAAACGCTAAAAATCCACAGCAGATAATTAACTGCAGCGCCACCTAGCGGCGAAAATCGGAACTATGCGTTGGTGCACCCATAGCTACACTACTAACTTCCCCGAAGAAGTTAGCCGGAAATCACGTGGACATCAGTTGGGTACTTTAGAGATGTCAATTTTCACATTTTGAGGTTAACTGTTCTAAAGAAGTTGACCGGAGGTGACCTGGACATTAGTTGGGAACCGGTGTACTCCTAATAAGTAAAATTTTTTATTTTTATGTTAATTTCCCTGAGGAAGTTGTCTGGAAATGACCTGGACATTGGTCATTTGACATCGGACAAGTTGAGAACTTCGGATCTTTAGAGAAGTCGATATTCATATTTTGAGGTTGAATTTCCTGAAGAAGTTGACTGGAGGTGACCTGGACAAAAAAAGTGTTTAATTTCAAAAACATAAGAAACTTAAATTGTTTAAACAAATTAAATTTTTTTAAACATTTGAATATACACTGCGAATTTTGAATAAATAACTTTTTTATGATTCTTTTATACAAATTACATAAAACCACATAATTTTAGCTCAATTTCATCGAAAGTTAATTTTACACCATTTTAATTGTTTAAACAATCGATTTTATTAAATTAAATTAATTACATTGTTTTTCCTTTTGCTAATTAAAGAGTTGTAAGCTTTTAAAATATTTCACATAGAAAATATAAAAAAAATTGTTTAAACATTACAAAATTAATTACAAAATGATCACACAAGTTCCTTACAAGGTTGCCTTAGAATTTTCACACCGTTTAAAATCACTTTTCTTATTTTCTCTCTCTCTACTCTGCCTTTATCTATCTCAGACACCTGTTATACCTTTTGCTCTTTCACATTTTGCACGCCATTGTTGTCTTTATCTATCCCAGGTAACCTTATTCTCTGTTGCTTCTAGAACCACAACTGTGAACTCACCTTGCGTTGCGCACGCTATTGTTGTCTTCATCTTTCCCAGGTCAACTTATTCTCTCTTGCTTTCAGAATCACAACTGTGAATTCTGCTTGCGTTTCTCACTCTATCTTGTCTTTATCTATCCCAGGTAAACTTATTCTCTCTTGCTTTCAGAACCACAATTGTGAACTCTGCTTGCGTTTCTCACTCTATCTTGTCTTTATCTATCCCAGGTAAATTCTATAACTTATTCTCTCTTACTTTCTGAAAAGCATAGCAGTGTACCTATATCTATATCTAACTGATTTCTTATATAGGACTTGTAGATTATTTGTAATTCACATATGTATACCAAATTTCAAAATCACCATTTTCAAGGGTAAATCCGGTCACTTCTCGGGGTAAATCCAGTCACTTGATTTTTTCAAGAATTTAGGGTAACTCCGACCGCTTTACTTTTTAATTATTAAAATTCGCCTTATTTCTGACTTAAGTATGATCTGATTTTGATTTTATGATTGATAAATTATGAGTTCTATAAACAATAAATATTTATACGCCTAAAAACTCCTCTTCGACGTTCGTTGTCTGAAACAACCAATGTAAAAATTAACTTGAAAAAACCACTCTTTGTTTTTCCAATTTTTCCAGGAAACTAATTTCTGAAGTTTAAAAACTTAAACAAATCAAAATCTCAATATAATATAATTGTATAGATTGGTGCATATTGAAGTTAGTTTATTTCAAATGCTGTTTTGATTTTTATTGAAACATTTTGACATTTTCATTTAACCAACCAAACACAGTGATCGTTTTAGACAACCAACGTCAGAGAGGAGTTTTTAGGCGTATAAAGCGAGAGTGGTTTCTTTTGCTCGGAGGTACCAAAATAACAACAATAATCAGTTTGAACAATTGTTATAAATAAATTTTAAAGTTATTCTGTATTTTTGGTTGTTTCAAACATAAAAAGTTGCAAGTATCTGGGTTTAATCTTTAAAAGTTGATAAATAACAACAATAATTTGTTTAAGCAAATTAACAATTAGAAGGATTAATTAGTCATTTTGCAAAATGTTGCAAAAGCTGCCGAAAAATAATTAAAAATGTTTTTAACGCTTTTTCCATAAATTTGCAATTTTAAGGTATTTTTACGCCCTTGTAAAAAATAGTTAAGGGGTTTAACCACTCTAAAACATAAAAAAAAGGCATAATTTTAATATTTTTTTTTAAGAAAATTTTAAAAGTAATAAGAAATATGTTTATATCTCTTGACTGGGTACACTTTGACGAAAAAAAAATATACTTTATAAATTATGTTTTTTAAAAATATCACATACATAGGTACGTGATGAAAACCCTTGTTGAGGGGAATGACCTCGCGGCCGGAAAGATTTTTGCTACAATTTTCATCCTAGAACAAAAAAATTTTTTTTTCTATTTTTACATCTTAAAAGCTAGAGAAAGACGTAGGGGATTTTTATTTTATCGGTTGTTACAAAAATGGTGAACATTTTAAGAAATAACAGAGTTTTTTCCTTAAAAAATAGGCACTAAATTGTTTAAAACTAAAAACAATATGCAACATAAAAAAATCCCTACGTCTTTCTCTAGATAATGTTATTAAGAAGCTACAGTTAAATTTTTAAGTATATAGGTTAAGATTTGTGGATGTTATGTTTCCGGCCAGCTCACAAAAAGTAGTTTTGAGAAAAACGCGTTGGAACAACTTCATTTTAGGCTAGTAAAATTAAGAAATTCTTGTGAATTTTTTTTCACAAGAAAAAAAAGGAAAAAAAAGGAAGAGAATAATAATATTACAGGATGTTATTAGACATGTCTTAAAGTAAACAAAAAATATTTTTAGTAAATTCAAATTTTCCTAGAATTTTTGGTGTTGAACTTTATTCGCCAATCATGAGTAGGCTCGTACACAAATTGCGCATCTCAGAAACCTACTATATCGACACCAAGTTCGTAAATTCAGGAAGATTTTATCGATATTTAAATCAAATTGAAACACGAAAATTCAGAGCAGTCAAGCGCCATTTGAAAGACCCGAGTTCGAATCCCGGCGGAGCTAAATGTCCGATATTTTTTCACAGAATTTTCTAATTTCAAAAAATATTTTTAATTTAAAAAATTTCAAAATGGCGGCACTAGAGACGTTCTCTTGAATCATACGTTATGTATGACGAATCTGTAGCACACAGCTCAATCAGCTAGAAGTTGAATTTAGAAAAAAAAACTAAACTAATCTTTTTCCTCTAATTCTAGAAGGTTTAAAGTACCTTATAAGCCAATAATAGTATATTAAGTAGGGTGTCCCAAAAAATAAAAATTTTTTTTTCTTTGGTCTCACCCCCACAAAACCTTTCATTTTACGTCAAAATAAGTGTACTGTATGTAAAAAAAATATTTTTAATTTTGATTCTTGGTCCAGAGCCTCTGTATCATTAAAACGTTTAAAATCCAGTTTTCTCAGATGTAAACGAAATGTAAGTGCCAAAGACTTAAAAATTATAAAAATTAGGATAAAATATTATAAATTAACAGCTGAACAAAATTAAATTTTATTTTCATTAAGTATCAACTGTTATTTAATAAATTTTTGTTTAAAAAGTCATCATATCTTTTTTTAACAATAATTTACCAATATAGTTGAAACTTTAAAAAAAAGGCAAGTTTATGTGTTTTAGCTGTTAATTTATATTATTCTATACTAATTTATATAATTTTAAAAGTAACTCTTACTTACATTTGCTTTACACATGAAAACAAATTTTTAACAGTTTGATGATTTAGAGGCCCTGGACCACGGGTTGAAATTAAGATTAATTCTTCTTACATACAGTGCACTTATTTTGACGTAAAATGAAAGGTTTTGTGGGGGTGAGACCAAAGAAAAAAAATATTTTTATTTTTTGGGACACCCTAATATTAAGCTACAAGGGTTAAAGCTTGCCACGTTAACTGCAGTTAACAATGGCAAATTTCAACCATGTAGCTTACGATGCTTTTCATTCCTAATGCACGAACAAGACGCATGTTAGGTCGAGAAGGAGGGGCGAGAGGAGCTCATTTCTTCTGTGTGGGCTAAAATGAATTTTTCGCACACTATACGGAAAGTATAGTTATACTATACTTTCCGCTTTCACGCTATATTTTCCCTATAGCGTGCGAAAAAATATCGTATGACACGCGTGCGGATAATTTGGCGATTCCTAAGATTGTGAGCTACCACACTCGCCTTCGGCTCGTGTTGTAAACCTCGCACTCTAGGAATCGCCAAATTACCGCACTTGTATCATAATGTACTATTCTTGTTGGCCCTAGCGTTAACAAGAAATTATTTTAGACCGCTCAGGAGAAATGAGCTCCGATTCGACCCGACTTCGAGGCATAACATAGCGTCGAGTTCGCGCATGTACATCTCCCGCCAGACCTCGCTGATTTGTGGGATCTCTAGGATTTGCCACATTTACTCCCGATATTGTTTTTCAAAAATGAAAAATAATAAAAAAACTAAAAATTTCTCAACAATTTTCTCTCGTAAACCGATTTACTGACGAAAAGACTGACTCCAAAATTTCAGTCAAAACCGGACGAAAAGGAACACGGAAATTGTGCCGCCTCGCAAGAACACCACCCAAACACGAAAAACACTTTTTAATTCCCAAAAATAAGAAAATAAAATAATAATTCTAGTATCCTTCCTCGCGACGGCCCATTCCATCCTATCGCAACTCATAAAATCACTTAGTTTTCGGCGTTTCCGAAAACCAACAGGAGGAAATTATTCCCACCACACAAGAAAAAGAATAATATACCAAATAACTTCAGAAGAAATATCTAAAATGATAAAATCAATAAAATTTCACAAAAATGATACCTACTTATTCGATAAACCAAAACATATCCGAAAATCTGCACATCTGGAAAACCTGAAACTTGTCCACAAAAAAAGAAAAAAAATTCGTAATCAGAAAAATCTCAGGAAATTACAACAATAATAATAAATTAAAAAAACAATAATAAAATAGTAAATTAATTTCCAAAAGAAGATTTACTATCCATAGTGTGGCTTTCCCGATAAGTATTCAAAAAAAGTTTTCGTTTGGGAAGAATTTCCGCAGAGGGGCTTTCCCAATGATCTTTAAGGAAAATTTTAATTATTACCGGAAAAATACTAACGAAGGGAAAATTTCAATCCGTAGACTCGTAGAGTGGCTTTCCCAATAATTATTCCAAAATAATTTTGACCTGAGTGTACAAAAGTAATAAAAGAATAACAAGTAGCTAAATTAGAAAAACACTGCATAGTTAAAGACAAATTCTGTAAAAGCAATTATAACAGCAACTATTTGTTAAAACAAAGTAAAAACAATAACGTATAGTCAATAATTTTTCTTTTTATAAACAGAGCCGATTAATTTGCAAATTAGGAAAAAGTTGTGTCTTTCAAGGTGGATTTTTAAAAATAATTAATTATTTATTAATATTAATTAATTTTAACATTTTTAACAGGTGGTTGCTATTAATTTTGCTTAATATCTTATTATTTATAATAGAATATAATATAAATATAATATAATATAAATATAATATAATATAAATATAATATAAGACCTTCACGGTCTCACAGAAAAAGAGGAGGTCGTTGCTGCTCTCGGAGAGTTATTGCAGATTTCCCAAGAGATAAGTGCCTGGACTATGGTCACAGAATGCAACTGAATGAAGCTGAATGCAGAGGTGTCGGCTGATACTCTGCATGTTACAAGTGCGGAGAATCTGGCCACACCCTAGCAGAGTGCCCGAAAGTGGCCTTCCGCTTCCTGTGCGCGGGCGAGTACGGCACAGCAGCAGAAATGTCCCATGTGTCAGGCTCAGGGAAGTGCGCCTGTTTCAGGAGAGTCCTGAAACAAGTGAAGAGAGAAGAGGCGTTTCGGTGTTCTCGGACTAGAGCCGATAGAATACAAATTGTAAATTATGTTTCTTTTTTGTTGTAAGAGATAAAATAAGTGGTAGTTAATCAATCTGTTTGAAGATATAAACGTTTGATACCAATTCGTAATAAGATGATTGTTATTTTTAATAAGGGTCAAGTCGAGAAAATTGATTTTATTGTCAGATTCTAGTTCATATGTAAATTTTAAATTGACATTAAAAGAATTAAAGTATTAATAATTAAATCGACATGATCTTTATCAACACAAAAAAGTGTATCATCAACGTATCTAAAGTAAAGCAAGGGAACACAATCATGTTTTTTTTTAAATCCATAAACATTACGTCTCCAAGTCCGACATTACAATGTTCGCAAATAATGGTGAAATGGCTAAACACATGGAAGTACCATGAACGTGTTGATAAATTTTATTGCTGAACATAAAGTATGTATCATCAAAAAGAAATTTAGTACAATTTCTAGTTTCCAAAAAAGAAATTTTACAAACATTATGAATTTTTTGAAATCTTCTACCCAAGCTTTCGATTACCAAATTGCAGGGAATGTTAGTAAATAAACAACTAACATCAAGTGAGAGTAGTTCAAAATTATAAGGTATGCAAATGGTATTTAATTTTTCTTTTAATTGAAAACTATTGTTAATATGAGATTTTGGAAACAGAATTGCCGTTTTTAGTTCTTGATATATAGTTTTTGCTAAAAAATGCGTTGGACTAAAGACTATAGACCATAGAATTTAGCTTGAAAGGTATCTGCCATAGTCAACTAGTGATGCACGCCGAGACAAGAAATTTTTATTTCTTGCTCGATATTTCCCGAATCATACAGGTTTCGAGATCGAGATATTTAAACATTCAATTGTTTAATCTCGATATTTTTCAAATTAAATTACGGGCAAGTTCAAGCAAGATACGCGATTTTGTGTTGACATGCGTTGACGTTTCTGATCATTTTGATTCTTTAATAAAAAGAATCATGAGTGGAAATGCAGAAACTTAAAATAATCAAGGAAGCTCCAATAAAAGACCATCTGAGGAAACGAATTCAATTAAGTAAGAATTTTATATAGAATCATTATTGAACTTTTAAGAGAAATCTAACCACTATACTTATAGTAGCACTTTGTTTCTGCAGAATTTAGTAATTAAATTGATCATATCATATTATATTAAATTGTTTTTAATTAAAAATATGCATTTACTTATAGAATGATAATAATACAATTTTTGTGTTATTATTTTGACTCAGGTCGATATAATATATTATTTATTAAATACTACATAGTGGGTTGGTTTACTTAAATATAAAATATATTATAATAAATTTAAGAAATATACGTGAAAATTAATATTTAATTTTGATATTCGTTTGGCAGGTTACAAGAACAGAAGAGGAGTAAAGTAGAAAGATCTGAAAAGTTAAAAGAATATCTTGACTATGGAATCGACGACGAAAATGAAAAATTCGCAAAATGCAAATTATGTTTTCAAAAAGATGACAAAGAGAGAATTATAAAAATGAAGTACAGCAATACTAGTGGAATAATGAGACATTTTAAAAGTTTTCACAAAGATATACACGAAGAGATTTATGGATCGTCATCGTCTTCGAACTTACGAAAATCTAAAGTTTGTTTTATTTTCATTTACTTGTATATTTATTATAGGGTGATCCAAAAATATATAAGCCGAAAATTTCTTGCTCCTATTTCAAAAGAAAATTCCAAATTGATAAAAATACATCTACTTTTTTAAATAAGAAAATATTTAGGAATGGCTCAAAGACCTTAAAATTTTTCTTTGATTTCCCCTAGGAAAAAAGTTTTTTTTTTAAACTTTGCAATACAATCGTCAATAACCATTCAAATAGGCAGTACACATATAAATTTCTTGAAAACTGCATAAGATAATTAGATAATTATAATAATAAATTACATTTATTAATTCTTTATTAATATTTATTCTAAAATTTATTTAATTTATTTATTCGAAATTATTTATTTATTAAAATAAAAATATTTATTTATTTCAAAATTTATTTAATTATTTATTGATATTAACATTTTTTATATGGCTGTAAAATACCCTTTGATAAATTAACAATAATAACATTTTACTGATTTTATTAATATTTTATTTATTGACTCATTGATTCTGATATTCTTTCACAATGAATAACAATTTTAATGAAAAAACCTAAAGAAACTTTTAATCAATATTTTTAGAAGAAACTTCTTTGTATTTACTGGGATTTAGAACCCTATAAAAAATAGTTAATACCAACAAATTATTAAATAAATTAAATTTTTTTTTCAAGGTCTTTAGAAGAACTGATTTATTCTATCGATGATGTAAGTGTTTTTTTTTTTTTATTTCATAACAAAGTTATGAAAATCTGAGCTCTTCCGAAAAGAAATGAATTGGTAAATTTGAAAGGCTTTCATCCACCTTAAATCGAACCACACTAATACCAGTGTGAAAATTTTTTTACTCCAATTCTAATGGAAATTCACTTCAAAATCTGAGTCAGAGTTCACTTTACAAGAGTGAGATTTCATTCTGATTGAAGTGACTAAATTTTCACTCTTACATAGTGGGTTTTTTACTCCAAGGAATTAGGAGAGAAATTAATTATTTATTTTATAATTATTAAAAACAAAAAAAACGGTACATGAGATTTCGAATTAAAATTTAGTTTAACTTTAATTTAACTTTAAAAATAAATTTCATGAACTTTGAAATAGTTTTTATATAGCAACTAATTTTTTTATTTCTATTTAGGAAAAATTTGATCAAAAGAAATTTGAGGAAATGGCAGCTGATTTAGCAGTAAAGAAATATTTGCCCTTCAGTTTTTATGATGACGAAAGTGTAGAAAATTTATTGACTTATTTAAATTCTGCTGTGGAAGTACCAAAAAGAAATAAATTGAAATCTATTATACTTACACGATTAGACGATATGCAAAAAGTGGTTTTTGATATTTATAAAGAAAATAAATCCAAAATTTCATTTACCCTTGATGGATGGACTTCAATTACAAATAAATCCTATTGTGGTATTACTGGGCATTTTTTTGATGATAAGTAGATCTTACATTCATTGGCAATTGATTTTATTCCGTGTCATGGAAAACATAAAGGGAAAGATACTGCTGAATTGTTTATTGAAGTTTTGGAAAAATATGGACTTGCAGATAAATTACAAGGCATAACAGTAGACAATACATCATCAAATACAATTTCTGTGCAACAACTTGCCCGCATGCTAAATTTAAAATTTAAGACTAAACTTAATTCAGAAGACCTCCACTTTCGGTGCTTTGCACACATTATAAATCTAGCTGTACAAGATTTCCATAAAAGACTCAATGTTGATCATAGTCGAGATATACTTGAAGAGGTTTATGAAGAAGATGTCGATAAATATGAGAGCGTAACTGATGACTGTGCTGATGACGATTCTAGCGAAGACGAAGATAATGAATCTGATGAAGAACAAAAAGTTATACCAAAGTTACGAAAGCTTTTCAAAAAATTAAGAAGATCAGAACAGATGAGAGAAAAGTTACGATGTTGTTATACTACCACTAACGAAACTATGCTCTCTCCTAACATAGATGTATCCACAAGATGGAACTCGACTAACGATATGATAAAAACTGCAATTCGTATGAAGAAAGGATTGAATTTGTTATGTGTAACGAACCCTTGTTTAAACCCATTAACAATTGACGAACCTGAATGGATACTTTTAAACGAAATTCAAAAGTATCTTAGAGATTTTAAAGCTTTACCTCAACTTTTTTTTGGTGATAAGTATATTACCTTGCCATCTATCGTTGTAGGCTTCAATTTGCTTTTGGATAAACTCGAAAATTCGTTTTTCAGTTTAAGCCAGAAAAGAAAAAAAACTGAAATGGAAAAAAAATTAATTGACGCTCTTCAATCGGCAGTACAGAAACTTTTGAAGCATTACAGTAAAGCTAACTGGGTTTATAGCGCAGTGTTGATTTTGCATCCTCGTCACAAATTCGCAACTTTTGAAATGACAAAATGGGGAAAAGAAATGTGAAAGGAGGCCTTAGAAAAGTTTACACAAATATTTCAAGACTTTTATACTCCATCCGAGGAAGTTCCGCTGCAAAACCAAAGTTATGAGTTATCCGCTGAAACTAACCACATCGATGATGACTTAAGTGACGAAGAAACTTTAGATGTTAACTGTTTGTATAAAACTGTCAAAGTTCAGAATTCTGACCGCGCTTGGAAAAATGAAATTGACAGATATTTAGCAACGCCAAGAGCTGATGGAGATGTGGATGTAGCTCAATGGTGAAGTCAAAATAGACTTGCATTTCCTAACCTGAGTCGCATGGCACGAGATTTGCTGGCCATTCAAGCAACTTCCGTTTCATCGGAACGGTTATTTTCACGAGCAGGATTAACTATTCGAAAACATCGCAATCGTCTTAATGATGACTCTGTTAGAGCATGTATGAATTTGAATTCATGGACTAATTGTAGTTTGACGTCGACTATAAATGAGCGACTCAACAGTCTAAAACTAATTAAAAATTAAAATGTTTTATTATTCAAATTCTTTATTTTCAATTAATTGATTGTTTATTAAACATTTCATTGTTCAGATATTATAGAAAAGAATAAAATTATTTTACTTGAATATACCTTTCTTATTTATTTTAAATCTTATAACTAATTATAATATGCTTAATTAAAACCTAAATTATTAATTATTCATATAAAAATTCTTGAAAATAGTAAAAACAACCCTTTAATTATTCTTTTAATAAAACTTATTAAAAATAAAGATTTTATAGATTTTATAATATATATTGAAAGCATGTTCAGTCTTCTATGTTAGAGGTTTATTATTTAATTTTATTCTTTCAAGTTAAATATATTATATATGTAAATTAATACATTGGGGAGTATTGTCTGAACGGCCTATTGAAATGAAAATTAAAATATCATTACCAATTTTAGAGATTATACCTTATTTCAATTAAATGTTTTTCTTATTAAATGTTTCTCATTAAATGGTTTTTTTAATAGTATTTTTTAAAAAAGAAAAGAATATGCTAGCTTTTATATGCTTGTTTGGTAACTTTTAATTTTTAAAAAATATAATTTAATTTAAACAAAAAAGATTAAACGAGATGATTTTTTAAATGTTAATTTTAGGGAAAACTAAATTTTCTAAAGTCGTTACAATTGAACTGTAACAGGCACTTATAACAAACTTTCAGTTTTAGGTTAAGCTTTTTTTTGGTCGAAGTGTAATGAATTATAATAATCTAATGCTTATAAAACCCCAAAATGTTGTGCCTATGTTTTTGTCATGGCCTATACAAAATTTCATTCTTTAATGAAGTTTAGAGCCTACATTTATTAGGTTATCCAACAGTCTAAAGGTTAATTGCATGAATTTATAAGTCTTGCTCGATTGTTATTTATTATATTCTCGAATCCGAGATTCCCGATTTGAACCGAGAATCGGGACAACTTCTTGACGTTGTTATATGAAATATATTTTTGAAATCGATGCTTTCTTGTCTTGTCTCGCCCGAATGCATCACTATAGTTAACTGGTTTTTATAAAATTTGTATTTAAGGAATTCATTATCATTTGAGGCATACAAAATTTTTTTACTATCAGATTGCAATTTACATACAACATTTTTTGTAGAAATTTCTTTATTTACCGATTGATCTGAGAGTAGATTATTAGCTTTTGATAAATAGTCAGATTTTTTTAAACGTACAGAGACATTACCTATATCGAAAATAGTAAAAAAGATATCAGGATTATTTTTAAGAATTTTTTTGACTTTAATTTATAAATGAAGAATTTTTCTTCAAAAGTGGTATGATGTTTTTTAAATTAAATATTAAATAATTTATTTAATTAACTGCAAATGATTGTTGTGGTTAGTTTTACTGAATATTTTTTTAATTTTGAATATATAAAAAATAGTTCATTTTCAGTCAGAAAAAACTACAACTTGCTAGGTTTATTTGGATAATAGCTATAATTAACAATAATAAATTGTTTAAACAAATTAAAAATAATAATTTATAGTCAATAATATTTCTTATTCTAAGCATAGGCCATTAATTTGTAAAATTAGGAAAAAGTTGTGTCTTTCTAGGTGCATTTGTAAATAATTAATAATTATTAACAATAACTAGAACAAAACTGCGCGCTACGCGCGCCATGTCATGGAGTGAGTTTACACCCAGCTTTACATACGCCAATTCCAGGAGTGAGTTAAGCCAAATAGTGGATTAGAGCAGTATCTTTCTCTCAACTCTTATTGCCTCTCTCCTACTTTAAGCCACTAGTTGGCTTAACTCACTCCTCGAATTGGCGTAAGTAAAGCTGGGTGTAAACTCACTCATGTTGTCATTGAGTGAGTTTACACCCAGCTTTACTTACGCCAATTTAAGCAGTGAGTTAAGCCAACAAGTAGCTTAGAGTAGGAGAGGGTCAATAAGAGTTGAGAGAAAGATACTGCTCTAAGCCACTAGTTGGCTTAACTCACTCCTCGAATTGGCGCAGGTAAAGCTGGTTGTAAACTCACTCATTTCAACATATGAATAAATGAAGGGCAGCTTATAGAGTATGATGTAACGGGAATAGGGTTGTTATAATTATATCACTATTGCTCTGAAATCTATTTGATATTTTGTCACAAAAATCGTTCAAATTCCCTGAACTATCAATAGAAAGGTCTGTTTAACTTGAGCATCCTTAAATGTTGACTAAATATTAATTTTTCACAGTTTTCTTTTTTTCGACGATTGTCAAAAATAAATTGTAAGTAAAGATCGGAGAAAAGAAAATAGCATTTATAAAAAAAAGTAAAAATAAAAAAAATTTTAGTGAAGATAGATCGATGTCATATATGACAAATGCAAGTTTGGTGATTTGAAAGTTCGAATAAATGCAAGTTCGTTCATTTAAAAGTTCGGCCAAATGCAAATTCGGAGATTTTAAAATTGAACCAAACGTGAGTTCAGTGATTTCAAAGTTCGGACAAATGCAATTTCTAGTGGTTGAATGTTTTGACAAATGCAATTTCAGTGATGTAAAAGCTCAGGCAACCACAATTTTAAAGTTTAAAAATTTTAGCCCTAGGAACTTCAATAAATAAATAAAATACGATTTCGAGGAGTTGAAGATTTTAAGAAATGCAAATCGCAAATGAGAGTTTAGTAAATTTAAAATTATAACAAATACAAATTCGGGAAGTTAAAAGTTAGGACAAATGCAAGTTCTGATAATTACAAATTCTGACAAATGCAAATTAAGAGAATTACGAATTCGGATAATTAAATTTCGGTCAATTATAAGTTTGGTCAATTATAAGTTTAGTCAATTAGGTGTTTGAGGAAATACATGCGATGCAATAAAAGTAATTTTATAAAATATATGAGAATATTTTTTTACGGTATTTCGCTCCGAGAGCGATTGGAGCTCGGAGATTAGACAATCTCTATTTAACATAACTTTATGCTACAAGGCAGTTTTGAAAACCGTGATCAGTTAAAAGGCGAACTTGTAAAGAAATTTTAGATTTCGTAAGCTTAATGTATGTTTTTACCAAAAACGGTGTGAACTAACCATCTTTGAGCTCTAAATGTGTTTTTATCCCACAGGCACAAAAATTGCGCTTTTAGATGCCTGTAGGCAGGGTCTAAACGCATTCATTTGTTCGGCCGTGTGAAAATAGCGTTCATTTTTTCCCTAGGGAAAAAATGAATAGCTGATCAATGCATTTTTTTTACCTTAGGGAAAAAATGGACGCCATTTTAATACGGTCAAACAAATGAACGCATTTCGACCCTAACCTACAAGCATTTAAAAGCACCATTTTTGTGCCTTTGGAATAAAAAGTATCGTAAGCAACACGGCTTTAAAGTCAGTCCAATTTGTTTACGATGATGTTTGTGTACGAGTGACAGTCGAGGGCGTACACAAACAGCAGCGTAAACAAATGGCTGTCTTTAACCCCTTGTTGCTTAATATACTATTTTCGTCTCCTAGCCCTACTGAAAAATCCTATATAGGATCCTACATAGGATCCTATATTGAATCCATATGGATTCCTATGAGAATCCACGTAGGATCCTATATAGGATCCTATATAGGTATTGTCCTATAGGAATCCACGCGGATTCTCATAGGAATCTATGTGGATTCCTATAGGTCGCCTATAGGACAAGTCCTATATAAGATCCTATGTGGACTCTCCTATAGGAATACATGTAGGATCTCATATAGGATCCTGCATAGGCGTCCCAAAAAAATTTTGTACACCCTCCTACATATGATCCTACGTAGGTTCCCATATAGGATCCTATATGGGAACCCATATAAGATCCTACATGGGTACCCCCAAAAAAATTTTTTGTACCCCTTCCTCATGCGCAGTCGTCTTTTACGTATTCTACAATACTTACGCCTGCGCAGTAAATATTTTTCGTCCTTATAATGGTGCTTAATGTATATTTGAATAAAGTTGCTAAAAAAACAATTAATTCTGTGTACATAATTTTTTTTGGGCGCCCATAAAAGATCCTATATAGGATCCTATATGGGAACCTACGTAGGATCCTATGTAGGGGGGTTTACAAAAATTTTTTTGGGACGCCTATGTAGGATCCTATATGAGATCCTACATGTATTCCTATAGGAGAGTACACATAGGATCCTATATAGGACGTGTCCTATAGGCGACCTATAGGAATCCACATAGATTCCTATGAGAATCCACATGGATTCCTATAGGGCAATACCTATATAGGATCCTATATAGGATCCTACGTGGATTCTCATAGGAATCCATATGGATTCTATATAGGATCCTATGTAGGATCCTATATACGATTTTTCAGTAGGGAGGACCGAGCGAATTAAGCAAAATAAAAACATGTATGATGCCTTGATTATACTAATCATGGAAGAAAATGTTGAAACTTTATGGCTATAAACATTTATTCACAGCAATTTTTTATATAATGACGGGATAGAAATAAATTAAATTTTTTCAAACAATATAAATAGACAAAGAGCATGTAAAAATAAACAATTATTTTGCATAAATAGGTTCCTCTTATTCTTTATCTGCTAAGGATAAATTTATTTCACTCTATAAACAATTAAATCGATTTTAACAAATTTTTAAAATTTATAGGTTATGTAAACACTTTGACTTAAAATCAGTTTTGGCCACTCAAATTGAACTACATATATTAACAAATTTGTTAAAATTGGTTTTACTTGTATTAAATTTTACTAAATTGTGATTAATTAATTAATTTTCAAAAAAAAATAGAATACGTTCTTCTTCCAAGTATTGGGAACAGAAATCATGACGTCACATGACGTCACTCAAAACAATATGGCGGACACATGAGGGTCGATTTTTGTTTATACTGTGTACTAAAACGTGAGATTTACAATTTCCAAAGTTTTTTGTAATAAAATGAGGTCAAAGGCGGACCCAGTTAAAAATCCCTTTACAGGAACTTTTAAGGATCGTGTCATGAACCTTTAAGGGACATTAAATGTTCCTTTAAGGATTCTTTTAGGATCCTCAAAGATCCTGCGATAATTCCTTAGAGGATCCTTTAATAAAAATTTTTTGGATAATTTTTTGTTTTTTGATCTGGTAATTGATCAAAATTATGTGTTATATTTGACGTAGGATTCTAGAAAGTTAAAAACTACTGCTCTAAATAAGAGCTTGTTTATGTTCCTTTAACGAGTCCCTCGTAGGATCATAATACAGCTTGGGGTCCTGTAGAGGTACACGCGGGAACCTGTGAAGGATCGTTGTCCCAAATTCCGTCAAGGGATCGTGTCAGGATCCTCCAAGGAATTATTGCAGGACCTTTGAAGATACTTAAAGGATTCTTGAAGGATCCTTAAAGGATCCTTAAAGGTCCTGTCCGGATCCTTGAAGGAACATTTAATGTTCCTTAAAGGTTCATGACACGATACTTAGAAGTTCATGTAAAGGAATTTTTAACTGGGGATCCAGGCAAGAGTTTTGGAGGGGCGATATATGATATAGAAAGAGAGAAGAATATAGTGCCATCTCTCTCTCTCTCTCTCTCTTATATGATATATCATATAAGAGACATTTGAAGAGTAAAATAACGTTTGGTTCATATTGATAAGTGCAATAGATTCTAAATAAGAGTGACACCCAGTTCAAAAAACGTTGTTTCGAGAAAACGTGGTTTTGAGAAAAAAGCGATTAAAGTTTTTGTTCGTGAAAAATCGTAAAAAAAAGTGAATTTTACACATGTATCCAATCCGGCTGCGTACAGAACTTCTTCCTGGTCGTCATAGGTGTCATTTTCAAGAATTTTTGCATTTCTTGCAGCAATCCTGTAATCTTTAGACGCTTCTGTGGCCGCTCGAGCGGCCGGATTTACCGCTTAGCGCGCACCGCTCTCTCCTCTTGTATATCTACTTCTCGGTCGTGAGGACCTTCGGGACTAATTCTATATTATTTCTAAGAGTATTTTCTAGCAATTTACGGGCGAAAAATTTTTTAGATTTTTTGAAAATTGTTTGGAGGAACCTGGCCTTAAAAGCACCTCTTTTGTGCCTTTGGAATAAAAATTATCGTAAGCAACACGAGTTTAAAGTCATTTCAATTTGTTTACAATGATGTTTGTGTACTCGTTTTATCTCGGGCTTCGCCCTCGACTGTCACTCGTACACAAACATAAGCAGAAACAAATGGCTGTCTTTAACCCCTTGTTGCTTAATATACTATTTTTGCTAAGGCTACTGAGCCAATGAAACATGGCATCAAAAATGAGCTAATAGCTCGCGATGTTTATGAAAAATTTATAGAAGTAAATGTGGTAAAATGTGGTTTAATAGTTCCCCCACAAAACCAATGGTTGGGTTATAGTCCGGACGGAATACTTTTTGAGAACGGAAAGCCAGTAAAATTATTGGAAATTAAATGTCCTTTTCTGGAAAAACTAAAACTGTAGAAGAAGTTTTAAATGCATTGAAGTATTTACAATTACCATCGCGTAAGCTTAAAGAAAAACATCAGTATTATGCACAAGTTCAAATGGTATGTCTGTTTTAAATGAACAAAAACCCGACTTTTTGATTTTTGCTTCATTTGATAAGAGTTCTATTGTAATCTCAGTAGATTTAAATCAGTCTTTTGTCGGAAAACTCTTGCACGCTTTAAAAGAAACGTATTTTCTTCGTGTGATTCATTAGGCGTGTGAACGGGAAAATAAATTTTAAAAACAGAGCTCAAGTGTAATAAAAATTTATATTAAATATACTCATAATACTAATATTTATAATATTTTAATATAAGAACTTTATTTATGACTTATGTTAATAAAGTATTCTTTTTCAGAAGATAATTTAGTTTTTTCTCATTTTCCTTTGAAAGTTAAAGACATTTACTGAAACTTTTCATCGATTAAAATAGGAGCACTTAAGTTGACTATGGCCGCTATAACTGTCATTATATGTTCGCTCTTTTTTACAAGTCAGCTTGGCATTTTACTGCCAAGAATTTGGGAAACCTTAAGGCGTTGATTAAGTCTTTTTATATGTACTTGAGCACTTGCTATCCCTCTGTTGGTTAGAGCTTCTGTTTCAGAAAATTGAACCTTATTCCAAAGAAAAGAAGGTCTTACAATTCGAATTCCATTTTCGACCCAAACATCATCAATAGCGAATCCTTTGTCTACCATTATGCTAGCTCCTTTTTCTACCATGTTTATCAAATTACTCTGCTAAAAAATGTCCTTATCAGAGAGTCGTCCTCCGTAAGCAGGACTGACGTACGTAAGAAGTCCACCAGGTGTGCATCCTGTCAGAAACTTTACAGTGTGACGACCTTTGTAAAAAGAGTAGGTTAAAAGTTAACAGCATAGGTTTTGGGGTCTCAGTATTTCTCTCTCCGCACAGTCGAGAATAAGGCTAACGTTTGTATATTTACGAAAATAAGAAGGAATATTTTTCAATATTTCTTGTTTAGACGGAAACGTAATAGCGTCTTTTAATGCATTACCTAAAATGTCTAAAATATTTTGTATGACATTAGGAATATGTCGTTCCGACTAAGACATAAATAAAATGGCTAAAAAAGCGTAGCTAACTTTTTGTTTTAATTTAATAAAAGTTAAAATAATTCGATCACTTACTGTCAACTTTCCGTTGTAAGAACTTAATTTTGGTGCTGTTATTTCTACAATACGGATAAGAAAATTTAAAATATTAAAGTTTGAAATGCCTGTTGCAGTACTCAGTTTCTTGTCTGTTGTTATAAAATTACTGAAATTCGGTTCAATTAGGTCTCCACTTTCAACTAATGTTCCTACATCCACTTTCAGATTTATGGTTTATCTATAAAATATGAAATAATTACAATCTTATTTTTTCAATATACGTATAAACGTTAATATTTTTTTTTAAATACTATACATTTACAATAATGTCACCTGGAAAAAAATAATCGTCTTCAGTGAAATGCAGAGAACAAACAAGCATATTTGGTGTAACTTTTTTTCCCCATTTTTAACACCTTTTCCCATTCCACTCTTCTGTCAACACAGTCTTGTATTCCAGTTGGATTTATTATTTTCACATAATTTTTTTTGTAATCTGGGTGAAAACGAATCTCCTGCTAGAACACCTATATACCGAAAAATACGCTTTACTTTTCGAATTTCTGGGAGAAAATTTCATTCCACTATTATCCATGTTTATTTCTGCTAACTATTTTTTACTGCTATCAATGTTTAGGATGCTAAATTTAACAAATGAAAAAATAAGTTTATATACGATTGTTGACACAAATATGACTGATGACCCTCATGCTGTAGTTTAAATTTTGGCCGCCAGAGCGCGTATTATAGCTCTGCGGTTCCCAATAGTTTACCACCCCTAAGCTCAAAGTGATTTTAGAGGGAAATACCGTAAACTCCAGCGACGCAACGTTTTTAACGTATCCGTGTGATTTCATCTTCCAATTACTTGCCTGCAAGCTTGCGTTGAACGTTGGTACAAGGAAGCACATACCAAAACTGTTTGTGAACTAAGTCGAAATATAAAAGTAAAAATACAACATATACATATATATATCTAAGGAAAGTGAAAATATTACTTATTGATAAATGAAAATTTTACTCATTCATAAATTAAAAATTGTACATTCATTAAAAAAAGTTATGTTTTACTTAGTCATATATTTATAGAGCAGTGAACCATTTATCCTAGAACATCGACAAAAAGTAAGGTGCGCGATAAATTAAAATATTTTTGGAATCATATTTTATTACATATATGTACCTTGCAATAACAGCCACACTTCGACGTACGTATTACTTTAGTAAAAAATCATAATGACTAAACGGAAAAATTATTATCTTTGACACGCCACAAAAATATTGCAGTGTTTTTTTAACAAATAAAAAATTGCTTATCCTTTTGCTTCTTAAATAAACTTCGTAATGAAAAGACCTTCTGAACTTTTAGTCTAGGTATCATGACATGCTGACTAATATATAACCAGATCTATAAGTTAAAGAGATTCAAATTGTCGAGAAGTAATTCATTTCTCCTCGTGATCTATATCTCCTCGACTTACCCTATGACAATTTTTTAATTAATTAAGTTGTTTAGAAACAGAAGTGGCTTTAATTATTTATTTTAAAATTAAAAATGTAATTTTAAATTATTTTCTTTTTTTGAAATTTAAAATTTTAAATGTATTAAATTTTAATTTTTAATTAAAATCTAAACTACATTTTAAATGACCTATACAAAAGGTAATGTTAACTGTAATATACAAACTTATATTTAAATTTCATGAGAATATAACAATAAATTTTATAATTTTTTTAAACCTAATCAAAAATTTGTTTATAAACATAATTCTTAATATATTTTTCACTTCTTTGATTACCTAGATATAGTTTAACTGAATCAAATGAGCGAACCCTTGACAATGATATATACAATTGACCCTGATTAATTACATATTTTCTTAAATCAATTTTAATTTTATGAAATGTCTGTCCTTGAGATTTATTAATAGTAATAGCAAAGGCTAGTTTGATTGGAATTTGTCTTCTTTTGAATGTAAAAGGATAAACATTCTCACAATATAATAATATACGATGTATAAATACAATATTCCCACACTTATTTCCGGTCAATATTTCAGCTTTAATTACATGATTTGATAAATCTAACACCAATAATCTTGTTCCGTTACAAAAACCTTTATTAATGCTAAGGTTTCTAATTAATGTAATATTATGAATTTATTTCCATAATATTATGAATTTATCACTCAGTTAATAATTATTGAAAAGATATTATCGATTTCACTGAGTCAAATAAAACGAAAAAATCTTCACTTTTTTAACGTTTCAACAGCTATGCTGCCCTCATCAGAAACTAAAATTTATTAATAACATGTTTAACAAAAAATTAATTTACAAATTATGCATATAATAAAATGAAATGGTGTCAACAATAATTACCGTAAAAAATTAACAATAAATAAATTAAATATAAAGACGATGACAAATTTTTGACAACAAGTGTCTCGTCCGTTTACTAAAATTAAACTGAGGTAATTAGAATATTATTGAACTAATCAATGCGATCGGATTATTATAAGTCATTGTGTACAAAATATAAGGGTACATTCTTGATTGTCGAAAGTTAAAATAAAATTAAATTTAAATTATACTTTGAAAAAATATTACAAACTTAAAAATTTGTTTATAAATTATATGAAGTAGATTATTTAAAAAAAAAAACCCATTTTTTTACATAAAAAAATATTACCTAGTCAATCAAAACCTTGAGAAGGAAATAAACAAATTAAAGAAAGTAATAAAAAGATAGTAAAAAATTTTTTTCTTAAAATTTATTGTTTTTGATAAAATTATTGTGTTATTTTAAAAGTAATGTTAATATTCATTTCGATATCTATATTTACGTTCATTAAGAAAATGAGTATAGGTCTTACTAAGATTCTTTGTGTCATCTTTTTTGTTAATTGGATTTCTCTGCATGTTGATGTGAATCATTTCTGAAGTTAATCTTTTATCTAGATTAGATTCTTTGTCTAGAATTGAAAAATTATCCCAGTCAAAATCATGTTTTAAGTCATTTTTGTGAATATTAAACACCGAATTTTGATTTTTTGACGTTCTGTGTTCATTAATTCTTTTCAAAGTCCTTCTTTTTGTTTCCCCGACGTAAGATGCTGTGCAATTTTTGCAATTAATTTTATATACTGTATTGTTTGTTTCTGTTTTTTTATTTTTATCTTTTCCTTTTTTTATTAAAGAATTTTTGTTTTGTTGATTTTTTGTAGGAATAGATGAAATTAAATAATTTTTTAATGAATAAGCTGTTTTTTCAAAAAGGCCATTGACATATGGTAGAAAAACTTTAGGTGATCTTTGATAAAGAAGTTTATTTTCATTATTGTTAATATTTGATTTAATTATGTTAATACGTTTATAAATAAATTTTTTAATTAGTTGTTCTGGATAATTATTGTTTAAAAGAATCTGTTTTATGGTTTTTATATTTTTTTCATGAAATTTTTGATGTGAAAGTTTTATGGCTCTATCTGTTAGATTATAAATAATAGCAATTTTTTGAGCCTGAGAATGTTGTGATTTAAAATTTAAAATACGTCCAGAAAACGTGGGCTTTTGATACCAATCGGTGATAAGTTTGTTATCACTTTTTATTACTAAAACATCCAAAAAGTTGAGACTATTGTTTTCTTCTATTTCATAAGTAAATTGAAGTCTATTGTCATAACTATTGAAAATATTAATTGTTTCATGTAATTTGTTTTTTGGTATGCATGTAAAGATATCATCAACATATCGAACAAAAAATTTTGGTGTGTAGGACAATTTCTCAATGCAAGACTCCTCTAAATCTGACATAACAATATCAGCAAACAAACCTGATATTGGTGAACCCATCGGTGTTCCATAAATTTGTTTATAATATTGGTTGTTAAACTTGAAATATGTGTTGTGAAAAAGGAACTCAACTATTTTAATTAATTCATCAAGAGAAATATCCACCATTCGTGTAATGTAACTATAACGTTTTGTGATACTATCAACAACATGCCGAGAACCCACATTAGTGAATAATGATTGAACATCAAGACTGATTAAAATATGGTCATCTGGAATGCTAATATTTTGTATTTTGTTTATAAAATCAAAACTGTTTTTTACATATGATTTTGGTTTGGTAATGGCTTTATTCAGTAAATTAAATAAAACTTTAGATAAAAAATGAGTTGGTGAACCTATGGAAGAAATAATAGGTCTATAAGGACATTCTATTTTATGAATCTTAGGAAGACCGTAACATTTTGCTAGACTGGTATCTGTCTGTGTGAGTTCTTCATTTTTATATTTTTTATTGAGTAAACCATTATCATTCAGTGTACTTAGTAACTTGTGAGTTCCCTTCTGTACAGAACTTAACGGGTTGGTTTTGATTTTTCGATAAGTGGTGGTATCACTCAATAAGATTTCAATTTTTTTATTATAATCTTCACGATCAACTGCTACCGTGACATTACCTTTATCTGCTGTTGTAAACATTATATTTTTATGTTTATTAATAAAAAGTTTGGCATTATTAAGTTTGTTAGCAAGAATTCTATCTGAAATATTGATATGTTTTTGTTTGTTGTTTCTTTCAAATGATTTAATATTATGCATTAATTGTCTTCTAATGTTATTCGCTAATTCATTGTGTACTTTATAAATTGAGATAAAATTTTCAATCGATTTAATATAATCAAAAACTAAATTTAATTTTATATCCTCATTGAAGTTGAAACCACCACCTAACGCAGCAATTTCAATGACCTCTTTTGGGATGTCATAATTAGTTAAATTTTTAAACCATTTTTTTGAGACTGATACATCAAGAATGTTAGAACTAAAGTTATTTTTATCTTTTAAACGATTTAATTTACAGTTTGCACTATTTTTTAATTTTTGACAAAAGTTATGACTATTTTTTTCAAAAATTTCGTTATTTACTTCAAAATCAGACGGTGAAAGCAGGTTTTTTAATTGAAGATTTAAAAAACTTTGATTTTTCTTCATATATTCAATGTGTATACACTTGTCTTCTATCATAATGTTCAATAATTTCCTTTTTACCTGTCTTAAAAGATCAAAAAACTTCCTTTTTCCGGTGTTGCTGTGAAAATCGAAGTGTTGCAAACTAGCATCGATGGAATCAATGTGCTTTGGATGTAAATCATACATGCGACACTCCAACAGAAATTGCAATTGAGTAGAACTACGCAGAACTTTCTTGTTTAAATTCGTCAAATTATTAATAGTTGTCTTAATTTTGTTTGAGTCATCTACGATGAAACTTTCATCAGACCGTTGCAAATCCATGGTCATAATTATTGTAATATTATGAATTTATTTCCATAATATTATGAATTTATCACTCAGTTAATAATTATTGAAAAGATATTATCGATTTCACTGAGTCAAATAAAACGAAAAAATCTTCACTTTTTTAACGTTTCAACAGCTATGCTGCCCTCATCAGAAACTAAAATTTATTAATAACATGTTTAACAAAAAATTAATTTACAAATTATGCATATAATAAAATGAAATGGTGTCAACAATAATTACCGTAAAAAATTAACAATAAATAAATTAAATATAAAGACGATGACAAATTTTTGACAACAAGTGTCTCGTCCGTTTACTAAAATTAAACTGAGGTAATTAGAATATTATTGAACTAATCAATGCGATCGGATTATTATAAGTCATTGTGTACAAAATATAAGGGTACATTCTTGATTGTCGAAAGTTAAAATAAAATTAAATTTAAATTATACTTTGAAAAAATATTACAAACTTAAAAATTTTTGTTTATAAATTATATGAAGTAGATTATTTAAAAAAAAAACCCATTTTTTTACATAAAAAAATATTACCTAGTCAATCAAAACCTTGAGAAGGAAATAAACAAATTAAAGAAAGTAATAAAAAGATAGTAAAAAATTTTTTTCTTAAAATTTATTGTTTTTGATAAAATTATTGTGTTATTTTAAAAGTAATGTTAATATTCATTTCGATATCTATATTTACGTTCATTAAGAAAATGAGTATAGGTCTTACTAAGATTCTTTGTGTCATCTTTTTTGTTAATTGGATTTCTCTGCATGTTGATGTGAATCATTTCTGAAGTTAATCTTTTATCTAGATTAGATTCTTTGTCTAGAATTGAAAAATTATCCCAGTCAAAATCATGTTTTAAGTCATTTTTGTGAATATTAAACACCGAATTTTGATTTTTTGACGTTCTGTGTTCATTAATTCTTTTCAAAGTCCTTCTTTTTGTTTCCCCGACGTAAGATGCTGTGCAATTTTTGCAATTAATTTTATATACTGTATTGTTTGTTTCTGTTTTTTTATTTTTATCTTTTCCTTTTTTTATTAAAGAATTTTTGTTTTGTTGATTTTTTGTAGGAATAGATGAAATTAAATAATTTTTTAATGAATAAGCTGTTTTTTCAAAAAGGCCATTGACATATGGTAGAAAAACTTTAGGTGATCTTTGATAAAGAAGTTTATTTTCATTATTGTTAATATTTGATTTAATTATGTTAATACGTTTATAAATAAATTTTTTAATTAGTTGTTCTGGATAATTATTGTTTAAAAGAATCTGTTTTATGGTTTTTATATTTTTTTCATGAAATTTTTGATGTGAAAGTTTTATGGCTCTATCTGTTAGATTATAAATAATAGCAATTTTTTGAGCCTGAGAATGTTGTGATTTAAAATTTAAAATACGTCCAGAAAACGTGGGCTTTTGATACCAATCGGTGATAAGTTTGTTATCACTTTTTATTACTAAAACATCCAAAAAGTTGAGACTATTGTTTTCTTCTATTTCATAAGTAAATTGAAGTCTATTGTCATAACTATTGAAAATATTAATTGTTTCATGTAATTTGTTTTTTGGTATGCATGTAAAGATATCATCAACATATCGAACAAAAAATTTTGGTGTGTAGGACAATTTCTCAATGCAAGACTCCTCTAAATCTGACATAACAATATCAGCAAACAAACCTGATATTGGTGAACCCATCGGTGTTCCATAAATTTGTTTATAATATTGGTTGTTAAACTTGAAATATGTGTTGTGAAAAAGGAACTCAACTATTTTAATTAATTCATCAAGAGAAATATCCACCATTCGTGTAATGTAACTATAACGTTTTGTGATACTATCAACAACATGCCGAGAACCCACATTAGTGAATAATGATTGAACATCAAGACTGATTAAAATATGGTCATCTGGAATGCTAATATTTTGTATTTTGTTTATAAAATCAAAACTGTTTTTTACATATGATTTTGGTTTGGTAATGGCTTTATTCAGTAAATTAAATAAAACTTTAGATAAAAAATGAGTTGGTGAACCTATGGAAGAAATAATAGGTCTATAAGGACATTCTATTTTATGAATCTTAGGAAGACCGTAACATTTTGCTAGACTGGTATCTGTCTGTGTGAATTACAACTGAATGTATTCTTAAATGTAATACATGTGGTGGTAAACCAGTTGGCGATAAAGTGTTTAAATATTGTGGTGAAATAACATCACGATTATTAACATTATCAGAATTATCTATACATTTAATACTTTTATATACTTTTTCTTTATCGCTATCTAATAACAGTACAACTTGTTTGTTAGTGTCATCAACATCAATATTTCTAGGTGCCAAAATAGCATAAAATGCCAATTCTTGAAATTTTTTCTCTTTAATCAAGTGTTTATACGTATTTCTTGCAATATCGACATTTCCTTTTTTAATAATTTTTTGTAGTAAATGAACACAATCTTTAACATTATTATTTGTACCATTTTCTATTTCTAACAGAAAATCTATAAACTCTATTTCTTTTGGTAAAGCTTGCATGTTTTCAGATAATGTAAATATTGAAAATTTATTTCACAATTTACTCTTTTTAAAAGACCAAGTTCATAATTTAAGATTTTGTACCTCTTTTTTTATTGGTAAAACCTGTCTGAAATCACCTCCTAAAATGATTATTTTACCACCAAAAGGATTAGCGATTTGCATGATGTCTCTCAATGTTCTATCCATAATTCTGTGGCTGAAAGGTAAAACAGCACAAGCGACATATTCATGGTTTCGAGTAAAACGTGTTTTTGTTTTTTTCTGATTTCTGTAAAATCGAAAAATAAACAAATATTTTGGGTGTTTGATATTTACTTTTGTTTTCTAATGTAGTTTTTATATCTGTTTAACAAATTTAATGCAATTTAAAGGTTTCAGAGTATAACTTCAATTACTTTTCTCGATTTTAATATATTTATGCGATTACGTTTTTTAATATTTTCTACGTAAATAAACATTTTAATCAATTTACAATTATGAATCTTTAAAAAGTATATCTGCATATATAAAAATCTGATGTTATCTCAAATTTGATAAAATGGGACTTGTGCTGTTTTACCTTTCAGCCACAGAATTTCTAAAGCATATCTTGGTGTCATTGGAGCTTCATCCCAAATAAAGACATTACATCTTTTCGTTGGCGGATCCACGGGTAGGGTCATGGGGGTCATGACCCTTCCTGGAGCTAACTTATGTAACTTTTATCTCATGTATGATCCCCTCCAGAAACCAAGTCTGGATACGCTACTGCATCTTTTTAAACCAAACCTTCTTTAGACTGTAGTTTAATACTGGATGATGAATCACTATATAACGGCACAGGTGATCCTAATAATTTTTTAATAGTTCTATCCATAGGAAGTAAAGTTGCAGGTATTCCTGTAAAAGCAACATTACAAAATTGTTTACCTTTACTTCTTAATAAATACCACAAAGTTATGTACATAAATGTCTTGCCAGATCCTACAGAACCATCCACATATAAGTTACGACAAGTTTTTTGCCATAATTATTTATGCATTTAACACAAAATCAACAACAACCTTTTGTTCAGAATTCAATTTATCATATCTTTCTTTGCTTTAGACTCTTTCTTTGTCAAAATTCACAGAAAAATCAATTTCTAAATTCTCACATTTATGTTCAACATCAGTTAATCCAGGAAATTCATAAAGGTGATATCCTTCTTTAGACAATAATTCTCTTATATTAATGTATGCCTTATTGTCAGCTAATACATTATCAAAATCTCTAACATAATCTTCTGACATATGAGCTTTAAACTGTTTCCAAAGTTCACCTGCATTTATTGGACGCCAGTGAATTAAAATCCTTACAAATAATCGACGAAGTGAATAAGGCACCATCCACAAAAAAGCTTTCTCTAATGCTTCTTTCCATTCCTGATCATTTTTAATAAGCCCTAATGCTAAACAAGCAGAAGTAAAACTCTGATGATTTACTCCATCAACAGTTCTTCAATGATTCATATGAAATTGCACTTTTCACTGTGAGAAGTAATAATCTATGATGAAATAATTCGATATCACTTGTATTAACAGAATACATTCTTCCTATCACTTTCTCTTTAGGACTTCTCTCGATCCACTCATATTCCTTTTTGTCCCATCTGTAATATTCTGGAATTTCAGTATAAAGAAATTTATGAGCATTAGCATTACGTTTACTGAAATTAAAATAATCAGATAACTGTGTGTTTTTGTTAAAATCAAATGATATTTCTTGACTTCCTTGTTTTTGTTGAATAAAAATATTTGGTTCATTCGGTAAATGCAGCGGTAAACGACATATTCTATGACTTTTTTTTGGATAAATGTTTACTTAAAACTCTCTATGCAGCTTCAACTGGACTTACATATCTATTTTCTTCATAATGATTTATTTAATTATGATTAATAGTAGATTCTCCATTACTATTGGTAATGATAATTGATGCGGCATTATCATAATGCGCAATTTAAATATATATTTATATAAATATTTCACCGACTTAATACTCGATACCATTTCAACATTTTTTTGACAATTAAATTTTTTGACAATTTAGGAGAATAAGGTACACCAAAATGATTGTCAACAACATAACCATTCGGCTTCATATAAGTTTTACTTGCATCTCTTCGACGATATGCGACATAACAATTATCTTCTACGGTAGTTTCTTCTTGTAAAATTTCAAGAAAATTTTTAAAACATTTTCCATCAACTAAACACCAATCACCACAAGGGCCATTAGGGTGGTCCATAAAAACCAAAGTCTGAAATGTTTTGCTGCTACCCCCCAAAAAGTTTCCAAATCGAAACAAAAATTACCCCTATTTTTTTATTTTGAAATCGGACAATATTTAGGGGTGGCGCAAACCCCTTGAAATTTCCCATTGATTTTACATGGGAAAAACGCACTTTTTCGTAAATTCGCTACCAAATCCTCAAAAATCACTCAAAATAGCAATACAGGGAATCACATCTTGAAAAGTCCTCAAACAACAAGATTCCACAATTTATTTAATTTCAATGTTTAATTTCAACAAAATTGTTATATATTGTCAATTTACGAATGTTTATAAATATTTTTATGTATTTTTCATTTGTTTAAACAATTTATTATTGTTTATATACAGCTTTTATTTAAATAAACCTAGCGAGTTTTAGTTTTTTTTTACTTTACTAAATCCATTTTTTCATTATTAATATAAAAAATAAGTAAGTCAGAAAAACTAGAATGTTTTTCTAGGTTTATTTGTAAAGAATTAATTATTATTAACAATAATTAGTTTGAACAATTGCAAATTGTTGTTGTCGTTAATTTTGCTGAATGATTTTTTTAATTTCAAAAATAAAAAATATTTAAGTCCAAAAAAACTACATCTTGCTAGGTTTATTTAAATAATAGCTGTTAGTTAACAATAATAAACTGTTTAAACAAATTAAAAATAATAATTTATAGTAAATAATTTTTCTTATTCTAACCAGAGCTCATTAATTTGTAAAATTAGGAAAAAGTTGTGTCTTTCTAGGTGCATTTGTCAAAAGTTAATATATATAATTTATTTACTCATCCCTTTCGGGTTCGAGGGCCTCCGCTCCCTTTACATTCAAATACAAATTAAGTACAACAACGCTTACATTTATCCTTCCTTAAACTTAACTTTTAATACATAATCAACTTAACCTAATCGCCGCTCTTCTAATATTTTACTAAACTAACTGCCAAGTGCCTGGGCTTCCGTTTCCTGTTCCTTTTTTTTTTTCTTTTCAGGGTTAATCTACCTCTTCGGCCACCGTTTTATTAAAACCCTATTTCTCACTCTTTCCTTTATCATTCTTATCTCACATTCTAAACATACCCATTCACTCATCATTTTCATATATTCCTCTTCCAATCCTCCCAACATTTCCATTCATCCACTAACCTAGTTACTTCTTTTCAATTGCTCTTTTTACCTTCTCCCTTCCTCTTCTAAACCTATTTCCGGTCCCACTTTGATAACCCCTTGTGTATCCTCTTTCACCAGCCATTCCACTTCATCCACCCAAACACTTTCTCTATTCACTTTCACCACTCTTCCGTTTCTTCTTTCCACTTACGCTTTTTGCTCGAGCAGCCATTTTATCCTTCTCTCTCTCCATGTTCTATCAACATCTATTCTCTCCATACTTCCTTTTAACCTACTTTTTAATCTCATTACTTCCATCCTAGCATTCTCATCTTCTAATTCCACAATCCACAATTTCGGTTTTTCCATATCCTCTCCTCTCACACCCTTAACGTTCTTGATCTTAACTTTCGCCCCAATTCTTAACAACAGTTTTCCTACCTCCTCTCTGCCTTCTCTCCATCCTACCTTCATACCTTTAATCACAATATTTCTTTTTCTCTTCTCCTTCTCCATCACTTCTACTCTCATCGCTAATTCCCCCATTTTTATTTTTAAATCGTCATCTACTTTTTCTCTACTCCCCTCTTTTTCTTCTACTCCTTCATTTAATGTTACCCTCTCCCTTTCTACATATTCTTTCGTCCTTCTCTCCTCCCTCTCTTTTATTTCTTTTTCTAACTCCTCCATACTTTTCCACATATCTTCTTTCTCCTCTTCCCACCTTACCTCCCACTTTTCAATCATCTCTAACATCGCTTTCATTGCCTTTCGTAATCCCTCAATCTGTTTAAACCTTTTTTTGTCTAATTTCCTAATTTCGTTTATTTCATCCCAAACTTCATCTAAGTCCTCATCGTTCTCCTTTACTGTTCTTTTAATTAGCCTAAGTAAAACTTGACAATCCTTACATTCAACACTTTTCCTGTCAAATTCCTTTTCAAATTTTCGCGCCTTAGACTCATTCCCGCTTTTACCACCTGCATCATTGCTTTCCTCTTTATTCGACATTGTCAAGTTCTACCTTATCGACACTCTATCACTCTCTCTCTCTCTCTCTATACTATATACCTCTCACTTACTTTGCATGCCGTCAACATAACCTCACAATTTTTCTTCTTTTTTACCGCTTTTTACACTTCATTCATTCAATTACCTCTTCATCCACTCTTTTCATTCACACCCTCGCACTTCACTCTACACTTACCAATCACTCCACAGCCCACCCTTCAGTTATTATTTATAAATTTTTCACAAAACTATTTCCCTCTTACAAACGCGTCAACTACTTACTTACTAAATACTTTTTTTAATTGTAAATGTAAAAAATAGTAAAGTCAAAAAAAACTACAACTTGCTAGGTTTATTTAAATAAAAGCTGTAAATAAACAAAAATAAATTGTTTAAACAAATGAAAAATACATAAAAATATTTATAAACATTCGTAAATGTAACAATTTTGTTGAAAAATCCTTAAAAAACTATTAATTTGTAATTTAAAAAAAATTGTGATTTTTTTGCATTTATGGGGGTTGTTTATAACCCTATAAAAAATAGTTAATATTAATAAATTATTAAATAAATTGTGGAATCTTGTTGTTTGAGGACTTTTAACTGTACATTTTTGGGCCACCCTAAGGGCCATAAATATTATTTGCCATTATGATTTCATGCAATGTGAGATTTACAGTCCTGTCAGGTATCTCAGCTGAAATGTAACGATCAACAACTTCTGGTGTTAATATTTTAGAATTAGTTGCCAAAATCACCAACAAATGAATATTGGGTAATCCCCATTTTTTCAACAAGAAAAATACAGCTACTTATATTAAGTTAAAGACATAAGAATTATCTTCTACGGTAGTTTCTTCTTGTAAAATTTCAGGAAAATTTTTAGAACATTTTCCATCAACTAAACACCAATCTCCACAAGGACCATAAATATTATTTGCCATTATACAAAAGAATATTGGGTAATCCCAATTTTTTTAACAAACAAATTACTGCTACTTATATTAAGTTAATTGTGTGCAAATCCATGTAACAAAAAAATAACTACAATGTACAATTTACAATTTAAAAAGCAATTATTTTAAAATTGCAGAAATATATAATTCAAGCAACATAATAAAAAGCAAATCGATAATATTCAACTATAAAAACATATCCGCACAGCTTTCTATCAACTATGCACCTGCGCAATGGTTCCCCTAGGTAGTTACTATTACATACAATTAACTATGTTCAATTGAAAGGACATAAAAAAACACATTAGCAAAAAAGTTACATACATTGTGTAAAACATACAAATTTTTAGAGTAAATTGCACATACAACATTTTACACATGGAAAACAATGAAATTTTATTTTTCAATAGACTTAAAAAAAACACTGCGCATGCGCAATTTTTTAATTTGACTAGAGCACATGTGTGACTATCACAGTGCATTACTGCGCATGTGTAACAGCAATAATAAACTACTGCGCATGCGAAATTCCAAGGTGTCGTAGTGCGCACATTTAGACAGTGGTAGTGCACTACTGCGCATGTGCAACAATATGTTGAGCATGCAAAAATGTTAAATGTAACTTGCCCGACACGAATAGTGTCAGTGCGCATTGTTACACATAATAAAAACATAAGAAACTGTACAGTTTAAGTTGCCTATTGGGGAAAGCAGGTGAACTTTGTAGTGTACGACGACATCACATTTTATGGTGGACAATAAAAACTTTCAATTAATCTTTTCCAAAAATTATTGAAAAAAGTGTAAAATCAAAAATATGAAAATAAATACAATGAGATATGGCAGGAGTCTATCTTGGGGTACATGACACCATCTTTTGAGCCCTAGTAAAAATGTGTGTATAAACACAATATTAGTAAAATCAAATTAGAATATTATTATAAGATAAATAAATAATATTATAACCTTAAGTACTTATTTTAAATCACAAATTTAAATAACGTTACCAACTTAAGGAAAAACTGCAACAAAACTTTTTTAAACAAAAAATCAGGTAGTATGTAAAGAAAAACAAACTGTTTTTTTTCTTCAAATGTGCATAAAAATCTTCGTCTATACAAACAACAAAAATGATAGAAAACACAAGGCGCTGTCACCTTGAACAAAAATTTTATATGAAATGTTCATCTTGGGGCCCTTTCCCCTACATTTACAAAATAAACAACCTACAAGGTTATGTTTGACATGTAAACAAACCTACTTAATTTTAAAAAATTAACACTTACCTTCTAATTTTACTTCAAAATAAACTTCGGACATGACAATCACTTATGCATATGTGCATATATGTATATGCGTTGGTGCATCTAATTACTCGAAACGATATAGACATTACACATACAGGGGTTTGCACATAGGCGTCTCATAATAACAATCTGCATTTTGTCTCAATTTCGGGGATAAAGGAAATAGAACAAACCAATCAGAACTTGCTTTCCAAAATGGACAATTATCTGATTGGTTTATTTTGCTAGATTCTCCTAAGTCCCTGAACTTACGCCTTTGAGCGTCTACAGAAATATCTAGTATCTCTCTGAATCTTTAAGCTAACTAATGCATCTTTCTCTCTTCCTGTAGACGCAGCGTCTACAGAAATATCTAGTATCTCTCTCAATCTTTAAGCTACCTAATGCATTTTTCTATCTTTCGGTAGACGCAGCGTCTACAGAAATATCTAGTATCTCTCTCAATCTTTAACCTACCTAATGCATTTGTTTCTCTCGCCTTGACAGGTTCGACAGAAAAGAGTCAACTAATTTCTTATATAGGATACTTCTATGTACCCAGGTGCGAATTGTCCGTCGGCCCACGGTCGGGCTAACTAGCAAAATGATAACGGTTCGCCGACTAACGATACTGATAGTTGGTCCAACTACTGATCCCAAAGTCGGACCAACTGCTGTTCCTAAAGTTGTCCCGACCTCTGAGTACAATGTCGGTCCAACTACTCATCCTAAAGTTGGGCCAACTAGCAAAATGATAACGGTTCACCGATCAACGGTACTGATAGTCGGACCAACTACTGTTCCCGAAGTTGGCCTAAATACTCATCCCAAAGTTAGGCCAACCATCAAAATGATAACGATCAGCCGACCCATGGTACTGATTGTCGGTCAGACCAATTAGACCAAAGTCGGCCCCCAACTATAGAAGTTAACTACTACTTTATCTAAATTTTATCATTAATTAAAGTACATATAAACACACGAATCGGTTTATAAATTCAATTACATAAATATTAATAGTTTAAATTACATATATTATCAGAACCTAAAACAGAAAAATTTTTGTAGTCATGAAGATTCGAACCCTGGTCTTCCAGCTGATAGTCCAGTATGCTAACCACCATGGTATTACTGATTGTAATAAGAAATTATTAATCAACTATATAGCTTGACCCATTACCGCCTATTCTTAGAGAGATCAAGATATTAAATAATTGAATACTGGAATGATGACCATGGAACAAATAATGATTTTTGACGTTAAAAATTGTTTAATCAAATTGTTATAAACAAATAAAAGAAAAATATAAATTAAAAAAAATATGAGCTGATACTAATTCAACACTTTGATTTAAATCATCGGGTCATCTGCAGTTAAATCATGATTTAAATTTGAATGTTTAAACATGAAACAATATCTGGATTTTAGTTCTGCATGAAAAAACTCGACAATTTGTGAAAACTACCATGAATTTTGAATAAATGTAGTAATAGAAATTTACTGAATACGAGTTATAAATTTTTTGTACAAAGAAAATAAAAAGTATATTCTACCACACATGCACGAAAACCTCGTGTTTTCGTTCGCCTTAAGCGGGGCAGAACTCACAGTTTTTAGGTCAGTGAACGTTAGAGGTAAAAAAACTCCCGAACAGAGAACATTGCGGCGCGCCGCAATGCGCTTGCGCGATGAGAGTTTTTTTCACTGTTCGGAAGTTTTTTTATCTCTAACGTCACTAACCTAAAGACTGCGAGTGCTGACCCGCTAACGCGAACGAAACACGAGATTTTCGTACATATGTGATAGAAAATAGCATATGCACCTCGGGAGGCCGATTTTTTGTCTCGCACAATGTTCTCCGAACATTTGTGCTTGACAAAAAAACACGGACTTCCCTCCCTTGATGCATAATATACTATTATTGAATTTTCATATATTGAAGTAATTATAACTTAAGGGGACATAGGCAGTAATAAAATTTAAAAAATCGATTTTTGGAAATTTTTTTGTATTAAAGAACAGCATCTTAGTAATGTTGTTTCAAAATTTTAAGTCGATGCGAGCAAAATTGCAAGAGAGAGAACATCAAATTCTGATTTCAAACCTCTGCGATAGCGAGAAGGTTGTACGCGTTTTTCTCAAAACCACATTTTCAGAGTCGGTGGAAACTATATCTTAAATATAAATTATAATTTAATTTATAATGTTTGCAATTTGTTTGAAAAAATAAAAATGATCCATTTTTTAAGCAAAAATCACGATTTTCACTTTAAGGTGCTATAAAAAATTAACTTTTTTTTTCTTTTTCAAATGTGCTCAAGTACGAAAGAAGCTAATCTAATAAAGAAAAATTTTTAATATTTGGATTTCAGATGATCCTGTCAGGACTTATGATGTCCACCACAAATAAACTTTTTTTTAGGAGACCGAATAAATTTATTATACTTTTTATAATTTTTATTATTTTTTAATACATAAATTCAGAAATGTTCTTTAAACATAGGTTAATTTCATGCAAAAATTTAAAATAAAAAACCGTCATTCGTTTTTTTTTAAAAAAATCGAGAAAAACCGTATATTTATACTTCTCTGACTGCCTATGCCCCTTAACCCGTCAGCGGTCGCGCTCTCTCCCCATCGTTCTTTAGTCGCGTGATGAGAGAAATGCTCACGTTTTACGTATGCGCTCTAAGATACTTGACTGGCGGGTGTATTTGATTTTTCATGACAAAAATGTACATGAAATCATATATTTCAAATACTCAATATTTCAGATCATACATTTTTTCAGTTCTAATCTCTAATTTATTATAATTCGTTATAGTTTTTATTATTGTCTTCATGATCACATGAATTCTCTTTAACAAACCAATCGAAATCTTTTTCACTGATATTCATATCTGACAAAAGTAACCTAAAAACGACAAAAGCATACTACTGTTGAATACAATTCGAAATAATAAGTTTTACGACCAAAAATTATAAATCAATAGATCAACCTGTTTAAATTTTAAATTAATTAAATCTTTATAGAATCTAAAACTACATAATTTTCTTTCAAAATCTGATTATTGTCACTGACTGTGATGTGTATTTTATTCACTTTATGTTCACGCTGACGCCATATTTGCTAACTGCCACCACTCCACCACTTTGACGATTTACGGAAACCTCCGAACACCTCCGACAAGTGCCGAACGTTAGTTTCCCCAACTTACTTTAGTCGCGTGATGAGAGAAATGCTCACGGTTCTGAACGATACGTATTATTTAGTTTATTTTTTTAAAAGAAATGTTACTACCTACATAATTTTTCTTATCATCATGTGAAAGTAGAATACTTTTTATAAAGATAGAAAAAATACCGAAATTAAATATCAATTTTAACATTATCAATTCTGAATTTTAAAATTAGTGTGAGCATTTCTCTCACAGCGCAACCGCTGATGGGTTAAGTAATATTTCCAACCTTCAATTTCAATTTTTTTAAAGTTTTAATTTTCAATTAAATAAAATTTTAATGCTTATTAATAAATATTAGTTGTGTACACATTCATAATAATCCTTTCTCTATTTTTTCAAGTAATTTCTGTAGCTTATAATTTTTTTTCATAATGAAAAGATTTTTTCTTCTTTTGCTTATGATTTTTTTTTTAGTATTTGCTATTCTATTTCAGGATTTTCTCTAATTATCCTCTTATTACATAAATTATTTATTTACTATTATTTTTACTATTTTGTTATTATAAGATTTTAATAAATAAATGTCTATTTCTTTGTAAACTTAATTATTCTTTCCCAAATTTTTTTCACTTTCTTTAATTTTTTAAATTTGATTTTGGAAATGTAAGACTATTATTATTAAGGGGATCTTCTACTCTCCAGGCCCAAAATTCAGTGGTTTTGTTGGGAAATAATTGTGAAGAAACTACTGAATATTTTTTGACAAATTTTTTTTTATTTTCAAGATACATCCTTTAACTTTGAAATTTTCTTATTCATGATTTTTTTTATTTTTTAATCTATAAAAATTATGCCAAAATTCGCAAAAATTTTAATTTTTTTTTTTTTTTACTTTAAGGGGCTATAAAAAAACAAAAAAAAATTTCAAAAATCGTACACGGAGAAAAATAGCTGCATCATTTCTGAGCAATTTAAAAAAAAAATTAAAATCGGACCATTTTTACTATAAAAAGCATGACTCAGCAGCTTAAAAAACACTACTTTCGGGGAAACGAGTTTAAAGTTAACACATGGTGTATAACTTGATTGTAGTAACTTATGAGTTAATCTGCTAATATCGAGTCCGAACAAGGTTTTTTGTTTTTATAAGGGGTCTTTAGACATCAGCAAAGATAAAAAAAATTATTAATTGGTAATTTGTTGATAATGGAATCATTATAAATAAACAAAAGTTACAAATGAACAAAAATTCGTGGGTTTTTTCGGTTCCCAGAAACATGCAAAAGAACGTGATTCTCACGAAATCCTTTCTATGGCGTATTCTCAGATACATACACGGAAAAAATTATTTTAGTATATTTTACACAACTAATTTCAGAACAGCCGTCGCAGAGAAGAAGTTAGTATTATTTAAATCAGACTCATTTATAAAACCTGAAGGGGAGTTTCAGGAAAATGTAAAGAAAATATCCGTATAATTTAAAAATATAGGTAATTTAAATTTCGCTTTATCTGGTCAGACGTATTACTACAAGAGTTCTGTAATATGTGTATTCAATTAACTGCCCTATTCTGTGCGACCACGCGACCTACAAGTATCACGTGACATTATACAACGTGATATAAAATATTACAGAACTCTTATGGAACGGTTACGGCAGAAATCATAGTGCAAATTCAAACAATCTCAAACATAGTTTGTACTAAATATTTTCAGCATTTTGTCATAAATTTTGTCTTTTTTCCTTTTTTCATAAAAAAAATTAAAGTAAGGACTTTTTTGATGCCTCTAGAGTGCTGTTACCCCTCAATTTATTTTTTAATAGCTAAGGGAGACTGGGGCTAAACCGGACATGGGGCTAAACCGGACAAGTCAAATATCTTTAAATCTGCGAAGTGCTTTACACCGTTTAAACACTCTGTCAAAGTGTTAGTATGTGAAGTATATACGTCATTAGGTTTTAATGACATTTTATCACTTTAATAGAAGTACTGGCCGTCTAAGTGTGAAAAATCGTGCTTTTTCGCTGAAAGTAAAAATTTTTTTTCTTATACTTTTTGGGTTTTTGACACTGTAAATAAAGTATATTTATTATTTGCTAACTGTTTTTTATAGCTTAAGACATATAAAATTTAGTTAAAAAAAACTTTTTTTAAATATACTTTTAAAAGAACAAAAATATTGCGCCTTTATTATGAGATGACCGGGTGGGGCAAAACCGGACGAATCAGAATTGTAATATTGAATGTTGACGTAAAACTCACAGTGATTTTCTGTGAACCACTAATAATATTTTTTCTTAAAAAAAGTGTTGCATCGATCCAAATAATGAGTCTGAAAACAAGAAAAGCTTTTTTTAGCCTTTTTGACATTTTTTGTTACTGACATTTTTCATACAGTTACTATCAGTCATTAATTTCAATAATATGTCTAAAAAAATAATATATTTTGTATTAAATCAGTTAAATATGTCTCAGGACTTAGTCCGGCTTAGCCCCATAGGATGTCCGGTTTAACCCCACCATTTTTGGGATTCTCGTTTTCGAGGTGGTCATATTCAAAGTGACTTTCTAACAAAACTATCTACTATTTTTTAAATGGAACAACTGTATTTTTTAGTTGAAGGAACAATCTTTAAAATGGTGTATTACACTTTGGCAAAAAATATGTCTTTATATGTTTTTTTTGCAAAAGACCAAATCCGTCCGGTTTAGCCTCAGTCTCCCCTATATGTGTTTCAACCCCTGATTACATAATTGCTCACACTCATCAAAGATTAAATTTTGTTTATTCTTATAAATTTCATAATTTTTTTTAAAAAGATTCACTATTTCTTTATTTGACATAATTTTTAGTGATTTTTTTAGATGCTACTCTCAGTAAAAGATATATTTTTAACAACCTTACTCAACAACAGTTCGATAAAGACTGATTTTTTGCAATGCTCCACTGCTTTTACAGTTTTTGTTATACAGTATTACCAAAATTAAAAACAAAACAGTGTTGCCAAATTTTAAAAAACAGTGCTGCTAAAATTTAAAAAAACAGTGTTACCAAAACTTAAAAACTGCATCTTCACTGCTCAATCCTCACAGAACAACTAATTTTTACACACTACCCTGCTAATTAAAATATAGGAAGCTATCCAGTTAAAAGTTTCGTGTGTGTTCCCGCGTGTGTTCCTGTATGTTTTCCCGTATGGGATTTCTTAAAGTTTCCTACATGGGTTCCAATATGGGATCCTGTGTACCAGGGAACTTTGGCACGAACCCTCGAGGGAACACTGTACATAGAATCCCATGTGGTATCCCACATCTAGGATTTTAAATCAATTTTTGAAAACTTAACATGCTGCGCAGTAGTTTTCTATAGCACTTACGGCTGCGCAGTAGATTTTTTTGTTCTTCTAATTATGGTGTGTAACAGTTACTGACAATTGAATTATTTTCTTAACAATATTCTTTTTGTAGATTCATTTAAATTGTTAAATAGATTAAGGATCGCGCAAGATAACACATACACATGGGATCCTATGTACAGTATTCCCTCGAGGGTTCGTACCAAAGTTCCCTAGCACACAGGATCCCATATGGGAACCCATGTAGAAACCTTTAATGGATCTCATACGGGAACCCATACGATAACACACGAAATTTTTAACTGGGTATACAAATTCTTTAGACTACAAGATGAATCTGACTGCATGATGCAGTAAATGGTGAAATATTATATAAGTCATAAAATTCCTCAGATAAAACATTAAATACCTACCTCATAGCTACCGAAATATAAGATTGTGATTATTTGACAATTTCAAAACATTCTAAAATTATATCTATATCTTTAAAATCCAAGTTTTGTCTGTAATTGCTTCGAATTTAAAAATCCATGCATAATTTTTCATTTCAAGTTGCAAAAACTCCAAAAATGACATTAAAAAAATTTTTGTCTGTCTGTCTGTCTGTCGGCACCAAAACTTTGTTCGGGCATCACGCGAGAACGACTCGACCGAATGAAGTGAAATTTTGTGTGCAAATGTCTATTAGCCCAACTAAGAATCTCCAATTTACAGGCTTCAAAAATATTAAATAGAACCTGAGATATGCCAGTGCTACATAAGTACACATACACATGCATAGAAAAGCATTTTTTGAAGTTTTGCAAAAAATGTGTTTATGTTCGTATTATTGTAGTTCATTAATATTGAAATTCATTTTTGGGCCCAAAATAAAAATTGGGCCTTATAAGACCCAAAATAAAAAATGTAGTTTTGTACACCTCTGACCTGAAAATCTTTTGGAACATAAGAAATTTTGTAACTAATAACAGAGCTGTTTATTTTTGGCCCTAAAATACAAATTGGGCCTTATAGGACTCAAAATACACAATTCTCCTGTGTTGAAAGTGTAAAGTTTTTTTCAATATCATAAAATATGCAAATAATAGTATATCAAATTACTTTTGGAAGTGAAATAACGATTGGGCCTTATAAAAACCAAAATAAAAAATGTAGTTTTGTACACCTCTGACCTGAAAATCCTTTGAAACTTAAGAAATTTTGTAACTAATAACAGAGCTGTTTATTTTTGTCCCTAAAATACAAATTGGGTCTTAAAAGACTCAAAATACACAATTCTCCTGTGTTGTAAGTGTTAAATTTTTTTTCAATATCATAAAACATGCAAATAATAGTATATCAAATTACTTTTAGAAGTGAAATAAAGATTGGGTCTTATAAGACCCAAAATAAAAAATGTAGTTTTGTACACTTCAGACATGAAAATCTTTTAAAATATATAAGACATTTTGAATGTTTGTCTGCCCTATTGAATCCGCCAATTTGAATTTTGAAAAATTGTGAACAGATTCGGAATCAGGGACCCCAAAAAAACCTTTGTACTAATTCTCATGCATTTTTTTTGTCTCTAAATAAAAATTGGGCATTATAGGGCGCAAAATAAAAAATTCATTTCTGCGCACTTATATGTTCAAAATTAGAAAATGTTAGATAAGAAGTGAAAGGTGTACTTCCGAAAACGATGAAGTACCTAGCATTTTAATGAAACTTGATACGCTTATGTATTTTAATGTTTTAATTACAAAAATAATAGTGAAAATCAGCGCAAATTTGATTATTATGATAAAAACCATAAAAAAATACCATAATAATTCATAATTTTTTGATTTTATCTCATAAAATATTCAAAATTTCAAAAAAATAATTTTACTGAGAGAAATAGATGGTAAGAACGGTAAGAACTTTAATATCTTTGATGGTAGAGAGGTTATGTTACACTCTACCATCAGAGATGCTACATCGTACCATCCAGATGCTATCAGATGCTAACCCGTACCATCCAGATGCTGTCCCGTACCATCTAGATTCTTTTCCGTATATTTAAGATCAGATATGGTATCTGGTACCATCTAGATGGTACCCCGTAGCATTATTGAACGTTATTCTGGTAAACTAAAACAATTGTTACCTGTGTAATTGGATTTAAAAACAGATTCAAATTTTTACAGCACATCAAACCCCTGCATCATTTAAAAAGAATTAGACTTATTATGACACTAACCTTAGCATTTTTATCAGAAGTACAACTATTGTCTAAAATATTTTTTGAAATTAAGAATATGATTAAAAATATTTTATGAAATAACAGCGAAAAACCATAAAATGTATTTTTTTTTTTGCTTCTTAACATTATAATTAAATTTGCGTCAATTTTCATCATGTTTTAGTTATCGTAATTTGCGCATCAAAATATGTAAGCATTCGCAGTTTTAAATAAATAGGAAATATGTGTTAATCTGAAAGTTTATATTTTTATTTTGCATGTAAAAATATTTTTTTTGAGGTAAAATTTAATGAAATATATTAAAATATAAAAAGTTTTTGAAGAGAATTATGTTACTAAGAAAAGTTTATTTCAAATACGTTTTGCTCGGACATAATTTATGTTACAAAAGTACAGTGGCGGATCTACGTGGGGAGCACTGGGAGCAATCGCCCCCCTCCCCGAGAATCTTACATTTGTATAAGAGAGAGAGAGAGAGAGAGAGAGAGAGAGAGAAAACAATATGGTGCTATTTCTTTCTATCCCATATATCGCCCCTTCCGAAAACTTTGCCTGGATCCGCCCCTGCAAATGTATATTATGCACCAAGGGTGGAAAACCCGAGTTTTTTCATGAGAACATTGTGTGAGTCAATAAACAAGGTCCACCCGTGGTTAAAATGTTATTTCCCTGGTAGAAAAATTTCGTGGCGTTAGATTGGTCCCAGTCTAGACTTCCACGACTCTATGATGGTTCTAGGCCTAAATGTAACGCACTTTTTAGCTAGCGACTAGCCTGGCGGCTAGACTGCGCCTCGACAGATGCTAGATTTCTAAAGTTGGTTTAACGTTCTTTGAAGTTTCAGATTATACTTGAGTATATTACTGCAAATAATACATTGATTCAATGTTTATTAAAGCCAGGATTTGAATTTTAGACATTTAAGTTGTCAATTTAATAACATAAATAAATACTTCTATTTTATTGTGCCAACATAACCTCACCTGTCAAAATATTTCCTCTTTCGAATTTGAAAAATTGATTTTGTCTGTTTATTCCAACTCCAGAAATAATTAAGAGTAAGCTAGTTTTCAAAAATTAATCAATCCATTTAAAAAAAAATAAAACAAAATATAACATATTAAGAATCTAATAATTCGATATATGTCACTATTAAATTTAAGAAAATAATTTCATTAACAAGGAAATTTCAATTTGATAACATCTGGACTTAACAAAGATGATTTATAAGTTTTTTTTTACTAACAAAAATTATAAAAATCTATAAATTCCGTAATTATGATAGACTTTATCCATGACCTTATCATTTTAAAAATAAATCATTATCTTAAATCCAAAAAGAATTCTTATTTATATATAAATATTAATTTCTCAACATCGAAATTTATAACTGTCAAACATTGTTTCAAACTCGAAAAACATTCTTATATAATTAATAATACAACGCGCACAACACAAAAATTTATAACTGATGTGATGTCTGTAAATGTCAAATGAACATAACAACACAACCTCATATTTGTAAACAGGACCGTAGCATATGGGCACCGTGGAAAATTCAATTACACTCCCTATACCCTGATTTTCCTTTGAATCTATTTTTTAATTAGACTTATTTGTCCAATATTTATTTGTGCGATATATTTTTAAAAAATGTATATCAAATGTAGTTAAATTTACAATTTAAAAAGATCCTTAAGCGTAAATTAATTCAGGGTTTACAGAATTTTAGTTTTTCACAATGTTGAAAAAATATAATTAGGTTTGATTAAAACTTATAATTCCATAACAATTTTTTACACTTTTTTAACTTTAATCAATTTTGAACTAATTAAAATATAAAGTGTAAGTAATTAAAATTTCAATTAATTTAATTAATTAATCAAAAGTCTTTAATTGATTAAATGTATTATATTTTTAAACTAAATTTTATCACTGTATTTTTAAAAGAACAATTTTTTGTTTAGAAAATAAAGTGCTACATTTTTATAACGAATATTAATTTATTTTAATAGTTGTGAAATAACAATGTAATATCTAATATTTTGAATATAGTATTTTTTCCCTTATTTAATAGCATATACCTAAATGTAACAGTTCTGGAATAATTATATATAAATTAAGTAATAAAAATATAAATACAAAAGAATAAGTAACAAAAAATGTAACATTTCTGTTATTCTTCAAAATTGTCCTTTTTCTTTCCTCTTACGGACCAGAATCCATCCTAATCTAAAGTGTTGGTTAGACTTGACCCTAATTTTTTTAAAAACTCTTTTTCAGTTATGCGAGTAGATCTCCTTAAATAAAACCCCGTTATAAAATCTGCAATAAAAAAATATTATAGTAATCCTTGAAAATTTGTAAAATGATTTAAATATACTATAGATAAAATTATTTAACTTAATTGCCTATATTTTTGAATTTGAAAAACAATAATACAAAAAAGCGCATTTAACAATATTTTCAAACTACATATAAACTTTTGGAACTAAATAGTTAGGAATTTATTATTATTTTTATGACCTATGCTGATTTACATAAGGAATTAAAATGTAAATTATTAAAATCTGACTCATAAATTATTTTACCAAAGATACACTTATAAAACTGAGTTTCTTTAAAAACTCCTGGCTTCTTCTCTGTTGGCTTCACTGCATTAAAAAGCAGTGCAACATTTCTCGATAAATAACATTTTAAAATGTTGGTTAAGGTGCGAATCAAAACATGGTCCTTGTCCAATATATTAAATAATGTTGATTTCTGAAAATTAAATAAATTAGACATTGTTTACAAAACGCAAAATTCCATGTATTAAAATATGTTAAGAAAAATATTATTAATATGAGATTGTTAATATGATATAAATATGCTAACAAATTCTGATTTAAAAGCGACATTTTCTGAAAGCGTGTAGTCCATGTTCAAAAACTCTTCAATGGTTTGGAACGGTAATGACAACTCATACTTTCCTGCAAATGTTTGTGGTAGATCGTTACTACCATTCAAGGAATGTATTGTATTCTCCAAACCAGTTAATTGTCTTTGTAACGATGTCAGAGAGAGATGTATGACGTGCATACCTTTCAAAATCCTTGATTGTAAAAGAAATAGATTTTCTAGAAATAAAAAACCATCATATATTCAAGCAATTTATTCATGTATTTATTTTTTTAACTGTTAAGTAACCCTTAAGATTAATTATGCTAAATAATCCAGACATCTGGTCCGAAAAAAGAGAGTTTAATGAAAAAATCTCCTACTCCTTGGCTTTTATGTTTAATTTCTTCATTCTGACATACAAAAAAAACTCTAAATTTGCTGCATCAATTTCGACTATGAATCCCAAAAAAACTTTAATATCTGCAAAATACTGTGAAAAAACAAAAATAGCCTGAAAAAAATGTTAACTAAAGAGGTCGTCTATAAATTACGTAAGACATTTTTTAAAGATTTTTACAAACCCACTCCCTACCGTCAAATGTTATAGTTCTTACATGGTAAAAATGTAAAACTGACTTTTCTCTGGTGTCAAAATAAAGGGATTAAGGTATTAGTCGCGTAAAATGATTTTCGTCAGATTTTTTTAAAACTTTGTATCTGTATTCATGAGGTATTTATCTATGAAATAAAATCTATCCTATTAATTTTGACCACTTCTGAGCTTCAAAATATTAATTCAAAGTTTATACCTTTTACATGCAATAGCACAAAATGCATGTAAAAAATGTCTCTTATATTCAATTATAAAAAAACAAGTCGTCAGTTTTTCAAATAAAACTACTAAGTTACACATTGAGATAAAATAAATCCTTTAAAAAAAAATTAATTTTATTGACCACGCCGTATAAAAAATACAATAATTTAAAAATTCATAATTTTTCATTTTCACGTGGTTTCATTGAAAAATGTCGAAAACGTGTAAGCAATACATCACGATAACTTATAGTACCTGACTCAAAATCGTGAAAATTACATATATTACATTAGAAGAGGTCACAAGGAAGCAAGTGAGTTGATATAAAAGTTTATTTGTTGTTCTTTTTATTTTGTGGGAGTTTTGCGGGAGCATTTACGCGACTAATACCTTAAGCAAAAAAACTAAGCAGTCCGCAAAACTAAACAGACGGAGAAGTTAAGCACCAAATGACTAAAACATTATATACACATCTTTACTTTCATTGGCAAAAATATAAATATATTATTGTACCTTTTTCTTGTTGAGATGGCACTGGATTGAAAATGTAGAGAAGTGTATTTTCATTAAATTTCTTATTAGTTTCTAAAATTCATAAGTAAATGCTTAGCACAAATAATATATGACAATAAAATATTATAAAAAAGTGTTTTAAAAAAAGCTTACTTAAATACTTAGAATGATTGATGTTAATAAGGCCAGAGCTGTTATGAAACTTAAAAAAAATACGTAAATTACATTGTCATTTAGGTTGATATTTGTATCACTTACGTATCTTTTTAATTTGTACGATAGAGTGGTCCTTATTTTAAAAATTGTTTAATACTTATACTCCCAGAGATTAATTAAAAAAATAAAAAAATTAATTAAAAAAATAAAGGCTCTTAAACTTTGCTCCTAAAGTTAAAATCACTTCAAGCCCCCTTCTACGATTTAGCGACTCATATGTAAGTTTTCCTATTGAATTAAAAGTCATTGGATAAACAATTTTTAATTACAGTTATTTTATTTTATTTTTTTCGTTTATCAGACTTACTTTTTCGTTTTTTTCTGTTATTGAGCTATTCTATTATAATTTCTGAGTTTTATCCAGATAAAACGAATTTTTCAAATTCTTTTTTTAAAATTTGTTAAAAAATGAATAATACGTTATTCTTTAGTATCGTATACAGTCAGATCTCGGGTCCCAGGTGGTTTCTAATAAAGTAATCATTATGAAAAATTTCTATTCATCGCGATTTTTTTTTTTTTTTTAATAAACAATAATTATTTCTTTTTTTTTGATAATATACGAAAAAAGAATTCTTTGCTATAAAGTCTTAAACAAAATTTTGAAACAAAATAAGTTTTTTTATCTTGCTGAAACTAAAAAATTATAATATTTAAAAATCAGTAAAAATTCTGAGGAATGGCTTCTATTATAGCGTTTAAGAGTATGTGATGGATATGACGTCCCTGGTATAGGCAAAATTTGTCCGTAACTTTTCTCTTAAAATATTGAATATTTTGTCATTTTTGGAACTTGGTAGAATTACTTAAAATATCATTAGAAAGGTTTCTCTGACACAAATTTGTTTGAATTTTCGTTCAAAATTAATTTTGGGAAATTTTCGAAAAATAGCAAATTTATAAAAAATTAATTTTGAGCCAAAAAGCATACAAACTCGGGTCAGAGAGACCTTCCTAATGATATTTTAAGTAATTCTACTAAGTTTTGTGATAAAATATTTAATATTTTAAGAGAAAAGTTACGGACAAATTTTGCCTATGCCGGTGACGTCATTCTTTATCACATATCCTTAAGGCTGACATGTTTCAAATTTTTCGAAGAGTTACTTTTTGTAGTAGACACACTAAAATGTCTTAAAATAAGATTTTTTTCTTCATATACGACACTTACAAGACAAAGATACACTGATTAATATTAAATAAGCTATTTGAAACTTGCATTTTTTTTGGTTTATCTATTTAGAACTTTCAAAGCCTCTAAGAGTATAAAAATTCATAAATTTTCAAAATAAGGTCCGTGCTAACATTAATACTGATCTACTTTGATAATATAGTTTCATTAAGGTCCTCGAAATTTTGATTATTACTAAATTAACTTTTTAAATTTTTTGATCTGAAATATATACCTGACAGCATACTGGCAAATGAATTTTGGTTTATTTTTTCTTGTTCAGTTTCATTTGTTCTAGATGATTCCTGACCTCTCTGTTGATTATTTATTTCTGTCAATTCATTGAAACTTTAATATATGCAACTACAAATTTTTTTATTAACATTAAACGCTTAGAACAAACTTATAAATGGTAGGTACTTGAAAGTAAATCCTGATTTGAATTTGAAGTTCCAGGTTGATGTTAAGGTGGAGGCAAATGTTCATGGTATTGTTCTAATTTCCCAACATTACCATTTTCTTCCGCTGATGTGTTAGTTTTTAATGGTTTTGGAAAAATTTTCCTGGGAAGTAATATAGTTGATTCTCTTGTGCTTTCTAAATCGATGAAGTCTGTAAGTTATTTATAAGCCTAAAGATTGTTAATAAAAAGATTAAATACCTACTTGTAATACCAGTGGCAGTGTTGGGCCTTTGATCTGAGACACTAGGTATAATATGCTGTCCTGATTTTGAGAACCCTTTTTGTAAATAATCACTGGCATTTTTTTCTATCTCATTACTTGATTCATCGTTGCCGTGTCACAATTTTACAGTATCTATAAATTAGAATTTTTAACTATAACATGAAAAAAGAGAGACATTAGATTAAAAAAACTGTTTATGAGTTTGTTTATCTTCTAAATTATTTTTAATTAATTCCGAAAGACTAATTGTTTGTTTGTTTTTTTTTTAAGTATAGAAATTAAAATTAGTTTATAAATTTATTAACAAATTAGAAAAATAACAACTAGAAAATAAATATGCACTTATCATACCAGAAGTTGTTTCCGGATTTTGCTTCAAGACTTTAGATTTATAATTATGTACTAGTTTTAAGGACCTTTTTCGAACTGTTCCCCTAGATTTTATTTCTAACTCATTATTTGAATCTTCGTCCTCTTCTAATTCATCAAGATCTGTAAATTAGTGTTTTTTAAATTTAATAACATAAAATAAATACAATATTAAAGTATTAAGTGATTCAACGCAAAAAATGACAATTCTGAAAACATATTCCTTAGAGATGAGATTTGATCCACTATACTGCTCTCTGAATTGTTTGAGTTCAGAAAAAAAATATTATCAAATCAAATTACAAAAACTGACAACCAGAGAATAAATGTGTACTTATTATACCAGTAGTTGTTTTTGGATTCTGCTTTAAGATTTTGGACTTATTATGCTGCACTTGTTTTAAGGGAAATTTTTTAACGGTTCCCCTAGATTTTATTTCCAACTCATCATTTGAATCATCGTCATCACCTAATTCATCAAAATCTGCAAATTAATATTTCTAAAATTAATAACATAAAATAAATAAAATATTAGATTATTAAGAAACTCAACACAAGAAAAAACAATTCTAAACAAAGTAATCATTGGAGATGACATTTGAACCTTTATACTGCTATCCGAATCGCTTGAGTCTAGAAATTAAAATAATTTTATGAAAACGAATTTAAGAACTAACAACAAAATATTAAATATGAATTTAACTATACCTTCAGTATGTGAGTCTTCGCTGTCCTGATATTCTGCAAAAGAATCTTTGATGTTACATTTATGAACTCCTGTAGATTCATATTTTTGAATTTAATGAAATAATGAATGTGCACTGAAAGACGGTATTTTTTTTTAAGAATTATTCTTGACGGCTATTTAAGGGCATGTGATAAAGGATGACGTCACTGTCATAGGCAAAATTTGTCCGTAACTTTTCTCCTAAAATAATAAATATTTTGTCACAAAACTTGGTAGAATTACTTAAAATATCATTAGGAAGGACTCACTGGTCTGAGTTTGTTTGAATTTTTGGTCAAAAGTAATTTTTAAAAAATTTGCTATTTTTCGAAAATTTCACAAAAATTAATTTTCAGCCAAAATTAAAACAAACTCGGATCAGAGAGACCTTCCTAATGATATTTTAAGTAATTCTACCAAGTTTCTTGACAAAATATTCAATATTTTAAGGAAAAAGTTACAGACAAATTTTGCCTATACCAGTGAATTTTTTCTTGGATTAAGAATATTTTTTAAATTAAGAATATTTTTTAAATTAAGAATATTTTTTAAATTAAGAATATTTTCTTCAAAAACTTTAGAACATATTCTTGATTTAAGAAGATTTTCTTAATAGTTTTTAGAATACTTTATTCTTAAATACACTGCAAAACCATGGTGTCTTAAATTGGACATAAATGTCTTAAATTAAGATACTTTTGGTGTCTAAGACACGAAACTTGTCTTACTTTAAGACATTTTTTAACAATTTAAGACACCTATTTTTGCAGTGTAGGTGTCAAGAAAAATTATTAAAACAAGAATACCGTTTTTTCAGTGTAAACATTGACATAGAGTTTACAAAATTTAATAGAAAAGTTAAAGCTGCAAATTTAAGTAATACTAATTACCTGTGTTATTTGTTGTGTGTTTTGGTATTTCGATGGTTGGAACATTAAAAATATCACTCTCTACCTCAGGTTCTACTTTATTTTTTTTATTTCTGCAAGTTTGTTTTGTTGTTTTTATTTTCTTAGCAACTTTTCCATCTGTTGTGTATCCAAATCGTTCTTTATAAACTTGCTTTAATCGGGTTTGTGCTTTTTCAAATGTTCCTAAAATTTTTTTATGTTTTGTTTAAAAACTGGAATTAATTTTAAAATGGAAATATAACATTTACTTTTGTTTAAAAAACTTGCTCGCATGTTCCTTAAAATCTATAGGGTACTCTATCCAAACTTCTGGAGCTTCAGAAAACGTTTTTAGTAATTTATTATATTCTCTTCTTGTTTTTTTTGTCGTAAGGGGGTGGAGGATATTTACAAAGATACTGTTTTATTGTTGATGAGTATCTCACCCATGATGAAAGCACGATATCTACGAGATCAAGTCCATTTTCATCAGTACAATTTAAAAATTTTATAATTTGATAAACTGAATCATCTATTGTATCACTGGCATCTACAATGAAAATGAAAAAAAGCATTAATACAAAAACTCAACATAGATTGTTTTTCATTATGTATTTTGTTTATTTAAATATAAAAAGCGTTGTTACATTTATTAATTAAATATTTAATAATTTTACAATTTAATAAAGGATCGGACCATTTTAATTGAAGTCAAGTTGTTGCGTACCAATTTTTAAAAATATTTATACATACTTTCAGAAATAATTCTATTATGTTTTTAGGGCATGAAGTACAAGGAATAATTTTTAAATTGTTATTATATCCCCTAAATTATGAATTTAAAGCTTTCATTTTAAAGCATAGGAGTTAGAGAAAACTGTTAGGTACTTGTTTAGTTAGTGGAAATTAAGTTAAAAAACATAGAATTATCCTTATAAATATAAAAAGAATTATTTGTATTTTATTTATTTATTTATTTGCTTCAGGCCTAATCAAAAACTTTTAAGACAAGTTACTTTGTTTAACCTAAATGTTTCAAAAGTGTCGTATATTTAAAAATTTTTCCTACAGGATATTATGTTGTAAAGTTAGCGAAAATGAAGAAATTTTTAATTTTAAACTTAAAATTTTCCATATTCTAAATACAAAATTAAAAAAGGGCAAAAGAAATTTAAAATTCCAACTTAATTACTCAAAATTGGAAAAATTTAATAACTCTCACTATTTATAAATAACTTTTAGAAAAATATTTAAAATTAGGTTATTTGAAAGGTGAGCTTTAAAACTATATTTTATCTACTATATTGTATGTCATTAGGCGCTTCAATCATCTGAAAATAATAAATTGGATTTTTCTAAACAAATACAAATAATTGTTTTCACACTCACGAGGATAATTCTACGTCTCGTTTTACATGCTTAATTTCGAAGTAGCTGAAAAAGTAACAGTTATCTATAACAGCTGGGATTTAAACTTATAATTAAAGGAAAATAATTACAATTTTATATTAAATCATTATATTTTGTACTATAATAAACATCACAGTCATTTCTAAAAATTTGGTTCACGATTATTGTCAAAATAAAATGGTTTGACCCTAACTTAAATCCAAATTTTTATGACATTTCAACATCAAAATATTTATAACCGCGTATTTAACGTTTCGAGATCGTAGTACTCAATGATTGTTTATTTTAAAACGACACTTTATCTTTTAAACCTTTAAAAAAAAAATATTCAAAAAAATTTGTTAAACTAAACTAATATTAATCTACTGCTAAGTACTTTATTAAAGTTAAATCAAAAAATTGAAATATGTTCACCCTGGTTGAATTGTTAAATTTGCATATAACAATTATTTTATAAAAATCTAATGCGGAAATTGTCGATGCTAAAATGTTAAAAATGTGGTCATTCAATGCAAATATTTGTTCACGCCCTAGAAATGCCATAAGAATTTATATTTATTAAAATATGTATATTTCATTTTTCCCTTTTTTCAATTCACCTTTGATATAACCTAAAAATGTTTAACTCACTTACCACTTTCCCCTTCAATAATCTTTGATGTCAAACACTAAACTGTATGCGAAGAGAATAATATTTATACTTTTTTTTATGTTTCAATAAGAATCACCTATTTAAAATATATATTAAATATAAAGACCGCACTATTTCATAGTTTAACAGAAAAAGCAAAGTGAAAACGTAAACAAATTTAAAGCCAAGTTCAGACTGGTTCAAGCGCCATTTGCAATTTACAATGCGCCAGGCGCATGTCTTTTATGCGCAAAGCTGAATTCGGGTAACCAATCCGAGCATTTATTCTGTACAACAGTATATTCTGATTGGCCGACAATTTTCTGTTGTAGAATTTTGCCGGAAAACGCTATTTCGCGGGAACATTTTTCAAAACATTCACTTACAGAACCAAGTGTGAAAAACTCATTTAAAAAAGAAGTATTTCAAGAAAACTAACGAATTATGAAAACATGAAAATATTACAAAAGGATTTAAAAGGTTAGAAATCAAGATATATAAAAAATTATATCAAAAAGTAAATAATTTTGCTTAAATTGTTTAAAAAATTGGATAAAATGTATAAAAAGATTAGAAAATTAAGAAAAAAAGAAAAACAATCCCTTCTTTAATAAACAGAAAAATTAAATAAACCATATGATAATAATGAATTTAAAAAATGGTGAAATTGAAGACATAAAGAATTTCAACTATACAACTGTGAAAATTATTTCAAAAATTAATTAAATAATAATAATCTCCGTAAACTCCTGATGTTAGTTCCTATTTATATTTATTCATTTTTTTCTGTCCACGCTTTAAAACTTGAAGTGAAGTTGGTTAGTTTTTGTATTTATTCATCTTTTTCTGTCCACGTTTTAAAATCCAAAGTGAAGTTAGTCCCTGATTTTTTTTTCAATAATGTTAATTCTTTTTATCGGGAAATTTTTAATTGTTTTAGTTTACAGACAAAATATGCAGATGAGGAATGACGAGAAATTGATCATGACTAACAATAATTTATATATTACACACTTAAATGAATTTTAATAATAATTTAGATTAATTTAAAGTGTCAAATAGTCGAATTTATTAAAAATTCAAATAACGTTATTTTACTTTATTGAAAAAAATTAAATACAGTTTAAATTATTCTGTAATTTTTTTTAACCATTTTGAAGTTCTGAAACTTTTATTAAGTTTGAAAACTTCCGAAAGGTCGCAATTCTAAATTTAACTTTTTCAAATATCAATTATTTAAAAACAATAATCTTTAAATTATTGTCATGAATATTTAAATTTAATACACAAGTTTTCATTTACTTCTGTCATTTTTCAATTATTTTCTTAAAATTTCAATTATTTTTTTCTATCTTTAAATTATTGCCAGGAATATTAAGTTTTCAACACCAATTTCTATTTTACTTTTGTCAATTTTTAATAATTCTCTTTAAATTTCAATTACTTTTGTCATTAATAAATTATTTTAGTCATTTTCCGATTATTTTTTTTCATATTTTTGTTCTTTTTGCCAATATAGAATTATTTTCTACATATTGCAATATTTTTATTTAATTTTTTTTATTGTTATGAACTTTTAAATTTCTTACACCTGTTTTCAATTATTTTCATTATTATCTTTATTATTGTCACGAATTTATTATTTTTTTACGCCTTTTTTAATTATTTTCTTCAAACTTAAATTATTTTTTCATATTTGAATTTCTTTTGCCATTTTTCAATTATTATTTTCAAATTTCAATTATTATTGTCTTCAAGCTTCAATTAATTTCTTCAACTTTCAATTATATTTCTCAAACTTATATTTTTTTTAACTTTACAATTAATATCTACAATTTTTTAATTTTTACACCAGTTTTGAATTATTTATTTCAATATTTAAATTGTTTTGTCAAGTTTTTAAGTATTTTTTTCAAATTTTTAATTTTTTAAAGTTATCAATTACTTTTGTCATTTATTAATTATTTTTTCAAATTACAAATATTTTGGTCAATATTCGAATATTTTTGATGCTTTAGAGTTATTTTCTTTAAATGTCATTTTCTTCAATCTTTTTATTATTGTCATAAATTTATTAACTTTTAAAGATCAGTTTTCAATTATTTATGTCATTATTCAATTAGTTTCTTCACATTTTAATTATATCGTTAATTTTTCAATTATTTTATATAATTTTTCAATAATAATATATTAAATTTTTGTCTGTATTTTTGTATATATTACTCATTTTCTATTAATTTTTTTCCTAAATTTTAGTTATTTTTGTCATTTTTGAACTGTTTTCTACACATGAATATTTTTTTGATACTTTAAATTATTTTTTTGAAAATTCTCTTTTATTTTTAATTTTCCACTATTGTCTAATAAGTGTAATTTTTATGCCAGCTTTTCATTATTTATGTTATTATTCAATTAGTTTCTTTATATTTTACTTATTTCTTTAATATCTCAATTATTGTGCGAAAACTTAGATTTTTTACACAAGTCTCCAAGTTTTGTTTCAAATTTTAATTATTTTTGTCATTAATTATTATTTTGTAACTTTAATTATTTTTGAAATTTTTTAATTATTTACTTCAAATTCCAATTATATTGTTTCAATTTTTGTCATCATTTTATTATTTTTAATCAATTTTTGAATTAGTTTTGTCATTTACAACTTTTTTTCAAATTGAATTATTTTTGTCATTATTTAATTATTTTCTACATATTTCAATTATTTTTGCTATTTTCAAATTGTTTTTTTCAAATTTGAATGGATTTCCCTGCTGGCGCCCCTCAATTTACTATCTGTAATATCAAACTCTATATTGCATGCTTTTTCACTTTTTTTAATTAAAAACTTACTATTTAATCACTTTTTTATTTAAAAGCTCACTATTTACTCACTTTTTTAAATTAAGAAATAATTTTTCACTATTTTTAATCTGCAAGTCTACTGGCAGCCCTCCTTATTGGATAAATATTATTTATCGATTTGATTTATTTATTATTTTAGTTTAATTTGTAAAATGCAAGGAAAATAATAAAATAATATAACGTATAAAAAACAAGAGAATGTTTTAAAAAGTGTATTTATCTATAATCTTGTTTATTTATTTATAAAATGAAAAAATGTACAGAAAATTTGTAAAATTAAATTAAGTTATCTATATATACAAAAATAGAGAAAAAAAAATCTAATACATTATTATTGAAAAATTACATAAAATAATTGAAAAATTAACGATATAATTAAAATGTGAAGAAACTAATTGAATAATGACATAAATAATTGAAAACCGGTCTTCAAAAGTTAATAAATTCATGACAATAATAAAAAGATTAAAGAAAATGACATTTAAAGAAAATAATCCAAAAATGACAAAAATATTTTAATATTGACAAAAATAATTGATAATTGGTTTAAAAAAATAGAAAATAGAAGACAATTCTTGAAAATTTGACGAAACAATTTAAATATTAAGAAAATAATTGAACCCACCGCGATCAAAAGGGCTTACGCGTGACTTTCGTTGGCCTCTCGTACAGCGAGTCTACGGCTGCGCCAGGGGACCTGCGCACTCGTTCATATGCCCTTTTGGTCGCGGTGGGTTCAATTGAATAATGATTTAAATAATTAAAAACTTTAAATTTATTAAAAATTAAAATAAATAAATAAATTAAAAATTTATAGACAAAAATTGAAAATTTGATAAACATATTAGAAGTTTGAGGAAAATAATTGAAAACAGATTTTAAAAAATTGAATAAAATAATTGAAATTTGTAAAAGAATAATTTTAAAATAACAAAAACATGAAGAAAATAATTGTATAATGACAAAAATAATTGTATTTTAAAAAAATAATGGATAATTGGTGCATAAAATTAAAAAATTGAAGACAATGCTTAAATAATTGATCAAACAATTAAAATTTCAAGAAACGAATTGAATAATGATATAAATAATTGAAAGCTGGTGTATAAATAAAAAATGTATAGAGAATAATTGAAGTTTGAAAGAAACGATTGAAATTTGTAGAAAATAATTGAAAACTAATATAATAAATTTAAAAATTCATGATAATAAAAAAAAATTGAATTTATTTATGTATTTGTTTAGTTGTGGATGAAAACCCATTAAAGCATAAAATTTAAAATTAAATTTTAACAATAAATTCAACACTTTAAATTACATTAGTCTAAATTATTATTAAAATTCATATAATTGTGTAATATGTAAATTAGTATTATTTATAATTAATATCTCGTCATTAAGACTACCCCATCTGCATATTTGGTCTATAAACTAAAACAATTTAAAAATTTTCTGATAAAGAGAATCAAAATTAATAAAAAGAAAACAGGGACTAACTTTTCTCTGGATGTTAAAACGCGGACAGAAAAGGATGCATAAATATAAATACTAACCAACTTCATTTCAGATTTTAAAACGTGGACAGAAAAAAATGAATAAATATAAATAGTAACTAACATCAGGAGTTTACGGAGATTATTATTATTTAATTAATTTTTGAAATAATTTTCACAGTTGTTCAGTTGGGCCAACCTGTTAAGTGATCACCGTGGACGACGTTGGGTGCCGACCGTTGGCAACCAAAGTTGGGCCAACATTCTATCTCAAGTGCAACCTCACGGTTGGCCCAAGGTTGGGCCAACTTGAGACTACTTGTACCAAATTATTCTATTAATGAAGACACATATAATTACATAATTCACAAGTTATAAATATAATTACACAAATATAATCAAATAAGAACACAGATATATAATAATGATGAAAACCTGAAACAGAAAAATTCCATCAGTCATGAAGATTAGAACCCCGGTCTTCTAGCTGCCAGTCTAGTAGGCTAACCACCTTTTTTTTTTTTTTTTTTTTTTCATTTATTTTATACCAACAACATATATATACAATCATAGGCGTAACAAAACAATAAAAATTTACGCAGTAACAAAGGGGCTAACCACCAGCCCATAAGAGGTATGAGTGATCAATACCAAATGAACCTTATAGCCAGACAGTAGAGTAACACAGACCGTTGGCCCAACTATTAGCCCCAGATTAGGCTGACCTTCTAGTGTTGGTTTTGATTTAGTTTTTATTTATATTATTATTTTATTATATCATTTAGGAGACAGAGTTTAGCTAACGGTCGGCCCAACTCTGGCCACTGTTGGGCCGACCGTCGGCATTTGGTTGACAAAGTTTAGTCGGCATGCTTGGTTGGCCCAACTTAGGTATTTCTGGTCGGGCCAACTTTGGGTGCCGACCAAACTTGCCATTCAAGTGCCGATGGTCGGCCCAACTCTGGCCACAGTTAGGCCGACCGTCGGCACTTGGTTGGCAAGTTTGGTCGGCACCCAAAGTTGGCCCAACTTAGGTTTTTTCAGTCGGGCCAACCTTGGGTGCCGACACTCTGGCAGCCAAAATTGGGCCAACCAGGGGCCGACCATTCAACTCTGGCAGCTGACCGCAATTCGCACCTGGGCACGAAGCGTATTTTATTCAAACAAAAGATATATTACTTTTATTCTACAATATAATTACATACTTTGTCTAGCAATATCTACTAACTATTTTGTGTTTTCATTGGTCCTTGAAGAAATACAGTAAAATATTCGCAATATTATTTCCTAGGACCCTAATAGCACCGACTAGGCCGGGAACGTTCCTGGAATGGGCTGCTGGCCCCTTGGGTACGTTCCCTTGGACCGCTCCAATATACCTGACAAATCCGTTCCGGATTTCACTAGGCTAGGAACGTTCCCGCGGAACGTTCATGGAATGTTCCGAGGAACTTTGAATACACATTCAAAAAATCGCAGAACGGGTTGCGGAAAAAGTATGCGGAAAAAGCTGAAAATTTTTTTATTAATATTATTTAATGTTTTTAATATGATTGCTTCTATAGAACAGTGGTCACTAAAATCAACTGCGCAGCTCTAGGTGCGATAGAAAACTACTGCGCAAGATATTAACATTAATTATTTTTCAATGTGTATTTAAAGTTCCTCGGAACATTCCAGGAACGTTCCGCGGAACGTTCCTAGCCTAGTGAAATCCGCAACGTATTTGTCAGGTATATTGGAACGGTCCATGTGAACGTACCCCAGGGACCGGCGGACCATTCCAGGAACGTTCCCGGCACAGTCGGTGCTGTTAGGGGATTAATTTAGTTTTGTGCATCATAGTAAACTCCACTGCGTGACCGGTCACAAATATCAGTATTAAATGAAAATAAAATTAGTTAGATAACAATGCACAGGTAAATAATATTTATAGTATTTATGCAGTTAAGGTTACAGCGAATTAGGATGAAAAAAATAAAGTAATCCGTATCAGTATGTTTTTCAATTCAATTGTGGTCCTCGACACAAAGAAAACTCCACTTCATGACCACACACAAAATCTAAGAAGCTCATAACGTTGCATAATGATACCGATTTTTCGATTTATTTCCCAAATTGAGCTGTATTTTATGCAACGTTTTGAGCTTTTCAGGTTTTGTGTGCATAGAATATTTTAATTTTTGCTAATGTACTGCTAAATATTGTTAATATTTCTTATTATCTAACTGAAATGTAGCAAATACCATTAATTGAATGTTAGTAAAATTTATTCTTTTAATATTAGGATCGAATGAATCATTATATTTTGGAACAGAAAGAGACTCCACTTTGTGACCGCCAGTACGTATTTTTATAGGTATATTTTAAAATATTCATAAACATTATCAAAGTATATGATCGTTCTATTTAAGTCCATGTCTTGACATAGGCCTACACTGTTAGAAAAATCTGACTGAATTTTCACTCACATATGCTGAAAGTTTTTTCCATTCACGTAAATGAAAATTAAAAACACGTGACTGAAAATTCAGTTACGTGTGACAGAAAATTAATGCACATGTGCATTAGTTTTAATGTAGGTGGTTGGAAAATACTTCCAACATAGGTGAATGAAAATTTATTCATATTGTCTTAGATTTTAATGAACTATTTGTTTAAATACGCATATGCAAGAAAGTCCAAAGAAACAAAACGTGTAGAAAACTTTTTGAATAGAAGCAAAGCAATTTATGAACACTTGAATTATTATCTTAAAGAAACATACGAATAAGAGTATTCACTTAATAATTATTCATTTGTTTGCAAAATACACACGCGAATAGAAATAGAAGCACTGAAAATATAACCTACAAATTGTTGGTTACAATATTCATTAAATTCAGTTATTAAAAATAAAGAGGCAAAAAACCATAGTCACAAAGTTAAAGTTCATTTTAATCTTCATCAAAGAAGTTTATTTTGAACACGATTTACACCATAAGTATTATAAAACTATACCACAAACTGTACGACAATAATTCTGCAACTTATCTTATTACCGACGCCAAAATAACTGTCATTCATCGGTAACTCAAATTTTAGGTAATACTGCATGAATTTTACTTTAATGCGCAATTAAATTAAAATTAATGCATACTTGAATGAAATTCAATTTATTTGTGAATAATCATAACTTTCCTTCAACATTAAATAAAAATTCAGTGACGTGAATGAATTAAAAGTGCATTAATTTTCAGGTTTTTTCTAACAGTGTAGTAATGTAAGAGTTATACAAATATTTTTTCACGTAAAATCTTAATTCTGAAATTGTTCTTTTTGAGAGAATGACTCATATATAGAGAGAGAAAGAGTTTAAGTTTCTCCTTAATTTTATAATTTACATTTGTATAATGTAGCGAATATGAAAAATATTGTTACTCCCGCATTATAGCGCGAGTTGTAATAATTAATATACTTATCCATCTAGAAGTCTGAAGTATTTAATTAATGTATATTATAAGCAATAAAAGTTGTTTACGCTAATTAAACATAATTAAGAAGAAATTGTAATAGTAGAAAGTTAATGGTCTTAAAAAAAAAGTGTTTATCATGTTTAGTATGAAAATATTGCTTGTACACGTTTTAGTTTCTGCCCTTCTCCATAGATCATTTAGTAATCCCCTTTCGTTGACTTGTTATTAAATTAATCCTTCGTTTAACTGAATTGATGCATTGATATCACAGAGCACTCATAACTCACAACACCCTTCAGCTATACAGTTTACACACATACAATAATGTACCAATCGGAACGCATGTAGAAGGATATGCTTTTGAATCAGGGATGCGAATAACATTGTCTGCTGGTGACATATTATTCGACTATATGATTACTTCGAAGCTTGGCTATTCTTTTACCAAGATAATATTATTAAGATTCTTCCGTTTATATGCAATATTTTAATATTTCATTTGCAAAATAAATCGTGATAAAGAGATAAATGTACGAAGTTAGATTCATTTTGCATTCCTTATCAAACTTAAATTTTTTAAGAATAAACCTTTTTTTGTTAATGATGCATGGTGGATTTCACGGAAAATGTCCAACCCCAAAAGTAAAATATGTCTAATCAATTGCAAATTTTTGTTATGAGTTGTCCTATTGGATAGGAATTTATCCTATAAATATATTTGAATTTATTAAATAGTAATTATGCGGCAAGCACGTTAAGCATGAGTTTTTAGGTAAGAATGAGGCTTTCAGGACGAGACGTCTGTGCGACGAGAATGAGACGCAGGCAAGACGTTGGTGAGACGAAGACGAGACGAAGGTGACGATAGCGAGCCAAAGGCGAGCTGAGTCGAACCGAAGGCGAGCCAAGTCGAATCTAACTCGCACTGACAGCCAGTTTTGAAATCCTCATTTGAGCCTAAAAATTGCTAACGTCCAAGCCACATAAGGTATTTTTTACGCCATTGACATGTAAAAATTTCCGGCATATAGTTATTATTTGGGGGGGGGGGGGGTGTACTGCCCCCTAACCCTAACCTAGGGTCTGGTGGACCTAAAGTTTGGGAACACGATGCACATTAAATAATGATCAGTTTATGCACTCGAAAACATATAGAACCCCCCCACTGCCCCAACCCCGCCCCACTCATATTCATACCATGAGTAAAGATATTAGTAGTGCAAACAAGAAAACCGAAGTATCGCCTTCAAAATTTGCTTTAAACGCCGGCTTTTCTGACATTCACATGCCAACTGCCATAAAAAGTCTTTTTAAGGAAGTTATCTGTCAGATAAGTGCCATAAATAGTATATTATGCATCGAGGGTTGGAAGCCCGTGTTTTTTTTGCCAAGCAGAAATGTTCGAAGAACGAGTGTAGCAAACACTTCACTGTTTGGATGTTTTATTACCTCTGACGCTCACTAACCTGAAAACTGCGAGTTCTGCCCCTCTTAACGAGAACAAAAACATGGGTTTTTTGTGCATGGGTGGTAGAAAAGACTTTTTATAACAGTTGTGTGCAACTGCCTTATAAAGTTCAACTTTATCGGCCCAAAATAGGTATCATAAAGACCTTTTTTTCATGTCTATGGAATAAAAAAAAATTTATGTGACAAGATTTTTGTAGATTATTGTATAAACTTTCGATTGACAAGGTCCATTTAATATTTTTTAAATGATTTGACCTTGATTTTACAAAATTAAAAACAAATTTAAGTTTTTCTCAAAGTTGGGCCTTTTTAATTTTTTTAAGAATATTTTCAAACGAAAGCTGAATTTTTATCCTAAAAAAACCTAAAGTTTCAAAAATGCGTTCTTTTTGTTTTCAAGGTAAACAGGTGGCCAACTGATAGAAAAATTTTACCATATAAACCAATGCTATTCTGCCGGTTCCTGTAAATTGCGGCCAAGTTGAGCAGGTGGCCATGTTACAGAGGTGGTCAACTTGACAGGTTCTACTGTAATAATATAATTTCTACTATCAGAAACATTTTACAATTTTTTATTAAACTACTCTCTGCATTTTACAGTCAAAAAAAGTGTACATTGTAGTTGTTTAAGCGCATGTTGATTTTGAATGATTACGTATTATTAAAATATTTTATTTATTCGTATTATAAGAAATACCTCATACAAAATGTATCAATTAACTCTCTAAATTTCTTAGAGTGAAATTTGAGCAACTCCATATGGAGTGAATGTTCACTCATTGAAAGAGCGAATTTATTCACTCTATAGATTAACTGACGAGTTCGCTCTAATTAGAGTGAATTATTCAGCTGATTTAAAATGGCTGCTCATTCCACATCGATTAAATTTCTACTCCTGTTTTAGTTGAGGTAAATTAAAGCTTTTGGAACTTAGAATAACATTATAACTTTAAAGGAATAATATATTAATTTTGAAAAATAAAATAATAAATAAAAATAAATATTGAACCTCTTTAATTAGTAACTTTCTGTCAGTACTGTGGTATTTTCGTATTTATTTAGTCTCCAGGATATTAAATCGAAACTCCCGAATGGCCTATCCCAAATGGACATTTTCCCGAAAGAATTCAGTATTACCGAATTCGAAATCCCGAATCGAAACTCTCGAATGGCTTATTCAAACAGACATTTTCCCGAAAGAATTGGGTATTTTACCGAATTCGAAAGCCTATCCTAAATGGACATTTTCTCGAAAGAATTTGGTAAAATAGACATTTTATCGAATTTGAAGTCCCGAATTAAAACTCCTGAATGGCCTATCCGAAATGAATATTTTCCAAAAAGAATTCGGTATAATGGACATATCCATTTTACCAAATTCGAAATCCCGCTCCCGAATGGCCTACCCGAAATGAACATTTTCCCAAAAGAATTCGGTATACTGGTCATGCCCATTTTAACGAATTTGAAATCCCGAGTTAAAACTCCCGAATGGCCTATCCCAAATGGACTTTTTGCCAAAAGAATTCGGTAAAATGGACATGCCCCTTTTCCGAATTCAAAATCTCGAATCCAAACTCCCGAAAGCCTATCCCAAAGGGACATTTTGCCAAAAGAATTCGACAAACAATTTTACCGATTACCCATTTTACCGAATTCGAAATCCCGCTCCCGAATGTCCTATCCGAAAAGAACATTTTCCCAAAAGAATTTGGTAAAATGGACATGCTATTTTAGCAAATTCGAAATCTCGAATCGAAACTTTTCCCAAAAGAATTCGGTATAATGGTCATGCCCATTTTAACGAATTCGAAATCATGAATTGAAACTCCAGAATGGCCTATCCGAAATGAATATTTCCCCAAAAGAATTTGGTAAAATCGACATGCCCTTTTTTCGGCATTCGAAATTCCGAATTGCCAAACTCCCGAATGGCCTATCCCAAATGGACATTTTGTAAAAAGAATTCGGTATAATGGACATGCCCATTTTACCGAATTCGAAATCATGAATTGAAACTCCCGAATGGCCTATCCGAAATGAATATTTTCTCAAAAGAATTTTGTAAAATCGACATGCCCCTTTTTTCCGAATTCGAAATCCCGAATTGCCAAACTCCCGAATGGCCTATCCCCAATGGACATTTTCCAAAAAGAATTCGGTATAATGGACATGCCCATTTTAGCGAATTCGAAATCATGAATTGAAACTCCAGAATGGCCTATCCGAAATGAATATTTCCCCAAAAGAATTTGGTAAAATCGACATGCCCTTTTTTCGGCATTCGAAATTCCGAATTGCCAAACTCCCGAATGGCCTATCCCAAATGGACATTTTGTAAAAAGAATTCGGTATAATGGACATGCCCATTTTACCGAATTCGAAATCATGAATTGAAACTCCCGAATGGCCTATCCGAAATGAATATTTTCTCAAAAGAATTTTGTAAAATCGACATGCCCCTTTTTTCCGAATTCGAAATCCCGAATTGCCAAACTCCCGAATGGCCTATCCCCAATGGACATTTTCCAAAAAGAATTCGGTATAATGGACATGCCCATTTTACCGAATTCGAAATCATGAATTGAAACTCCAGAATGGCCTATCCGAAATGAATATTTCCCCAAAAGAATTTGGTAAAATCGACATGCCCTTTTTTCGGCATTCGAAATTCCGAATTGCCAAACTCCCGAATGGCCTATCCCAAATGGACATTTTGTAAAAAGAATTCGGTATAATGGACATGCCCATTTTACCGAATTCGAAATCATGAATTGAAACTCCCGAATGGCCTATCCGAAATGAATATTTTCTCAAAAGAATTTTGTAAAATCGACATGCCCCTTTTTTCCGAATTCGAAATCCCGAATTGCCAAACTCCCGAATGGCCTATCCCCAATGGACATTTTCCAAAAAGAATTCGGTATAATGGACATGCCCATTTTACCGAATTCGAAATCATGAATTGAAACTCCAGAATGGCCTATCCGAAATGAATATTTCCCCAAAAGAATTTGGTAAAATCGACATGCCCTTTTTTCGGCATTCGAAATTCCGAATTGCCAAACTCCCGAATGGCCTATCCCAAATGGACATTTTGTAAAAAGAATTCGGTATAATGGACATGCCCATTTTACCGAATTCGAAATCATGAATTGAAACTCCCGAATGGCCTATCCGAAATGAATATTTTCTCAAAAGAATTTTGTAAAATCGACATGCCCCTTTTTTCCGAATTCGAAATCCCGAATTGCCAAACTCCCGAATGGCCTATCCCCAATGAACATTTTCCAAAAAGAATTCGGTATAATGGACATGCCCATTTTACCGAATTCGAAATCATGAATTGAAACTCCCGAATGGCCTATCCGAAATGAATATTTTCTCAAAAGAATTTGGTAAAATCGACATGCCCCTTTTTTCCGAATTCGAAATCCCGAATTGCCAAACTCCCGAATGGCCTATTCCAAATGGACATTTTCCAAAAAGAATTCGGTATAATGGACATGCCCATTTTACCGAATTCGAAATCACGAATTGAAACTCCCGAATGGCCTATCCGAAATGAATATTTTCCCAAAAGAATTTGGTAAAATGGACATGGCATTTTAGCGAATTTGAAATCTCGAATTGAAAGTCCTGAATGGCCTACGCAAATGGACATTTACACGAATCGCAATTTACGAATCCATTTTTTTGAAAGGACATTTTCTTCAATGATGTTAAAAATTATTATTTAGGAATAATATTTTTCAGGATTTTTGATTCAAGAAAATAGTTTCGGGAAAATGGGCGAATAAACATGCCCATTTTCCTTAATTTGTCCCTAACTTTCCTTTCAAAGTATTGAATATTTTGTCACGAATCTTAGTACAATTACCTACAATGTCATTGAGAAGGTCTCTGACCCGAATGTGTTTAAATCTTGACTTTAAAATCCCGAATCGAAACTCCCTAATGGCCTGTTTTCCAAATGTACATTTTCTTGAATTGTAATTTACGAATCCATTTTCCTGAATGGATATTTTCCCGAATGAAGTTAAAAATTAATATTTAGAAACATTCTGCCCTTAAAATTTAGATCAATTTCAAGGGTAGTTTTGACTTAAAGGTCAAGACTTAACGAAAAAACGCTGTCTGAAAAAAATAACATTTTTTATATCATATTTATAAATACAACATACAACTTAATACTAACGCTAAACTTATATAATTAAAATATTTGACGCTGAGGGGTCTCGAAGGTGCGACCCCAGACCTAAAGCCCAACGCTCTAATCACTATGCTATAATCTCGTTGGTACAAAACTTACGAACTGCCGTTATAAAGTATACGTGCTTACGTTCACTCAAAATAGAGTGAAAGTTTCACTCTAAATCTTGGAGTGAATATTCACTCCAATCACTGGTGTGAATTTCTGCACTTTTTCCATTAGAGTGAGCGATCTCACTCTTTTAGAGTGAACTCACTCTATCTGGAGTGAATGTACATGTCACTCCTAAATTAAAGTAAAATTTTCACTCTAAGAAATTTAGAGAGTAATCATTTTTATTTTATATAATTAATTATATATGAATCCAAGAATTTTACAATTGAAATGAATGCGAGTGATGCGTATGAAAAGAAAACCACACATTGCGATATTCTATATTGGTGAGTTTCTTATTTCTAAACAAGATCAGTGGCGTAGCTAGGTGGAATATAGGGGTGGGCAGCATGACGATCGCGAGGCTCTTTTTAGTACAAACTCTTAGGGAACGCGAGGCCCTACAAGGCGCAAATTCATAGGAAGAAGGCGCGAGGCCCTGGGTGGTAGCCCACTTCGCCCACCTTTAGCTACGGATAAAGGATAAAATTTTAGATCAGAAAAATCAGTCCTATATTCGACGTTGTAACAAACAGACGCAAGATGTTATTTTTCTTCAATTAAATACATTTTAACTAAACGGTTCTTACGATTCAATTTTCTACCTTTTTATACGTAATATTCTTTCCATTAAGTAAAACTGATGGAAAGGTACTAAAACATTAGTATACCTTTAAACAATAGTTTTTTAAAAATTCTTATTTAGTTTTTAATATGGAAAAAATTTTTGTATTCTTAAATTGTAAAAGGTGTTTTTCTTATTTCCTATTTTCTGCAGATTTCCAAACTTTATTTTCTATTTCGTCAAATTATGTGTAAAACAAAAACTTTTTAATAATAATTGCCGTTTTATATTGTAATATATCTAGTATTGTAATTAAATCTTTTTTCATTTTTTCGAAACTTAATTGCAAATTCTTAACTTTATCTGAGGGCATTGTAAATTTAATAATAATAGATCATTTAAAACAATTATTATACTTATTATAATTTTATAGTCATGAACTATTTCTATTTATTTTGGACAAAATAATTTATAAAATTAAGAAAAAAGTAGAATGATCTAGCTTTTTATTGAAGATTTTGCGGAATTAACAATAACAAATCGTTTAAACAATTTAACAGATCAAAAATAATATATACAAATATTTTATTAAGATTGTTGATACATTTTTTATATTAAAAAACAGACAGTAAAATTTTTAACGATATATTCTGAATCATTGTTAAATTGTTTAAACCGATTTCTTATTGTTAATTTCGCAAAATCTTCAATATAAAACTAGATTAATCTACTTTTTTCTTAAACGGACAAACTATTTTGTCAAAAATAAATAGAAATAGCTTAAAATTAAAAATTACAATAAGTATAATTGTTTAAAGAATCTATTATTGTTAATTTTACAATGCCTTCAGATAAAGTTAAGAATTTGCAATTAGGTTTTGAAAAAACGAAAAAAAGATTTAATAACAATACACTGAGAATTGATGCATCGTCCTGCGGTGTTTATCATTTAAAAACTTTGGGTTTTTATAGAAAAAAATGTCAGTTAAATCACATAAATTTTTTTTATCTATTTATTAAAATAAAGTAAATATGAAAAGAAGATTGTCTTACCAAGACACTCCAAATTTTCTCCCCTTCCCACTGCCCCAATTTTATAAATAAATTTCAAAGTCATTCTTTAAATTTTGCAACTTGCAAAATTGAAAAAAAAATTGCAAACCTTTAGCTTTATTCTCACAAAAGTTGTTGAATAACTACAATAATTTGTTTAAACAATTGTTAAATACAAATTTAAAAGTTTTTGCTTTGTTTGGTTACACCAAGCATAAAAAGTTGCAAAATTTAGGGAAAATTGCATGTCTCCAGTGCCGGCTCGAGGGTTGTTTAACGTGTTTATTTGAACAGGGCGCCAGATCGAAGGGGACGCCAAAAATTAGTGAGTGCTTTATTGGAAAAATTATTCAAGGAATTTTATGTTCGTGATTTATTGCATTATGCAAATCGTGCAATCTATTTTATATTTTAATCAGTAGTATGTAAAAATTAGTCGTGCTGTGAGGATTTAGCAGTGATGATACTATTTTTAAATTGTGATAATTGAGTTTTTTAAATTTGGCAACACTGTTTTAAGTTTTTCAACACTGTTTTTTTATAATTTGTCAACACTGTATAACAAAAACTATAAAGGCAGTGAAGTATTGCAAAGAAATCAGTCTTCATCGAACTATTGTTTGAGTAAGGTTGTTGAAAAATTATCTTTTTAGTGGAGAGTAGCATATACAGAAAATCATTAAAAATGATTTCAAATAAAGTGATTGTGAATCTTTTAAGAAAAAACTATGAAATTTATAAGGATAAAAAAAAATTTTAATTTTGTCGAGTGTGAGCAATTGTGTAAACAGGGGTCGAATAATATTCGGCTATTAAAAAAGAATTTGAGATGTAATGAACTTTGTACATCTAAAAAGAATAATATTATTTTAACGATTAGGCTTGTATGCTCAATTGTCAGGAAAATTATAAATTTGAAGAAGAAGGGACGGAGGGATATTTCAAAAGTTAGACAGCGAGATGGAAAACTTTTAATGGAATATTTCCATTAATTTAATGAAATTTTTAAAACAATAGAAGACGAAATAATTAAATACTTTCAAACAAAAAATAAAATAATTACTAAAGCTACAAATTTTAATGATTGGTTTAATAAAGAAGTAGAAAAAATGTTAACTATAATTGACCATTTCGAACATGAAAAATCTGGTTGGTCATTAAATGAACTCCAGAAAGAATAAAATTAACAATTAGAAGCGTATGAAAAAGAAAGGAGCAACAGAATGCATTTTTAAAAAATTATAAATTATTATGTAAAATAATTTTATGAATTCCATGTCAGTTCAACACACAAATTTTGGTGACCTTTGGGATTTGGTTGTTTTTTGGTATAAACTATCCTTTGATTGTTCCAAACAAAAACCTCAAGCATTTTTAAAAAATTCAAAAAATTGACCGATTTATTGAATTTTGAAATTTTTTGTACCTTTTTTTTGAAAATGCGATATCTTTGGTTCTAATTAATCGATTTTAGTTTTTAAACTCTTAATTTATTTGTACTGAAATATACTTTTATTTAAAAAATAAAGATAAAAAAAATTGTTTAAATTAATTGTTTAAATAATTAATTAAAATTTTTGAAACACCCTTGTAAAAAACTGTTAGCTCCAAATTTTTTCATATTTATACTAAATGAAGCCACAAATGTGTTTTACATGTCCTGTAAGTTTCATCCTGGGACCGCCGCGCCAGTAGTTTTCGAGAGAAAAAATAAAACGTAATCCCGCGCGCTGCAGTTTATAGCATTAGTATAAACCGTGCCCACGGTGTGCCTAGAAGGACTTTAATTAAAAGTGTTTCGTATATGGGATTTTTTTATTTCTTTTAGTTTCCTTATTTACTACAAACTTTTTAGGACCAAAAACTTAATTATTCGTCGGGCAGTTTTTGAAAAAAGTGGATTTTATTTTTTAAATTTTACAAAATTTTGAATTTGTTTGATCATATGTATATTTTCAGTGTTGTTAAGGCTGATCAAACCTATGAAGAAAAATACTCATACCTGATTTCTATTTTGACGTCTCTCGGTCTTAAAAAATGAAATAAATTAGTTAATGGTGATTTATTGGAAATAATAGAGTGGTACAAGTGGGGGAACTTCAATTTTGTTGCTATAAAAAAGAGCTAAATATTATTTTTTCATAATTTTCGAAATTTTTAAAAATTATTTAAAAATAATATTTAGCTTGTTTTATAGCAACAAAATTGAAGTTCCCCAGCATGTGCCATTCTATTATTTCTAATAAATCAACATTAACTAATTTATTTCATTTTTTAAGACCGAGAGACGTCAACATTGAAATCAGGTGAGAGCATATTTCTTCACAGGTTTGATTAGCCTTAACAATAAAACATTTTCCTCATATACTGGGAATGTTTTTATATTTAAAATGAGATAATTCTTTATGCGATTTTTGAAGAAAATTATATAAAAAATGTCTTAAACATTGATTCTTTACAATCTAGTGTAATATGTTAAAACGAGCTTTTTCAAAATTTTAGAGGAAATGCTTCTGTTATATAAAATATATTTTACTATTAAACTGTAAAATTTATTAAATCTAAAATTTTTAAAAAGCTCGTTTTAACATATTACACTAGATTGTAAAGAATCAATGTTTAAGACATTTTTTATATAATTTTCTTCAAAAATCGCATAAAGAATTATGTCATTTTTAATATAATAATAATTCTAGTATATGGAAAAAATGTTTTATTGTTAACAACACTAAAAATATACATATGATCAAACAAATTCAAAATTTTGTAAAATTTAAAAAATAAAATTCACTTTTTTCAAAAACTGCTCGACCAATAATTAAGTTTTTGGTCTTAAAAAGTTTGTAGTAAATAAGGGAACTAAAAGAAATAAAAAAATTCCATATACGAAACACTTTTAATTAAAGTCCTTTTAGGCACACAGTGGGCACTGTTTATACTAATGCTATAAACTGCAGCGCGCGGGATTACGTTTTATTTTTTTTCTCGAAAACTACTGGCGCGGCGGTCCCAGGATGAAACTTACAGGACATGTAAAACACATTTGTGGCTTCATTTAGTATAAATATGAAAAAATTTGGAGCTAACAGGTTTTTACAAGGGTGTTTCAAAAATTTTAATTAATTATTTAAACAATTAATTTAAACAATTTTTTTTATCTTTATTTTTAAATAAAAATATATTTCAGTACAAATAAATTAAGAGTTTAAAAACTAATTCGATTAATTAGAACCAAAAATATCGCATTTTCAAAAAAAAGGTACAAAAAATTTCAAAATTCAATAAATCGGGCAATTTTTTGAATTTTTCAAAAATACTTGAGGTTTTTGTTTGGAACAATCAAAGGATAGTTTATACCAAAAAACAACCAAATCCCAAAGGTCACCAAAATTTATGTGTTGAACTGACATGGAATTCAATTTTTTTAAACAAAAAATTATCTTAGGTATCGTTTTAAGTCAAATATTTAAGCTTTAAAATAAATATTTGATGAAGGTTATGTCTTTATTATTAATGAAGATACAAAACTTTTTGTAATGCCCTTGCATGCAGTAGGGTGGGCAAATCCTTTTGAGCGGCACGTACATATATATGTATGTGTGTACATGCGGTATAAAGATTATTTTTTACTTAGATGTAAAGTTATATGTGTGTGTATATGTGAGTATGTGTATGTGTGTACGTGTATGTGAAAACGTGACTTAGTTGTAAATCTCAGCTTCTAATAATCTTTTCTGGATTTTTTTTTGTAAATCTAAGTTGAGTAAGTCTCTAATACTCTGCCAAATTTCACATGAAACGGCTAAGCCGTTTTAAAGTGATGTCCGGACAAAAAATCGAGTCAGATAGACGGAATTTAATGTTTTTGCATTTTCGCGATCCTTATCACGCAAAACGAAAAAGTATGTAAAGATTTTTAAGTTTGGTGCAATGTACAGACAAAATTTTGATTATATTTATATAGAAGATATAATCTGCAATAATAAGTCAACAATAATAAAACTTATGTGCAAAGTTACAAAGTTACACTAACTTAAGTAAAGACCGAAACTAATTAGACTTCTTACCTTTGAATAAACTCAATGGCGTCAACCAGCACCCTGCGCCAAGTTGCCCGATTTCTGCTAAGAAAAAATGCTTTAAACACAAATTTCATCATCTCCAAGTCATTATTTGTAGATTGCCAAAATTACACTTTAAATTTAACCACCGTCGAACGATTTCTTCTTTTTTAAATTGACTTATGACTATTTTGAATGCCTCTGAGCTACGTAATTCTTTTTAAAAAAGTGTTTAAGCTTACTTCAGAAATAGCTTACAACCTTAGAAACAATAAAAATATAATTACTAAAATAATTAAATTAACACTAAAAAAATCTTAAGAACTTAACAATTTTTGGTTATTGTCTATTCTAAAAACACGAAGTAAAAATAAACCTAGAAGCACAATAATTTACATTTTGCAAATAAATTTACTATTTCAAATTGATTATTTTTAGGATTTTGTACACCTAAAAGTTTAAACATAGAACCCTTATTACAAATGAATTAACAACATAAACTATATATTAATACATTTTAAATTACTCTTTTTACAACAGACAGCCCGGTAAGAAGAGGTTGATTAAAATGCATTAAAATGAAAACAAAAAAGTTCAAAAATGACATTGATTGGAATAGAAAGCGATATTACTATTCGTCATTTTTCCAAACATCTTAATCTGTTTTGATTCCGTTTGATTAAAATGAATTAAACTGTTAACAATTTTTTGTCTTAAACAGAATGTAGTAAATAGTAATAAAACTAAAAAATAAAACGGGATAAAATTGATTTCATTTCTAACTACCGTAACAGAATTAAAATGAAGCGAGATTAAATTGATTTCATTTCTAACTCTCGTATCGGAATTCAAATGCGTACAATTTTCATCAGGAACTAAAAAGAATAGAAGTGTGTCAAAATGAATTCTTTCCAAAAGAATTAAAAAGTAGAAGTTCAAAAATGACAGTAGATTGGATTAAACATGTTCAAAATTTCACGACATTTGGAACCGTTTTTATTCACTCCAATTAACCTCTTCTATTACCGGGAGGGTCGAATCTGTTATAAAAGATATTGTTTAAGTCATATGAGCATTTTTATCAAACAGATATAAAATATTAATAGGAAATGTTTTCCCATACACTGAGTGCAAGTTGATGTGTTTGAAACTCATTATACAAAAAGAATGTTACCTTTAGGAGCCGGTTTGATAACAATAATGAAAGAGCTCAAGTCCCCACCCGCCTCTTTTCGTCTTGTCCTGTCTATCTCCCTTTTAAACTCTTTTATCCTTAGAAGAAATAAAATTTCAAGTCGTAAGAGTCGAATGATTAATATCCAGCCGACAGTTTGTGAAACGAGCGGCCAATAAACGGGATAAAAATACTCGTGAAAAATAGCTCGCTCATTAGGGGTACAGTCACATCTGTGACTGCTGAAACTGCTGCCTTCATTCTCTTCGAAGCACAACGAGTATTCCTATCTCGCCCTTTGAATCGTTGCTCAAGATTTATTAAACTTATAGTAGATTATTTTAATACTTCAATGCCTACGACATCCATTTGTTTTCTAATCTCATAAAAAGAAGTAATAAACTTGTATAAAATTAAACTTTTAATTTTAATTCTTATACATTTTCAAAAACTATAAGAACTTTTTTATTTCGTACTATTTTACATAGTTGTTAACATTTTAATTAAAACTAGCAATATAATTTTTGCACGCTGACGCTTGCTCGCTTATAATTAATTTTTATCGTTGCTTATAAATGTGTACACATTATAAATGTTTGTGACTGTATTTTTTTTAACTATTATAATATTTAATTACAAATATTTTTTTAAAAATTTTATTGATTTACTTCTGAATTTTAGGTTTATGTAATTGTTTAATAAAATTAATATAGGGATAAAAAACATATATTGTAAAAATATAATCTTAATTTAAGACGTGTCTTAAATTAAGCGAGCCCTGCTATATAAATGTTTACCTATGTGAAAAATTTGCTATGTTAATCAAGATGAATTTACAATAATACTAAATTTACCTTTTCAAATTTATTAGTACTTCTCATTATTCTAAGGTTGTTAATTTCTTTTTGTCACAGTTTAAAGCAAGAGAAAACTCTGTAAATATAATCAGGCCCGGATCTAGAAGTTTTTTTTAGGGGGGGGGGGCATATATGCCATTTGGCGCCCTTTTCTCCTTAAAATTTTTTTCGATAACCTTCTTTTTTTTTTGCTTCACTCAACGACCATTTTGCCCCCCCCCCTGGTTGGTGTTAGGGGGGGGGGCACGTGCCACCCCTTGCCCCCCCTAGATCCGGGCCTGAATATAATATAATAAAATAATAAGGAAATTGATTCGTCTGGGTTGAACTGAACACTAAATTCTATTCAATTTAGCACGTTCCCTTTTACAGAAAATCGATTGAATCGTATTCAAGAAATTCTTAAACGTTTTGAATTGTTATCAATTGCCTGGGTTATTTACGAATTGATGTCAATCCTGTGCAATTATGTGCGAAGAAATTTAGAAGAATGTGCATGTAAATACATTAAATACAAAATTTGTAAATAAAAATGTATTTCTCAACAAAGTTTTAAAAGTTCACGAAAATCATTCATTACATTTTTTTTTATTTTCTATGTAAATTTTATGTTATTATTAATCACGGTAGTCTCTGCGCCAGGTAAGTATTTAATTTTATTAATTATTATGCTAGTGTTTAATAAATTTTCATAAACAGTACTTTCACATATTTTCTTATTATTTATAAAGTCAGACTACGTCAACTGTGACTGAAAATTTATGCAGATTTTTGGAAATGTAAAAACCACTATGGAAATCAATAGTTCGGAACGAAACGATAAAACACTTTTAACCGTTTTTTGATATTTTAATTATTTATACTTTTTTGTACTAACAAATTTTTGCAACGTTTTCCGAAAAATTAATACCTCAAAATTCGTTGGCTATATGAATTAATGCTGATTTTATTGGAAGTCAAAAAAATATACCCTTTTAAATTATAGGTATAGGTATATAATTATAAAATTAAATTTTCAAAAATACAATATTTTTAATAACAATTTTATAAAGAACTAGCTTTCGAAAAATCAACTGCACAGCTCTAGTTGCGATAGAAAACTACTGCGGAAAATATTAACATTATTAAATTATTAAACATATTTGAATGTCTATTTGGTCTCTAAATCTGAATTAGTCAAAAATGATTAATTCTTAGTCAATAGTGACGAATTCAAATAGGGCGGATTCGTTGACTGTGAATTAGTCAGAAGGTACTAAGTCAATCACTAACAAATTTCTAACTAAATGAATTTGTAGACGACCATTTATCGTCTAAGACATCGTCGTGGAATCGCATCAAACTAAAGTTGACAAACTATTCCCAAACTGCAATTAAAAAAACAAAAATTTTTTTTTGGAAGCCTACAAACAGTATCAGTATTAGTATTAGTTTCCTTAACTACTTTTAACTAATAATCGCCTACCTAACAGAAAAATTCCCTTCTGCTGGGGATTGAACGTACGAGCCTAACACTAACAGTTTCTTTTAATTTATTTTTTTGAATAACAGAGAATACATCATATGACGATAAAACATTTTGAAAATTCTTTTAGAAATTAAATATTTTTAAATTAACATTATAATGAAAGCTAATACTAATCACTTTCGCCACTAACAGTTTATATTACAAATCAATTTATTGATGTGCTACCTATAACAAGAAGAGTCTGAATGGTGTTTATACACTCACAGTTACTTGTAGAATCGATTCTAAGTCACCTTTAGTCAGCAGTATCTTTCCGAATCAGACCGGTAACTTTTCGGTTTTTTACCTTTGAAAAATTCCATTAAGAAATTCAGAACAATACTTGGGTCATCCCAGATAACTTGTGCATTTACTTTTAGAATTCTGTCACGTGCATGTCTGGCTATGTGGTACAGGATTGGCCTGTTGTTTTCATCAGGTATACCGCAGGTTATGCGCAGTTGATCAAAATGGTTCATTTGTATGCGCACTAAATCAATATTATTAATTCTTATGCGCACTTGATAATTATGTTGATGACGCATGCGCACTAGATGTTTATGGCAATTACACGAGCGCAGTAATGCTCTATGGCAATTACACATGCGCAGTAATGCTCTATGACAATAACACATGCGCAATAATGCAGTGTGGGATATAACTAAGCTTAGTAGTTGTTACCATTTTTTTTAATTATGTGAGATAATTATCTCGACCCACCCCGCCCCCACCCCTTATATTGTAAAATTTGTAAACTTAGATGAAATTTTATATTTGTGAGAGTAAAATTCAATCCTTGGAAGGTCGTAAAATACATAAAACACGTGAAATTGGTTTGTGTATTTATTTATTTGGTCATTGCTACGTTTTGATAAACTGTTGTGTTATCCTCATCAGGCTAATTTTGAAAAAACACAAAATACACCAAGATTTAAAAATTGCACTGTTACTTAATCACATAAAACACAAATTATAAATAATTAACATTTTTTACCTAAATTAAAATTCGGCGTTACATAGTTATAAATCAAAATTTAAAATAAAATTCCTTTTTAATAAAATATAAAATCGTCATAGTAGTAAAAGCATCTTGTCGAGACTAAACTTAAAACTAATCGAAGTAATTAGACAATATTTTGGTAAATAGGCGTCAATGAACTTTCATATAAACAGAGAGGCACAAACAAATAGAAAGAGAAATTCGATCATGAGTTCAATCGGTCAATGAGAGGGAAATAAATTTTATTAAGATATAAGATATCAGATTTTTTATTAATGGTAAAATTATTACTTTTTATATGCAACATTTCTGAGAACACTCGTTTTATATAATCACTTTCCCTATCAAGAATCACCGCGTTATTCCAATCAAACTTATGATCGAATTTAGATTGATGAGCAAAGAAAACAGAATCATCATTCTTGTTATTTACCCTATGTTCGCCAGTACGCTTTTTTAAAGTTCTTTTTGTTTCCCCAATATATTTCGCTAAACAGTTTTTACAATCGATTTTATACACAATGTTTGTTGTCTGCCATTTGGCAGTACAGTCGTTGCCCAATTTTACAACGGTTTTTAAATTCTTTCTTACAATAGGAATCGCTTGTAATATTATATTATTTGAATTAAGTTTAAAAACATTTTAAAATTTGTTAACTATAATTTTTTTTTCATCTAACACCTATAAAATCTAATAAAATTAAACACAAATGTTTTGAAATGTTGATTCTTTACGTTTTTCTTATAATTAAAGGGGGAAGGGGTTAAAATTTATGAACATACTATCAGAATACTATCATGACAATTAAAAAGTAAAAAATGTTTTCATTTGAAGGCGTATTTCCTTTATATACTCGACATAAAATCTAGGATAACCCACCGGTCTTTTTATACTTTTAAAAATCTTTTTATTGGGTTAAGCGGGGGGTGGGTTAAAAATTAATCAACATACTATTAGAAAATTTCTTGTTAATTGTAGTGTAAAAATTTTTTTTTAAAAAATTTACTTATTCACTTAGAAAAAAGGATTTTAAAATTTTCGAGAATTGATACGTAGTAATCTCTTATTGTATTAAAACGAAACCTTTGTCTTCCCCTGCCGATAGGAAATTCCTAAAAAATGACTTACTAAAATGACAAAATGAATTCAGTCATTTTTGAGGTACAATTTGAATGATTCCGTGCTTAGAAAATGTCCAACGAAAAAGGGATCAAAAGGTTAATTTATGGCTATTTATGACCGTAAATTCCAAACCCTGAAGAATTTTATTATGCTTTTACCCTCTCATAAAATCTAAGGTTCTTTTACAGTCCTTTTTTCAGTTCTAAATTATTTATATTATTTATTGCAAAATTATACTCGTTTTTCAATAATTTAGTTATTTATATGTTTATATGAATAAGATATATTCTTTTGAAACAAAATTCAAAAATTATATCAGATTTTTAATATCTTCTACTGTTTACGAGTTACTCTACTATTCTTTTAATTGTAAGGCTTTTACCAAAAATTTTACATCTCTGTAATTGTCAGAAATTACACATTCTAAATTTAAAAAACCGAAGTTCTAACTTAAAAATTAGAAAAATTTTATTTATTAAGAAATAAATATTTTTTACCAGTACATTTTTCTCATTTAAGATGTCGAAAAAAGGACGAACTATGTCATAAAACTTTCAAACATTTGGAATGGATTAAAAATCAGAAATAAAAATTTCTCTAATTTTGTAATTATAAATTTATAAATTAAGAATTTACATTCTACGTCTTTCAACGATTATGTGTATCTAATTTTTTTCCCGATAATGTTATTTTTTATAAAAAATAACAATATTTATAATAATTGATTGTCATTTAATTTTATTCATTTTGGAAATTTTTTTAGATATTTATAATCGTGAAAAACGAAAGATTTATAATTTTTTAATTTACAATTTCAAATTTGCAAATTTCAAAATTTTTGAATTATAAAACTTTTAGGTTACCGAAGCCATAAGTAAAAAAAATATCCTGGTAGGCATTCATATATTCCAGTTCAATGCATTTATGATCCTATTAAAACTTAAATAAGTACTTCCGAAATTTAAAGGGACTACCTACTCGGAGCAAAAAGTGGTACCTGGCATTGTTAGAGTAAAAATGACTAAAAAATGTCGTACCAGTCATATTTTGAATATATTTTAGGTATATCCTATCGGCAGGGTCAACAGAAATTCGTCGTTCAGTCATTCTTCCCCTTCCACTTGGTTCACTAGTTTTCTTTATAAGCAACTTTCAAAATAAATTCACCTATAATCTTTTTCAACTATTAACATTAATATAATTTAGGCACTTATACAATTAAGTCTAGTAGTGTGTCATGATTGTGACGCATGCGCAGTTGATCAAAATGGTTCATTTGTATGCGCAGTAAATCAATATCATTAATTCTTATGCGCACTTGATCCTTATGTTTATGACGCATGCGCACTAGATGTTTATGGCAATTACACATGCGCAGTAATGCTCTATGGCAATTACACATGCACAGTAATAATCTATGTCAATAACACATGCGCAATAATGCAGTGTGGTATCCAACTTAGCTTAGTAGTTGTTACATTTTTGTTTTTTGTTTTTTATAAGTCTAATGAAAATAAAATTTTTAATCATTTACATGTTCAAAATGTGTTGGGTGTATTTTACTTTTTCAAAATTATATGTTCTACACAAAGTATGTAACATTTCTGTTTATCTGTTTTTAGATGTCCGTCTACATTGAAATAGTTAGAGAGTCATTGTTTTGTGAGATTTTATTAACTGCGCATGTGTAAAATGTATTGGAACCTGCTGCGCATGTTTAGAGTTTACAAAAACCTACTGCGCATGCGTAACTATCTTTGGGATATAGCGGGAGGTTTGTTTAGAATTTAAAACGTCGATGAATGTAATTATATTATTATATTTATATTATTATTAATATACATAAAAACTCCTTAAAATCTAAAAATTTTCCTTTACACTTAGTACTAATTGTATTGTATTATTTTATATAAAGACGCTTTAAAATCTAAAAGAATTACTCGGTACCTCGTGAGAATTATATTCTTTTATATGCAGAACCTTTTAATTCTTAAAGAATCCTCTAATATTTTGTTAAAATTATATCATTTTTAAAGACACTTTGAAATATAAAATAATTTTTTTGGTTTTTGGAAGAATTACACTCATATTATTATTTACTATAATTTAATTTTTAATATTAATAATATTTAATAAAATTATTTTTTAATTATTAAAATTAATATATAGAATTAAATAATGTTATACAATTCAAGTAAAAATATAAAAATTGTAAAGTCTTTTAGAATTATACTCTTATATATAAAGACTCATTTAAATATAAAAGAATCTCCCCGTACTTCGTAACAATTATATTTCGATAAATGAAGACGTCTTAAAATCTAAAAGAATCCCTCTGTACCTAAAGAAAATTATATTTTTCTATATAAAAACGTCTGCGTTAAATCAAAAAGTATCCCCCGTACCTCATAAGAATTATATTATTATATATAAATACAATGTAAATTGTAAAAAATTCTCTTAGTAACTGTAACAATTTTACTAATGCACTTACTTATTATAATCTATCAGATGCCACATTTTAGTTGGGGTCAAAGGTGGAGCTTTATTCTTTTAAGGGAATGATGTGATTGGTCCTTCTTATGTGTTTTCTATTTCTATTCTCTTATTTTGAAATATCCACCAATAAGAACGAAAGTTGATTTGAAAAATTTGTTATTGTTGACAAAACTTGGCTAAATGTTTAATTCTATGGCTTTTTTACATAAAAAAAGGCTTTTAATAAAATATCTTTTTTTAAATTTCATTTAATTAAACGAACCCACTTTAACCTTCAAGTTTTGAGTTTTAGAATTTTAGTGTCCTACATAACCTATTTCTTTGTTTTGACGATCCTGTCTGGCTATTACTTATTATAATCTATCAGATGCCACGCTTTAGTTGGGGTCAAAAAAGGGTGGAGCTTTATTCTTTTAAGGGAATAATGTGATTGGTTCTTCTCAGTGCCGTAACTAGGGTGGTGCCGTCGGTGCCGTGGCACCGGGCGCAGTACTCGGGGGGCGCAAACTTGGAGGGACGCAACATTTTTTTTATATTTTTTTTCATAAAAAAAATTATAAAACCAAAAAACTTAGATTACTTTTTTTAGGCAGTTCGAAGTTGATTATTATAAATGTTACCAATTGTAAATACTTTATTAGACAAAAAGTGTTTATTTACTGTATTTAAAACATCATTTTAATGAAACTTTTAAAATCAATAAATAAAAAATTATTAATAGGAAGGAAATAATTCGTTCATTAAGTAAAATTTGGTTTTTAAGTAAAAATTTCATCAATCAATTTATTTGAAAAAAATTGAAGAAAATATTTGAAACTTGCGGAAATTGTTTTTATAATTTAGGAGAAAAATTAAAAAATATAATGAAAATAATTAGAATTGAAATCATAATAGAAAAGAATTGTTAAAAATTGCAGAAATTTTAAAATAATTTTACATTTATTATTCTCAAAGCAAGGATTAATTAAATTTTTTATCAATGAAATTTCAAATTAATTCAAGTTTGAAAAATCATAATAAACCTATAATTGTAATTGTATGGTATTATTATCTCAGATATATTCTGTAATTCTTTTAATTATTTTTTACAAATTTTTATTATTTTCTTCAATTAACAATTATTTCTATCAACTATCTTTTTATAAAATTTATTTTTTAATTAATTTTTGTCTCTTTAAATTATTTTTTTATTTATTTTCGAATTTTTTTTTATTATTTATCTCAAATTCTAGTTATTTTTTGAGTTTACAATTATTTTCATCATTCTGCAATTATTTTTTTTTATTATTTATAACTATATGTTGTAATTTTTTCAATTATTTTTAAAAAACTAAAATTATTGTCTTTAATTTTTCATTATTTTTATTACTTTGCAAATATTTTCTCGGATTTTTTATTACTTTCATTATTCTTCAATTAATTTCCTAGATTTTAAAATATTTTTCTCAATTTTTAATAATTTTCTTCAATTTTGAATTATTATTTTTATCATTTTGCAATCAACTTCTTCAAATTTTAGTCATTCTGAAATTTCATTCCCCAATTAAATTTCTAAATTTTAAATTGTTTATCTCACTTTTCAATTATTTTCTTCAATTTTTATTTTCTTTTATATTGTTGCAATTATTTTCTCCACCTTTTAATTAGATATATTAATTATTTTTAAATAAATTTACTAAATTTTCACTTAGCATCTCAAATTTAAGTTATTGCATCCACTTTTTAATGTTTCAATCATTCTTCAATTTTTTTTCTCAAATTTCAAATACTTCGTCAATTTTTAATTATTTTTTTTTCATTTGCATTATTTTTACAATTTTTCTATTATTTTGAATCCTTGTTGATTAATTCCGAAAATTTCAATAACATATCTGAAATTTACATGTTTCTTTAATAAATTTCGATTATTCCTACAATTTTGTAATTATTTTCCTGAATTTAAAATTCTTGAAACCATTTTGTAATACTTTACAAATATTCTGTAATTTTTACAATTATTTTTTTAAAAACTTTTATTAAATTCTTTAATTTTCAATTATTTTTATCATATTTAAATTAGTTTTTGTCATTTTCAATTATTTTTTAATAAATTCTCTAACTTTTTTTATTATTTATCTCTAATTACAGTTATTTTTTCAATTCACTTTTCTTTTTATTATTCTGCAATAATTTTCTTTTATTATAACTATATGTTGTAACTTTTTCAATTATTTTTAAGAAACTAAAATTATTGTCTTCAATTTTTCATTATTTTTATTACTTTGCAAATATTTTCTTAGAGTTTTTATTACTTTCATTATTCTTTAATTAATTTTCTAGATTTTAAAATATTTTTCTTAAATTTTAATAATTCTCTTCAATTTTCAATTATTATTGTTATCATTTTGCAATCAACTTCTTCAAATTTTAGTTATTCTGAAATTTCATACCCCAATTAAATTTCTAAATTTTCAATTGTTTATCTCACTTTTCAATTAGTTTTTTCAATTTTAATTTTCTTTTATCGTTTTGCATTTATTTGGCCACCTTTTAATTAGATATAATAATTTTTTTCCAATTTATATTCTAAATTTTCATTTATATTGTCAAATCTAAATTATTGTATACACTCTTCAATGTTTTAATAATTTTTCCATTAGTTTCCTCAAATTTCAATCAAGTTCGTCAATTGAAAATTTTTTTTTTTTAATTTGTAATGATTTTCACAAATTTTATATTATTTTGATTATTTGTTTATTAATTCCGAAAAACTCCAAATGAAATAAATTATCAACTTTTGCGTTAAAATAATTCTGATAATTAAAAAAATCTTTAATTAAATATTGTTTTTTTTATCTTCTCCCCCCTTCCTCCACCGGTCAATATTAAGTGTGTGGATGGCAAAAATTTACAAGTCTCTACCTCTGATTAAACATATTTTTTAACTTCTATTTTCTGAGGAATATAGGGGGGGGGGGGAGGGCGCCAAAATATTTATCTCGCACCGGGCGCGAAAAACCTAAGTTACGGCTCTGGTTCTTCTTATGTGTTTTCTATTTCCATTCTCTAATTTTAAAATATCCACCAATAAGAACGAAAGTTGATTTGAAAAATTTGTTATTGTTGACAAAAACTTGGCTAAATGTTTAATTCTATGTCTTTTTTACTTAAAAAAAGAAGATTTTTAATAGAATACCTTTTTCTTAAATTTAATTTAATCAAACAAATTCACATTAACCTTCAAGTTTGGAGTTTTAGAATTTTAGTTTCCTACATAACCCATTTCTTTGTTTTGACGATCCTGTCTGGCTATTACTTATTATAATCTATCAGATGCCACATTTTAGTTGGGGTCAAAGGTGGAGCTTTATTCTTTTAAGGGAATGATGTGATTGGTCCTTCTTATGTGTTTTCTATTTCTATTCTCTTATTTTGAATATGTGTTTTCTTTTGAAAGCATCTGAATTGCTGTTCTTTTTTTTTTAGTTCATTTTTTATACTATCGCAGCATATCATTTGGGCAAAATATTAAATTTACGATTTTCATTGAAAACTTATATGCCGATAGCCGTTAGGTAATTTGAATTTGTTCTTTTAAATATTTGAATTTATTAAAAAGAGTTTTCCATATAATTTTGTTCGGGGTGTAAAATTAAAAGGTAAATATAAAAAAGGGATAAAAAAATAATTATTTAATAAATCGTTTAGTGTGGGGCTAAATTGAGGAGCAGAGGAAATAGCGTGGCCGAGAATCCTGGAAGTGAGATCCCAGCAACGAGAATTGGGTGCTGAATTGGTCTATATTGCAACTAATTTGCTTTGAAACAAAACAACCGTATTATTTGACAAAGGACTTAATAAACGGGTTGTATCGACTTGGATTAATCTTAATCTATCTTTGACCAGCCTTTCAGGATTTCGCCCGCTCCATGATCGCAGTCGATAAGTGATTTATGTTATTTTATATTCACTCATAAATTTGTCTTGTCTTTTTTTTTGTATATAACTTGTCTCTTTACTGTTTCAAAAATCGTTATAATATTGTTAAGAAAAACACCAATGTAATTTTACTACAAAAATAAATAGTCTTTATTAAACTATACAAGTAGTTTATTTTTTACCTTTTTTTTTTCTACATGTTAAATATTTGACTATCAAATTTCAACTGCCGAGTTCGTACAACTCTTGTCAGAAATCTTGGTCTCTTCTTTTTTCAGAGCAGGTAGGAATAAAGGTTTAACATCAGCGTAGTTGTGTACCGGTCAACAAAAGAAAGGACCTCTAGGGAGGCAACAACAATAGGAATAAAGATTTAGCCTTTGTACTAAGAATTTTAAGTAATCCAGAGTGTAGATCATTAAGCATCATTAAGCATCTTTCGGAATTTTTCAATTAACAAGACCCAATGACGGGAGGTAACAGAGAAAACCATAAATCAGTTTAGGGAACTGATTGCATGAACCAAGGCAAGGGCCCACAATTGCACTTTGCAAAGAATATCACATCAATATGGGGCAAAATTCCTGAACTGTCCAGGTCAAAAAATAAAATTTATTCAAACTTTGCTAAAATGTTTCTATTGTTAGTGGAAGTGTAAATACCAAAAATTTTCAAATTCCATGAAATAGTTTTTGAGTTACACAGTTTTAAAATTTTGGATTTTTTTAAAATGTAGTTTCTTTAATTAATTATATTTTTAAGTAGATGGCATAAAAGTTAACATATATATAGTGATTTTTAAAGCTTTTTTCACAGGTTATTCGATGATAATAAATGTGTTTTTTGTAAAAAAAAAATTTGACCTTAAAATTCAAAGTCAAAGTGTTAATTTCATTGTATTTCGAAGTCGGAGATTTAAAAATAATTTTAACCTATCTCAATGGAAAGCTTGACTTTTTTCCTATAAGATATGTAAAAATTACAGTGGAACTCTAAATACTTCTGTCAAAAATACATCTCAAATACCCGCGCGCGCTCGAATAGTGCGACCTCGCGCGAGTAACCACTGGTTAATCGAGAGCGCGCGGGTATTTGAGATGTATTTTTGACAGAAGTATTTAGAGTTCCACTCTAATTTTTACATATCTTATAAGAAAAAAGTCAAGCTTTCCATTGAGATAGGTTAAAATTATTTTTAAATCTCCGATTTCGAGATACAATCAAATTAACAATTTGACCTTGAATTTTAAGGTCAAATTTTTTTTTTACAAAAAACACATTTATTATCATCGAATAGCCTGTGAAAAAAGCTTTAAAAATCACTATATATATATGTTAACTTTTATGCCATCTACTTAAAAATATAATTAATTAAAGAAACTACATATTAAAAAAATTCAAAATTTTAAAACTGTGTAACTCAAAAACTATTTCATGGAATTTGAAAATATTTGGTATTTACACTTCCACTAACAATAGAAACATTTTAGCAAAGATTGAATAAATTTTATTTTTTGACCTGGACAGTTCAGGAATTTTGCCCCATATACATCCTTCTATCACAATAATTCAAAACAATAAAGATAAACTCAAAACTATAATCAATTTTCTCAAAACCCAACACATAACGAAGTAAACAACTAAGCATACCGCCTGCCTCGTTTCTAACTAAGAAACGAATATCCATATTTATTATTAAGCAAATAAAATTATAATTACCGCCCGCCGTGAAAATATCAATGTTCCACTGGGGTCAATTTACATAATTGAGAAATAGGCCGTTTGCACTCTCCAGTTTGTGTTTTTAAAGTAACAACTCTTACTAGATTGTCTTGACCCATATGACATTTAATAACACGACCTAATTTCCATTTAGATTTTGGGAGAAGATTATCACGAATGAGAATCAAGTCACCTAGTTTTAAATTATCCTTCCTTTGACACCATTTGTATCTTTGTTGAAGAGTGTGTTGATACTCACAAGACCACCTCTTCCAGAATTTTTCAGTAAGATGTTGCACCTTCTGCCATCGAGAAAGTTGATTTGAAAGTGATTCCAGAGGTCTTTAATTTACACAGGCTTCTATCTGGCATAATAAGGTAGTTAGTTCCTCAAAAGTAAGGGTATGTGTTCCAACAATGCGTCTCAGATGAGATTTAATGCACTTCACTATGGCTTCCCATAAGCCTCCAAAGTGAGGTGCATTGGGAGGAATGAAGTTCCATTTGATATTGTCATTAGCAATATAAGATTGTATATTTTCATTCTGCAATAAGGTACGCAATGTTCGTTTTAAAATCTTGTCTGCTCCTTGAAAATTTGTACCATTATCGCTGTACAGATTGGAAGGTAAGCCGCGACGAGAGACAAAACGTTTCAAGGCCGCAAGGAAAGCTTCTGACGTATAATCTGATACCAGTTCCAAATGTAAAGCTTTTGTTGCCATGCATACAAATAAAGCAATATATGCCTTCTGAGACTGGTATCCGCGTCCTTTTTCCATTCGTACAAGGATAGGTTCATCGAAATCAATTCCGGTGTGCTCAAACGGTCTACAAGGAGTAACTCTAGATTGTGGTAACTCTCCCATAAACTGAGTGATTTTTTCAGCACGCTGACAAGCACATACTAAACAATTGTGGATTACCTTCTGCACTAAACTTCTACAACCAATTACCCAATAATTTTGTTGAAGTAGGTATAAGGTCAATTCAGGACCACCATGGAGAGCTCTTAAGTGAGTTTGTTGAATAATCAATTCACTTACTTTATTCTGGGGTAATATATCTCATGATATAGGTGCATTACTTAAACGACCAGTTATTCTTAATATTCCTTCCTTATCAAGAAATGGACACAATGATTTTATCGGGCTGGATATGCTTGTGGAGGCCAGGTTATTTCTATTATCACTCAATCTTCTAATCTCTTTATAAAAATATTGTTTTTGAATTTGTTTACACCATAGTTTTTTGGCCTGATCAATATCAGACGCGACCAGGTATTTTTCTCTAGAACTTTCACCACTTTTTCTGCATAACGCAATGAACTTAAGTCAGTAAACAGTCACACGCAATGATTTTGGCCAACTTGAGACTATGTTGATCAAATTTTCTATTCCGACTTGGTTATTATCACATACTGTTGTGTGCATTCTCGTGCTGTCTCTCCTAATTTCTTCTGTGGAATCAGAAGTAATATTTGCAGGCCACGTACTGTCTGGTTCTTTAAGCCACGCAGGGCCGTTCCACCATAAGTGATGTTCTAGCAACTCGAATGGAGATAGACCTCGAGAGGCACAATCTGCGGGATTGTCTTTTGTAAAAATGTAACGCCAACGTATCTCGGGTCCAATAATGTGTACCTCTAAAACTCGATTCGCGACGAAAGTGCGACAGGTAGAAGAATGCTTACTTAGCCACGAAAGGACAACAGTAGAATCTGTCCATCCATATATGGTGACATCCTTAGCATTTAGATAATTTTTAACCGTATCAATCAGTTTACTAAGTAAGACAACGGCACAAGGTTCAAGGCGTGGGACTGTGACTTGTTTTAATGGGGCGACTTTAGTTTTTGAATAAAGAAGCGATATTATAGGTTTCTCATTAACATTCAAAATACGCAAATATACAACAGCTGCGTATGCCTTAGTGGAAGCATCTGCGAACCCATGGATTTCATATACATTTCTTTTCTTTTGTCCTGTCCACCTTGGAATTATTATACGAGTGGCATTTGTAAGACTATTATAATAGTTAAACCATCGAATTAAAAGATCTGATGAGAGTTCTTCATCCCAGTCAATCTTTTTCAGCCATATTTCTTGCATAAGCACTTTAGCCACAATAACAATTGGTGCAATCTAACCCAACGGATCATAAAGCCTTGAAATAACAGACAGAACAATTCGCTTTGCCCAAGTTGCAATTTTTTCCATATTAACTAGTAGTACGAACTCATCACGATCAGGTTGCGAACGAAGTCCAAGCACCGCCCTATCTGAATTCTCGCGTTCAACTAAGCAAACTTGATCTTCATCTATAACATTGGATACTAATAATACCGGACTATTAGCTGAGAACTTACGTAATGGAAAACAACTTCTGTCTAAAAGTTCTATCAATTCCTTTTTAATATTTAAAGTTTCCTCTATGGTATTTGCTCCAAACAGAATATCACCTACGTATGTATCTCGTTTTAGGATCAAGCTAGCCTCCGGAAAGTTAGTACCTTCATCGACAGCTAATTGATGTAGGACTTTATTGGCAAGATAAGGAGAGCAAGACATGCCATAAGTAACTGTTAGCAGTTGAAAGTGTTTTAGGGTACCCTTTGGCTCTGTTCTGCAAAGAATTCGTTGATAATTTACGTCTTTATCATCCACTAAAATTTGTCTGAACATTTTACAAATGTCTACGGTCATAGCATATTTGTATGTTTGCCAACGAAGTATTATTGATGTGATGTCATTATGCAATTTAGGTCCAATTAATAATTGATCATTTAAGGAGAATCCATTAGACGTCTAAATAGAAGCGTTGAAGATCAACCGTACTCGAGTAGTAGAACTACTTTCTTTAATAACCGGATGGTAAGGTAAATATACTGAATGAATCGTTGCATCCAGTAATGTATTTTCTGTTATTTGTCTCATATGATTTAGTTCCTCATATTCATTAATAAATAGATAAAATTCTCCCTTTAACTCAGGATCTCTATCTAGTCGTCATTCGACTCTTTCCAACATGGAAGTGGCTACGTTAACAGAACTTCCTAGACAGGAAGATTTGTTTTCTTTGAGAGGCAAGCGGACCACATATCTCCTTTCTGAATTACGTCTTTAGGTTTTACTAAATAATTCCTCACATTTTTTCTCGTCATCGGTTAAATATTTTTTCTTAGGTAGTTCTTCCAATTCCCAAAATCAACAAATTTCTTTTTGTAAGTCAGATATTTCAATATAATGTCGATGTACAAGCATTGAATTCAATTTTTTAATAGTTCCATTTGACGGACCTGAGACAATCCATCCGAATTTAGTTGCCTGAGCTGTAGGGCTACCTCTTGGACATTTTCGTATTCCCTTTGACAATAATGATCCATAATAATCGGATCCAATAATCATTTGAATATCAGTATTATCATGAGTGGGAGGGTCAGCAAATTCTAGTTAATATAAATGTTCCCACTGTGAGTTTAGTGAGATCTTAGGTAAAGTGTAACCTTTTAGCTGTGGTAGTATCAAAGCCGAAATATGCATCCTCGTATGTGGAACATTCATTCCCTGGTCCAAAAGTACGCGAATAATAATCGATTTGCATTCATTAAGAGAGCAAGCCAAGACTCTTGCTGAAGGCAACATGGAAGATGTAGTGGGCGTTAATTGTCAGATACTGTTATTCTGATCGTTATGTACAATTGATTGACTTGCCTCCTTGCTAGCATTTTCAGCCTTAGGTGAAGAAGTAGGCATAGTAGAAGGAAGTCTATCAGTGTCTCCCAGTGGTTTTATCATTCTATTTGCATCGCTATCTAAGTGAAGCAAAGAATGATCACTGCGTTTACAGTGAAAACAAGTATTTTTGCTTGTACATTGACGTACTATGTGACCATCTCGAAGGCAATTAAAACACAGCTTGCACTTTTTGACAGTTTCTAATCTTTTACGAACAGACAATGATTTCAATTGGTCACATCGATAGAGTAAATGTTTGTCGCCACAAAGTCCACAACAGTTATTTGATAAATTCATATTAAACAATTTGGTGGAGTTCGAACTATTATTGTTTCTCTTTTCAACACCTAAAGCTTTATTTGGTCCACGATTTGAGTTCTCCTGTTTATGAAAATCTTGGGTAGCTTGAACAGCTTCGAATGTGCGAATTCGTGTATTCAGAAATTTGTCAAGATCCTGATACGTGGGGAATTCGCTACTATCACCGAGTTGTTTTTCCCAATCAATCAAAGAGAATCTACCAAGTTTTTTACGGTAAGAACAACAAGTAAATTATTATCCACCTTTCTACCCAAATTCGATAAGGCTTGTACAATCTCAGCAGTAACATCGCGCAACTTTCGCAATTCCGCAACAGAATCACTCTGACCACTCGGGATTGACAACAACGTATTAATATAAGAATTAATAATCAAGAGCTTATTATCAAACCTTTTGTTTAGGATTTCCCAAGCACTCGCAAAATTAGTTTCAGTAATATTTAAATGTTTTACAAGCTGAGCAGCTTGATCAGTCAAACTCAACTTTAAGTAATGTAACTTCTGAGAGTCATGCAAATTGTCATTAGAAACTATCAATGCATTAAAAAGGTCACGAAAATTCAACCAATCCAGATAGTCGCCAGAAAATTTTTGTATATCAATTCGCGGCAATTTAACAAATCTAGAAGTCCATCGATCAATCCATTAAATTTATCCAATGCATTCGGATAATTTTCCTCTGCTTCAATAAAATGATTACAAGAAAAATATTCAATTAATGACTTATCTGAACTCCCAGCTGCGATGTTGATATCCCTATCCAGTTTTTCACATCGCCTCCACAGAGTTTAAAGATGTGAACGACGACCCTCCAATACACACATAACAGGTGGCTCTGCTTCACGTTTTTTAAGATTCTCCAAAAACCTTTTGATGCTTGCAATAACCGTCTCTTGTTCAATAAAAAGCTCGTACATTGTTAATTCTCGCCGTATCCGGCTCGAAGGACCAAAACAATGTTAAGAAAAACACCAATGTAATTTTACTACAAAAATGAATAGTCTTTACTAAATTATACAAATAGTTTATTTTTAACCTTTTCTTCTAGATGTTAAATATTTGACTATCAAATTTCAACTGCTGAGTTCGTACAACTTTTGTCACAAATCTCGGTCTCTTCTTTTTTCAGAGCAGGTAGGAATAAAGGTTTAACATCAGCGTAGTTGTCTACCTGTAAACAAAAGAAAGGACCCCTAGGGGGGGACGCATCAACTCGTCCCCAGACTGAATTAGTCCCAGCGGGGTGCCTGTAGGACTAGAGGCCTAAGGGGGGTAGTCTGGGGACGAGGAGGCCTAAGGGGGACTAGTCTGGGGACGAGTTGACAATCGCCCCTCTAGGGAGGCAACAACAATAGCAATAAAGATTTAGCCTTTGTACTAGGAATTTTAAGTAATCCTGAGTATAGATCATTAAGCATCATTTAGCATCTTTCGGAATTTTTCAATTAACAAGACCCAATGACGGGAGGTAATAGAGAAAACCATAAATCAGTTCAGGAAACTGATTGCATCAACCAAGGCAAGAGCCCACAATTGCCCTTTGCAAAGAATATCACATCAATATACATCCTTCTATCACAATAATTCAAAACAATAAAGATAAACTCAAAACTATAATCAATTTTCTCAAAACCCAACACATAACGAAGTAAACACCTAAACAAATATTGTTTAACCGTTATTTCGCTTTAAAGTATGCATGAATGTGAGTGAGAGACGCGTCTCAAGTGTTTGTTTTATTATTAAAATTGTTTAATTTATCTTTTTTTATTCGAAAGACGGTATGTTATTGACTTAATTTCATTTAATAAATGTTAATCGAATAATTCTGCCTTATTAATTTGAAAATATCTGTGATATCTGTAATTGTGTACTATGTCAATATAAGCATTGTCCGTTGACTAATCAATTTGTTTTGATTACAAAGATATTATTTGAATTTGAAAAAATAAATTAAGGGGTTACACCACTCTAGAATTTTTAAAAACTTAAATTTTTTTTATTGACTTATAAGGTACTTTAAACCTTCTAGAATTAGAGCAAAAAGATTAATATAGTTTATTTATTTTTTCTAAATTCAAGTTCTAGATGGTTGACCTGTGTGCTACAGATTCGTCATACATAACGTATAATTCAAAAGAACGTCTCCAGTGCCACCATTTTAAAATTTTTTAAATAAAAAATATTTTTTGTTTACTTCAAGATATGTCTAATAACATCCTGTAATATTATTATTCTCTTCCTTTTTCCTTCACAAAAAAAAAATTCACAAGAAGTGCTTAATTTTACCAGCCTAAAATGAAGTTGTTCCAACGCGTTTTTCTCAAAACTACTTTTTGTGAGCTGGCCGGAAACATAACTTCCACAAATCTTAACCGATTTACTTAAAAATTTAACTGTAGCTTCTTAAGAACGTTATTTAGAGAAAGACGTAGGGATTTTTTTTATGTTGCATATTATTTTAGTTATAAACAATTAAGTGCCTATTTTTTAAGGAAAAAACTCTGTTATTTCTTAAAATGTTCACTATTTTTGCAAAAACCGATAAAATAAAAATCCCCAACGTCTTTCTCTAGCTTTTGAGATGTAAAAATAGAAAAAAGTTTGATTTTTGTTCTATGATGAAAATTGTAGTAAAATCCTTTCCGGCCGCGAGGTCATTCTCCTCTAAAAAGGTTTCCATCACGTACATATATGATGCATTTCACATCAACTGTCCAGCCAAAAAAAAAATTGTGTCTAATCCTTTCCCAATCTTTGTTATGAGTTGTCTTATAGGTAAGTAATTTGTCAGCCAAATATTTTTGAATCATATAAAAAATTGCCCGAGAGGAAAGGGGTTAAAGTTTTAAACTTTTTGTTAAGACGCTCTCATTTCTTTATTTATTGAGCTTAAAAAAAATGCTAAAAAAATTTTTTGGTATATGATTTTTCTAGATTTTTTCATCAGCTTTCGATTGGCGTGATCTATTTTAAATTTTTTTTTTATTTTGACCAAAATTTTTGAAAATGAAAAATAAATTTCACTTTTTTTCGTCTTCGGGCTCGTTTTATTTTTTTTATTTTATTTTTAAAAGAAAGCTGAGATTTTTTCCTACAAAATATGTAATTTTCAAAAAACCGTTTTTTTTTTTGTTTTTGAGAAATTTAATGTTGAAGTTAGCTCCACGACAAGGCGAAGTCTCACTCTACCGCCCTCTTGTTGCTGTGCGCTGTTTGCATCATTACGTGGATATTTAATTATTCTAAACCTTAATTGAACTTTTCTCTGCAGTTTACACTGCTGAGACTGACATAAAAACAATTAAGTGCCTGCTCTATAGTTCTTTTATTTTTTGAGTGTTTTGGAAATTTACGTTTTCGCAACGTAAAATTACATCCAGCGTAAACGAGAAATCACATCGACGCTGCAGGGTCCTTTTATTACTCTCGACGCTCGATGTGATTTCACTCAGAAACGTAAATTTACGCCCTCTGTTGACGGGAATTTACGTTTCTGAGTAATATTCCATCGAGCGTCGATGTGAAATTCCCTGGTCACTTTTTACAGTGTGATAGATCAGACTCAAAAGTAGGGCATAATTTGGCACACTTAAAGACCTATAATTTGGCAAAAAAACATTGTTTTAACTATTAATGTTTTCAAAATATAGAGCCTAACATTATTTTAACACACATAACTACATACACACATAAGCAACACATTTTTCAAAACATCATTTTTGACATCCTGAGTTTAAAATATGTCAAGATATTTCAGAAAATCTCAATCGATTCTGTGGAGGTAAAACAATACACTCGACTCTTGGACATTTTAAACTTTTAGGACCAAATTCTCTCGCACCTTTTACCAAAATATATAACACTCAAATTCATTATGATTGGATGTATAAATGTCATGGTTACGCGAATTCTCGACAACTTCATATTATTTTCAGCTCTATGTCAAATTTAAAAAAACAAGTAAATTATTATTAACGACAAATTTCTTTTTTTTTTTTTAATACTTACATGTTTAGTTTTTAAAATCTTCTTGTAATTAAATGTAAACTTTTTAATGGAGCATTACAAAAACTTCAATTTCATTTAAAAATAAAAATTTTGACAGTTGATTAGGCATTCATTTGAAATTGATGCAGTTAATACTTTAGCGTAATTGGCCAAATAATAAAAAAGAGGGGGTACACTGAGGCTAGCTAAAAGAAAAAGGTCAGAGAGAAAACATGTAAAAGATTCGAGAGTGTAAAAGAATCAAATGCAAAAGATCCGAGAGTCGAGTGTACATTCTCTATGAGAAAGCAATATCAAAAAATTACCAAAAAAATTTAAACTTAAAAAAATAAATAATAGAACTATAGTGCAGGCATTTAAATGTTTTTATATAATACCTTGCGTCAAGAACTCTACTGAAAAGTCTGTTTTTAGAGTTCTAGAGATTAAAAGGAGGAGAATCCTACTTTTAATCCCAGTTATCCCCACCAGCAACGCCATTCAAGCACGATTGCCAACCTAAACATCAGCTGTCGCGTCACGTGTTAGAATAGCAAGCGTACTTGAATGGCATTGATGGTGGGGTTAAACTGTGATAAAAAGTAGAATTCTCTTCATTTTAATCTCTAAAACTCTAAAAACAGCGTTTTCAGTAGATTTCTTGACACAAGGTCATTATATAAAATTATGTGTGGAACACGGGCGCATCTAGGGGAATCTCGACTCGTGTGATTGCCGCACTAGTCTCAATTCCCCTACAGATGCGCCCTTGTTACACAAATAACTATTATGTCAGTCTCAGCACTTTAAACTGCAGAGAAATTTCTCAAAAACAAAGAAAAACGGTTTTTTTGAAAATTACATATTTTGTAGAAAAAGTCTCAGCTTTCTTTTAAAATAAAATAAAAAAAATAAAACGAGCCCAAAGACTAAAAAAAGTGGAATTTATTTTTAATTTTCAAAAATTTTGGTCAAAATAAAAAAAAAATTTAAAATAGACTATGCCAATCAAAAGCTGATGAAAAAATCTAGAAAAATCATGTACCAAAAAATTTTTTTAGCATTTTTTTTAAGCTCAATAAATAAATAAATGAAAACGTCTTAACAAAAAGTTCAAAACTTTATCCCCCTCCCTCTCGGGCAATTTTTTATGTAATTCAAAAATATTTGGCTGATAAATTACTTACCTATAAGACAACTCATAACAAAAATTGGGAAAGGATTAAACACAATTTTTTTTTGGCTGGACAGTTGACGTGAAATCCACCATATATGTGATATATTAAAAAAAAATAATTTATGAAATATATTTTTTTTCTCGTTAAAGTGTACCCAATCAAGATACAAAGACATATTTTTCATAGCTTTTAAAATTTTCTTTAAAAAAAAATTATAATTAGGCCTCTTTTTGATGTTCTAGAGTGGTTTAACCTCTAAATATATATATAGACAGCTTCTTATAAATTCACTCGTTCTTTATATTCTCAAATTGTACGTTTTTCTTAAAAAATTTTATTACTATTTTCTTTTATTATAATTTAAATAATTAAACATTTGAATTGTTACACTTTGTCTATTCTCTTATTTTAAAATATCCACCAATTAGAACGAAAGTTGATTTAAAAAATTTCTTATTGTTGACAAAACTTGGCTATACGATTAATTCTATTGCTTTTTTACTTTAAAAAAAAGAAGATTTTTAATAAAATACCTTTTTCTTAAATTTAATTTAATCAAACAAATTCACTTTAACCTTCAAGTTTGGAGTTTTAGAATTTTAGTGTCCTACATAACCCATTTCTTTGTTTTGACGATCCTGTCTGGCTATTACTTACTATAATCTATCAGATGCCACGCTTCCCAGTTGAAAAAACTTGTACAAGATCTTGGACAAGTTCTTGTAGAATTTCTTGTACCTGATCAGTGTCAGAAACTTGTACAAGACCTTCCAAGAACATGTATGTGTTCTGCATAAGAAATTGGAACATGTTCATGTACAGGTTCATGTATAAGATCTTATAGAACACTTACTCGTACAAGACCTTGTACATGTTCTTGTAGAGGTTCTTGTACAGGTTCTTGTACAGGTTCAAAAAAGAAAAAAACAACACTGGCGAGTTTCGAACCCTCAACCCGTTTCTAACTCGTCTAACGAACGTCTTTAGTACCTTACGACCACTGTTATATAAAAGTAATTATACAAAATCTTAATCACATTATGGAAAAGATGAACTTGTATAAGAACCTGTACAAGACCTTGTACGAGTAAGTGTTCTTGTACAAGATCTTATACAATTCCTTGTACAAGTAAGTATTCTTGTACAAGATCTTATACATAAACATATACAAGAACATGTTCCAATTTCTTATGCAGAACACATACATGTTCTTGGAAGGTCTTGTACAAGGTTATTCTACTGATCAGGTACAAGAAATTGTACAAGAACTGCCCAAGATCTTGTACAAGTTTTTTCAACTGTTAGTTAGGGTCAAAGAAGGTGGAGCTTTATTCTTTTAAGGGAATAATGTGATTGGTCCTTCTTATGTATTTTCTATTTCCATTCTCTTATTTTGAAATATCCACTAAAAAAACGAAAGTTGTTTTGAATTATTTCTTATTGTTGACAAAACTTGGCTAAATGTTTAATTCTATGGCTTTTTTACATAAAAAAAGGCTTTTAATAAAATATCTTTTTTTAAATTTAATTTAATTAAACGAACCCACTTTAACCTTCAAGTTTTGAGTTTTAGAATTTTAGTGTCCTACATAACCTATTTCTTTGTTTTGACGATCCTGTCTGGCTATTACTTATTACAATCTATTAGATGCCACGCTTTAGTTGGGGTCAAAAAAGGTGGAGCTTTATTCTTTTAAGGGAATAATGTGATTTGTCCTTCTTATGTGTTTTCTATTTCTATTCTCTTTTTTTGAAATTTTCACCAATAAAAATGAAAGTTGATTTGAATTATTTCTTATTGTTGACAAAACTTGGCTAAATGTTTAATTCTATGGATTTTTTACATTAAAAAAACCATACAATACATACTTTAAAAAAATTTTATTTTTTAAGTTCTCAGTGCGTCTTGGTTTAACCCATACATTCATAAATTTTTATATTTAATATACCTTATTGAAACTTGGCACCTACATTTTTTCTGGTCTTTGATTACGATTTTCACCTTATTTTTACAAATTTTAATTTAGTGTATCCAATATGGCGTTCATAGAATATATGAGATTAATGAATTGTTTTGAACGTTGGTTCTAGTGAAATTTTTTTGATCACTGATTAAGACTCTTACGTTGTTTTTAAAAAATTCAATCTGTCGGATACAAAATGGTTGCCATAGGTCACAAAATAGTGATAAATTTTAATAACATTGAATGTAGGTAAACAAATTTTTAAGGTTGTCAAAACATATTAAATTGTTTATTTTATTGCTTTTTGATAACTAAAAATAATAATTTTGACTATATCTCTTATAATAGAAATAGCTTCAACTTATATTTTCTGAAAATCATATATTATCATTTTCAAATGAATTTAAAATTTCGAATCCAATATGTCGGACATGAAGTTTTTGATAAAAATTAAAATTTGTACTAATTACTATATTAACTTTTTTTAAATTAAATTTAATAAAACAAACTCACTTAACCATTAAACTTGGAAGTTTCATAATGTTAGTGTTCTAAGGACAGTTTCTTTCATGCCAATCTGTAAACAGAAAGTCTTATTTTAAGACACTACAATTAAACTAAAATTTTCTGACAGTATGTTGATTAATTTTAAACCCAACCCCCTCGCGTACCTCTAGAAAAAGGTTTCTAAAGTATGAGAATACCGGTAGGTTATCTTAGACTTTATGGCGTGTATATAAAAAAATGCGCGTTAAATTCTAAAATTTTTTACCATTTAATTGACAGGACGATGTTCTGACATGTTGATAATTTTGAATCCCGACTTTTATCATAAGAATAACGTTGTGTAAAAAAATAAAAACTTCAAAACATTTGCGTTTTAATTTATTAGATTTTATAGGTGTTAGACGAAAAAAATTAATATTTTACAAATTTTAATATTTTTTAAATTTAAATAAAATAATATAAAATTTCAGTTAAGTTTACAAATTTTACAAAGTTAGAGGGGGGAGGTCAGAATACATATCTCACATAATTGAAAATAATTGTAACAACTACTGAGCTTAGTTAGATCCCACACTGCATTATTGCGCATTATGTTAATTGTCATAGAGCATTACTGCGCATGTATAATGTCCATAGACATCTAGTGTGCATGCGTCATAAACATAATGATCAAGTGCGCATAAGAATTAAAGTTATTAATTTACTGCGCATACAAATGGACCATTTTCATTATCTGCTCATGCGTCACTATCATGACATGCTACTACACTTAATTTTGTAACTGCCTAAGTTATATTAATGTTACTAGTACTAACAATGGCGCGCTATGCGCGCTCTTTTTTTTTACATATGTCCTGGTAAAGACCCTAGGTTAAAAAGAAACTGAGTTCCACCGTTTCTCTATTTCTCTCTCTCTCTTTCTCTCTCTTTCTCTCTCTCTCTCTCTCTCTCTCTCTCACACACACACACACACACACATTTAAATTTCAAATTTTACCTAAAATTTTACCTCATGATACATTCTTCAAATTTAAATCTTATTTCTAAATACAAACAATAGACCTCCTGCTGGGCCAATTATCGACGGAACGAACCCTTGCATAATGAGGGTCAATAGCTTTAGGAAAACAGGCGAAAATTTCGAACTTTAATGGAAAAGAGAGAAAATTTGCCTTTCTCTTTCTCATTACCTGCAAAAATATTTGCTCCTCACTCTCTCCAAAGAGAAGCGTTACTTTCTAACGGCCCTTCCTAACTCATCTAACTGTCCTTGGTAACTCATTTACATATAACTTCTTTCTTAGTAAGGAATAGTTGAAAAAGATTATAGGTGAATTTATTTTAAAAGTTCCTTACAAGAGAAGTAGTTAACAAAGTAGAAGGGGAAGAACGACTGAATGACGAATGTCTGTTGATGACAAAGGTTTCGTTTCAATATAATAAGATATTACTAAGTAGAAATTCTAAAAGATTTTAAAACCCTTTATTCTATCTATCTATCTAAGTGAAAAAGTAAATTTAAAAAAAAAAAATTTTACACTACAATTAAACTAAAATTTTCTGACAGTATGTTGATTAACTTAACACCCAACCCCCTCGCGTACCTCTAAAAAATGGTTTTTAAAGTATGAGAATACCGGTGGGTTATCTTAGACTTTATGGCGCGTATATTGTAACGAGACTAGAAAATTTACTTTTCTCTCCTACGAATTTGCCGAATTTTGCTCGCCGGAAACAGGGTTCAATGAATTAGGAGTTCGCTCGATACAAAAATAACTACACATCGAAGTTCTGGTAAAATCTTACGTTTATTGTTAGAATGCATTAAAGAAAATTACAATCTCAAATGTGTTGCAAAATATGAAATGTACATGAAATTATCTTGTAATTGAAGGATAGAATTCGCAACTATTACAATTTGACTCGAGTTTATGTCGTAGGGAAAACGGAGAGCTCTTATTTCTTGCGCGAGAAGTTTCCAACGCCGCGAGATGCGATAAACTCACGTTAAAATGAAAATTATTACGATTTATTCGAAAAATAATTGTGAAGAACGCGACGGATTTATTGAGAAAATGAATGGCGAAAACGTATTTGTCTCGAGAAAAGAAACAACAAAATGAATTAATATCAATGAATATTACAAAAATAAAATTATTAGAAACGCGAGTGGAGAAGCCACCAATACGACGGAGCGGCAACGCCTGCTCCGCTGCAGCGGTACCACCAGCTGCCTTGCTCTGAGTTCAGACTCTTCGCAAGAACTTCGTGAGTTCAACTCTACGAAGTTACCTAAATATAGCGGTAAAACCTGCTATATGTTTGAAACAATACGTAAAAAGAAAGGAATAGGAAAAAGGAAAAAAATGTATATTTTATTAAAATGTAGGCTCGCCCTGAGCCCAGTCTTCGATTTTCGAGGCTTTGCCGAGAGTCCAAACTCGGCCGTTGATTTGCAGCTTGACAATAGCTGCGAAACAGTTTTGATCCGTCAAAACTGGAAGATATCGCTCTGGAAAGAGCGAACGTCGTTTACTTGGACCAGTGTCCAAGCGTCGTCCCAATGCCCGCAAGATAGCGAGCCGTTGAGGAGTCGAGGCGAAGTCGAGTCGTAGAGATTTCAAACTGGAGGTACAACCATCCAGCTAGAGAGAGCTCCGTGCGGTAACACCGCTTGTCGAAGAATGCCTCGAATTCGTGACGCCCTACCTTTATGGACTGCTCGGTGGGCGGGCCTAGCGCCGCGAAATTTCCTATTGGCTTGAGCTCGGTGTTCCGAGCGCGCGTCCTCCAATCGCGTCGATCTACCACGTTTATAGTCTATAGTACGCTTTTGTTGGACTTAGTTTATTTTTCGCCGAGCCGAGAATCGTTTCTTGGTCTCGCTCGCGATTTTATTTCGTTTGCCGGGAAAGTATCTTTACAATATAAATAAAATACGTTTTAAATTCTAAATTTTTTTACTATTTAATTGACATCAGTAGCGTATCTAGAGGGGGGCAGAGGAGGCAGTAACCCCCGGGCGCGAACCTCGAGCCCAATGCTTTTGGGGGCAGCAAATCGATGAAATGATTTTTTATAAGGGGCGGCAAAGAATACCTTTTGCCCCGGGCGCCAACAATGTTCGGTACGCCACTGAATGACATGACAATGTTCTGACAGTATATTAATAAATTTGAACCCCGCTCCCCTCCTTTTATCATAAGAATAACGTTGTGTAAAAAAATCAAAATTTCAAAACATTTTCGTTTCAATTTATTAGATTTTATAGGTGTTAGACGAAAAACAAATTAATATTTTACAAATTTTATTATTTTTTAAATTTAAACAAAATAATATAAATTTTCAGTTAAGTTTACAAATTTTACAAAGTTGGAGGGTGGGGGGGTTGAGATACATATCTCACATAAATGAAACAATTGTTACAACTACTGCCTATCGAAAATTCCTAAATTGGATCCTATGTGGGATCCTATATAGGATCTCATATTGGATCCATGTAGGATCCCATATAGACACCTACCTGGCAACAGATAGGACTTATTCTATATGATCTTAGGTAGGTGTCTATAGGGGATCCTACATGGTATACGTATGGCCTCACATATATAATTCCCATATAGGACATCCTATGCAGTATATCCCATATGGGATCCTATCTACTATCCCCATATAGGATTTAATGTCGGTTTCCATATAGGATCTTATGTAGGATCCTACGTACTATCCCACATAGGCAGTGGCGGACTAACACATTTTGCCGCCCTAAGCCGTTATTAAAAATTGCCGCCCTTCCAGGCATCCCTTTACTTTTTTTTTAGTGTGGCTTATCGAAATCTGCCGCCTCTGAAAATTTGCCGCCCTAGGCAGCTGCCTACATTGCCTATCTAGTTAGCCCACCACTGCACATAGGATCCTTTGCACTTTTCCATATAATATTTATTTATTTATTTAAAGAAAGAGAAAAGTTCCTAGGGCTAATGAGCCCTCAAATGGAACAAAATATACATAATATATATAAAGATAGGTAACTAAATAGGTAGGATAAATACAATAGTAGGCAGTTACATATATATATAATCAAGTAGATGGCCAAATGCGCACTAAAGATTTGTAATAAAATTGTGTGATGACGTGTCGACATTAGAAGATTACAAGATTGATATAAAGTTAATAGACAAGACATGATATAATAAATCAAAAAAGGAAGAAAATTGATTAAGTAGAATTAAAGATAGTATTGACAGTATTATAATAATTAATATCAGAGATGTATCAATTTGTACTAGCTCTGCCGTCGTACATTTACATTAGTTTATTATATATGGATCAGATTTTATAAAGTAAGATACCTACTGGAGTATAACAGAAAAAAAAGAGAAAGAAAAAGAAAGAAAAATAGTCCCGTTACGCTACCAAAAAGTTATTTCGAAAATTACATCATTGGTTTCATCAGAAGTTTCTTAAAGAATTGAGAATTACTAGCATTTCTAATATGTGCAGGAAGTTTATTCCAAAAACGAATGGAATTAGTCCATTTTCTTTCGCCCAATCAGACACAATGTCAATATCAATCTGCATCATAGCAATTAAATTATTTAAATTAGACAAAGACCCTGAAAGGTAAAGTTTAAAGTCATCTGCGAATTTGTGGTATTTACAGTACATAACATTTCTACCAAGGTCAGACACAAATAGATTGAAAAGAAGTGGTGCTAAGGACGAACCTTGAGGAACCCCACATTTAACTTTAGCCCAATTTGAGAATTCGCCTTTACCATTGGATACTCTATGCATGCGATCCTGTAGATAAGATTTGAGCCAAGTAATAACCGATTTAGATAGTTTAGAAGCGTTCAATTTAGTTAGCAACAAGTTATGGTCGACCAAATCAAATGCTTTGGTGAAGTCGAAAAAAACTGCTAGAGTAATTTCTTTTTTATCCATTGATGCTTTTATGTCGGTAGTGAATTTTAGAGAAGCTGTAGTAGTACTATGTTTGCTGCGAAATCCAGACTGCAGGGGGTCATCCAGTTTATGTAATTTGAAATGTTCAGTCATTTTTTTATGGACCTGTCGTTCAAGAGGCTGAGATAGAGTACAGAGTAATAGGCTAATGTGCAGTATTTGCTTCTGGGGGGGGGGTTTTCAAAAGATAAATTGTGTAAACTTCGTTATTTATTAAAAATAATTTTTTAATCAGAAAAGTTGAAAATTTTTAAAGTAAGTTCAGAACTCTCTGGGGGGGGGTTTAAACCCCCAAACCCCCCCCCTTGCGCACGGGCCTGCAGAGTATTGAAATAGGTCTAAATTCGTTAACTGAAATTGGCCTTACAGTCTTTGGAATAGGTCGAATTATTGCTTTTTTCCAAATACTAGGAAAGACTCCCCCCTGTAATGAGTAATTATAGATATGCAGAAGTATGGGAAAAATTACTGGGAGGGCAAGCTGGATCATCTTAATTGATATACCATCAAATCCAACTGAATTAGACTTGATTTTAGAAATGGCTTTAATTAACACTTCAGGTGAAATATCGGAGAAAAAAATTATTATCGTTGAATATTTCGTTATTGTTAAACAATGTAATGGAAGTTGAGGGCAAAGTAGGATTCATGGTACAGTTACTCAAAAAATCGTTAATAGGGAAATTGTGATCCAAACCATCATTTTGCGAAGACACAAGATTAAGTTTTTTTAAGGTATACCAAATATTGTCTGATTGTCTAGCATTCTGTAAAGTTTTATAATTGTATTTATAGTAAGCATCCCTAATCTTGGTCTGGACCAAATTACGTAGTTTGCGAAAAGAATTATGAGTTGCAGTATTTCTGTTTCTTTTAAAGATACGATATAATCGATTTCTCTCTTTTATAAGTTGGCTAATTTCGTTTGTCATCCAAGGAGAAGAGCTTTTACGAGGACGCAATTCATGCAAGGGTGCGAAAATATCAAAAGCAGAACAAAGAAGTTGAGAAAGTTTATTAACCTTGTCGTCGATATTTGTATGCGCATAGATCTCCGACCAATCCAATTCGGACAAATGTTTAATAAATTCTGTTTCATTTATATTTTTTAAATTACGAAACAAAAAACTTTGGTAGTTGTTAGATCCAGCTTTGGGAAATTTAAATTTAATGTTAATAAGGTCATGGCCAGAGAGGAATGAGACAGGATGTTGAGAAAAAGATGTGATTTTGTCCAAATTATCCACAGCAATCAGATCAATACGAGTACTGAAAGTTGCCGTGTGGTGAGTTGAGGAGTGGGGTACAATTGATAATCCTAAAGAATAAAATAAAGAGGTCAAATACTTACTACGACTGTTAAATTCGTTTAAATTAGTATTAAAGTCACCGGTTATTATTATGTTATCATATGAGGGGGCTAAAGTGCAAATACAGGACTCCAGTTCACTACCGAAGGATGCATTAGGTGGTTTGTAAATAACTCCAACGAGGGCTGAAGTTTGTTCATGTTTAATTTCGATAAATAAAAATTCTGCAGATGGATAAGAGTATTCAGAGCTCGTTACCAAGATGGAAGCATGTAGGTTTATATGGACGTAAAGACAGACCCCTCCACCCCTACGCCCAATTCTATCCTTACGGAGAAGCACGTAATCATCAAGCTCTATCGTGCTAGGTTGTTCGGCAAGTGTCAACCATGTTTCAGATACTGCAATTATGCCATAAGAACAGGAAGTAAAATAATTCTTAAATTGAATAAAATGTGCAAGAAGTGACTGAGCGTTGACATGATAGACACTCAATGTTCCCATGTATAGATAGTTAGTAGCAGGTTATTTAAGCAGTTAATTAATAAATTATACCATACTCTCGTAGCGAGGTTACTGAATAAGTTAATCAGGGAAGCATATGAAGCAAAACCTGTATAGATCAGAGCAACATCAACAGTCTCTAAGAGAAATTCAAAAACATGCCTTTCAAGCAGACTCCGTGAGAGAAAGAAGTGAGGAGCGAGATAGCATAGCAGTGTATCAAGCACCAAATATAATACATTATTTATGACCAGCAGCACATAGAAGCAATTTATAAAACTAATTAAAATTAACACAAAAATAGAATTTACAAAAAAAAAACACAATATAATTTTAATTCTAAGTCAATTAAAAAAACCATATATAAATGGCGCAAAATTTCTGTACCGATCCAACTAAAAAAAAAATTTCCTCCGATTGGGCTAAAACTTGCCCTAAGTTTAGATCTATGCATGAGTACATTAGCCACCAAGTATTACTAAATTTCATCATTAACTGTGTAGTGGGGAGGGGGGTCAAGTTTTTGATGAATGGTGGGTGGACTAGTTTTTCATCACTCGTAACTTTTATACGGTCAATCGCACAAATTTTTGACCTATATACTTTTGAAAGGGTTTTTCTGCTCTTTCAAACGGTAAAAAGAATTTTTTCGAAAATTAAAAATTTGACCCTTTTTTTTAAAAATCAAAAATATTTTTGACTTTTTTTTCAAAATCGACATTTTTTTTTTCATTTTTTATTTTTTGAAAATAAAGTTTAAGATGTGTACTTTGAGTACACCAAGTATGAAAAGGTCCTTTTTTTTTGTTTTCGAGATATTAAATAATGAATTTTTAAAAATTAAATAAAAAAAAGTAATAATTCTTTAAAAAAGTAAATTTAGAATTAATATGAATTTTTTATTCTAAATACAATAAAAATTTACATCCAACAAAACCCAAATATATAACATTTTGCATAAAAAGTATTAAATAAAAAAAATTTAAATAATTATTAATAAAAAGTTAATTATGACATTCTTAGCGTCCAAATAAAAAAAATCATAAGGTCAATTCTCTTTTTATTGTATGACTTATTTATTTGTTTATTTATTTATGTGGATGTTTTTTTATTTATATGTTTAAGAAAAATATCAAAAAGTACCTACCTATATTTTTACAATCGCTAGTAAAAAGAAATTAAGGAAAATAGCTATCCGTGTACTTTAAGTAGGATCACAGTTTATATCCCCTTTGACCACAAAATTGTTTTCGTTTTTTTTGTCTTTAGGAATATAGTAGAATATTGTAGTACTGCTATCTGCATTTTACAGGGTTTAGACTGTCATGCGAGTTATTTCAATGCCTGCATTACAGCTGTGTAATATGTAAATGTGTTAATATGATAATTTTAACTTTTGTTAAAAATATGATTCGTATTTTATGTTGTAACTGTGCAATGAGTTGTATGATAATATTTTCCATATGTGTAATTAGATTTAAATGATTGAGCTTTTTTTACTTAGTTTTTTTATTGGTTTTGTTTGATTTCGTTGTTTTTGAAACCTTTGTATTAGATTTGACTGCTTTTGGATTTTTCCTTTTTTTTCTTGGAGTTTTGTTCAACGTTTTCGGAAAAAAGTCACTTTCCATCGCAGATGAGAATTTTTTTAGTTGAATTCTACCATCTTCTTGTGGTATATAGGAATGGTATTGAGAACTACCAGTTATTGTTACTGCACTATCGAATCTGCATTTCAACATTTGGGTAGTTGAAGCAAGAGTCTCTTTACTTTTAAAAAAAATGTGAGTTTCTTTGCAGTTTTTCTTTGCCCAGTTAAATAGATTTTCTGCATTAAGAATGTGTTCTTTTGAAGAGGCTTGGAGACTTGCACAAGCAGCTCCTCTTTTTATATTAGCTCCTACGCCATCACAAGCACCTTTACCATGGGCAGTGGCATGATAATGCCATTCTGCAGGAACTCCAAAATCTTGTGTATGAGCTAGAAGATTAGCAAAAGAATATTTATTATTAAAATGCTGCTTTGCTCCGTCTGTAAAGTAAAAAACTTTTTTTACTTCAAAATTTTCTTTCAAATAGTTCATGATGACAGTCTGATATTCATATACACTCGCAGTGTCATGTGACAAATTGTCCGAAATAATAGCCATGCTTTTATGTAACAAATTATCTTCTACTTTATAGTATATGACTACTGTAAAGATGGTAGCTTAATTGTTGTTCAAGTGAAAAGCTTGGGCAGCGTTTTGAACAATAAAGGCTTTAATTTTCAACGAAATCACATGAAATGACAAACTCACCTGGCACTAATTTTTCCTTTAGATTTTTATAAAAAGATGCTTGCTCTCTGGCAATAAAATCATGTACTTTCAACTTATTTAAGCGTTCACATAAATCTTCTGTAAATTCATCAACATTTAGTACGAGTGTTTTTAAACTGTATCTGTCGGTCTGCATCCAACTTTCACATTTTACCTCTTCAACACAATCTTTATCAAAAGCTTTAATTAAAATCTCTCTTAAAACATTTGTACCTGGACATAGTCCACAATCTCCTAAGTAACAAGAAGTACTCGGAATAGGACAAATTATAGCTTTTATGCAATCATGATAATCAGCTAATTGTAATTGATGGTCTTTAGTTAAATGTTCAATATCAATTTCATTTAGCATTAATTTCACATTTTCGTGATACGTGCAAACACAAACAGTGTGTGTTCCACTACTTCCAGCCAACACACAATGGGTAGGCCTAAGTTGGGAAAATTTTGATAAACTTATTTGGACGTTCTTATGTTCTGATTTAAATTGCTCATACAGTTAATTTAAATTGCATAATAAAAGCCTTTTTTGTACATGTTGACGAGTTCCATCTGCATTTTTGACAGATATGAAGTCCTTCATGCCAGGCATCATGCGACTGATATCATCACGATTGTAAAAATCTTTAACTAAATTCACTGTTTCAGTCGATATTGGATTTCCTTTTTTTGGTTTTGGAAAATCCAAAATACCATATTTAGCTACTTCATCTTTTACATTTCTTGCATGTCTATCGGAAACGTTAAATTCTGTCATTATCTTATTACGACTCCAAGATTTTGGTAAAAGTGTAAGAAGCTGAAATTTTTCTGCTGAATTGTCTGAGTTCTCAAATTTTTCCTTAATTTGATCAAAGATTTCTACATACGATTTGTGATGTTCATAATCGTCATCAGAACATTTAGACTTAGTTATTTTATTTGGAGTTAAAACAAAGTCATTATCATTTGTCCGATCATCATATTCTTCAATAAATCCACCAGGTTTTTCAAGATCTATTTCACTTACTTCATTTTCCTGTGCTTCAATATATGAGCTTGAAGGTTTTTTAACTGTTGTTGAAGTCTTCATCTCTTCTTTTAAATCAAAATTGCATTTCAAGCAAATTTTTGCTCCTGGTGGAAAAGAGTATCTACTTTGTACACTCCCAGCTACGGGACGTAATGCTCTATTTGGATGGCTTTTTCTTTTAAAGGGATTAAGGCATCTATTATAACAAACTGTTAATGGCTTACTAGGAGCCATGTTTGATTAAAATACCAATAAACAAATGAAAACTATTTTATTAAATAAAACGATTGTTAGAAAATATTAAATTTACTTACGCTATATGTTAGCAAACGATATAAAAAGAGAGATTCACAAACCTGCGTTTAATGTATTTAAAACTCGAATTTAAAAGATCTAATATCTGACAGAAAACTTATTCCAACAATCCAAAAATATTATTAGTTTTTTAAAAGTATATAATACGAAAAAGAAACCAAGATAATTTGTACAAACCTGAAAACGTATCCTTATAGAATAAAAAACTTGAATATTAAGCTCTTATATAAAATATAATACGCATCTGTACTGTGAGAAATAGAAAAGTTGGCCACCCTGTGTCAACTTTTAAAACTACTTTAAATAGGCGCCAAAATTTGAACTATTCTAAGCAAAGGATACATTATTAGACAAAACAAGCTTATTTTATTACAACAGAAAAAGTATTTTAATACTTCTATAATTGAAATAAAAAAAAAAAGACAGCAGTACTACAATATTTTACTATATTCTTAAAGACAAAAAAAAACGAAAACAATTTTGTGGACAAAGGGGATATAAACTGTGATCCTACTTAAAGTACACGGATAGCTATTTTCCTTAATTTCTTTTTACTAGCGATTGTAAAAATATAGGTAGGTACTTTTTGATATTTTTCTTAAACATATAAATAAAAAAACATCCACATAAATAAATAAACAAATAAATAAGTCATACAATAAAAAGAGAATTGACCTTATGATTTTTTTTATTTGGACGCTAAGAATGTCATAATTAACTTTTTATTAATAATTATTTAAATTTTTTTTATTTAATACTTTTTATGCAAAATGTTATATATTTGGGTTTTGTTGGATGTAAATTTTTATTGTATTTAGAATAAAAAATTCATATTAATTCTAAATTTACTTTTTTAAAGAATTATTACTTTTTTTTATTTAATTTTTAAAAATTCATTATTTAATATCTCGAAAACCAAAAAAAAGGACCTTTTCATACTTGGTGTACTCAAAGTACACATCTTAAACTTTATTTTCAAAAAATAAAAAATGAAAAAAAAAATGTCGATTTTGAAAAAAAAGTCAAAAATATTTTTGATTTTTAAAAAAAAGGGTCAATTTTTTAATTTTCGAAAAAATTCTTTTTACCGTTTGAAAGAGCAGAAAAACCCTTTCAAAAGTATATAGGTCAAAAATTTGTGCGATTGACCGTATAAAAGTTACGAGTGATGAAAAACTAGTCCACCCACCATTCATCAAAAACTTGACCCTCCTCCCCACTACACAGTTAATGATGAAATTTAGTAATACTTGGTGGCTAATGTACTCATGCATAGATCTAAACTTAGGGCAAGTTTTAGCCCAATCGGAGGAAATTTTTTTTTTAGTTGGATCGGTACAGAAATTTCGCCCCAAATATGTAATGAAATCAATAGTATTATGAGGAAATCACGATCGTTGCTATTTAAGCCGGTCGACATCCTGCAGGCTAGTGAGTTGGAGCCGAAGTGCACCATCTTTACGTCGGCAAAAAATTCTGCCTCCTGATATCCATAAGTATTTTATTTTTTCCGTTCTTCTCAGCGCAAGGGCGGAAGAATATATCCTCCGATTAAGTGGCGAAAGCGGCTCCCGAATGTAGATCGAATGTTTTTCAGAATCAGGCCAGCCCATATTGGAGGTTGAAAAATTTGACTTGGCTTTTCTTTGTTGCAGCAATTTTTCTCTCAAGTTTTGGCGAGATAGCCTTACTTGAATAATTGGGGGTAACTGTTGGTTTATCGAATTGGCATTTCTATGAACTCGATATATGTTAAAAATATCTTGATGTTCAATTGAGATTTCTAAAGCCCTGGCCAATTCACACAAAAGTGTGTGCAAATCTTCATTAGGTTTCTGAGGTAGCCCATGAATTTCTAGTGCATTTTGTAGCGACAATTGTTTTTGGGTATTTAAATTTCGTTTAAGTAACAAAATGAGGTTTTCCAATTCCTCCTTGTCAACCTTTGCTTGTTGCAGAGACTCAGTGTGAGTATTAGAGAGAATTTCAAGCGCCGAAATTCTATTAGTATTATGCGTGACATCGGTCTTTATTGAGGCAATTGATTCCGATAATTCCTTATTAAATTTATTTTGGTTGTCAATAAATTGTTGCAGCATGGAAGTCATCGTGGTTTGGTATTCCGTGAGCACAGTCTTTTGCCCCTGCTCAACTGCAACCCGCATTGCTTCAGTGGTAGCGGGGTTCAAGTCAGACGAGTTTGATGTTTGGCCAAGATTTAAAATTGGATTACTTCTATTACCGTCTGTCGTGCCTGTTCCTAGACGAGGGGTCAAGCTAGATGATTCATTGCCCACCGAGATGTCACCACTATCGATATTTTTGCATTTAGAACATTTATATTCATTTTTGCCCTTTTTTATTCTATCAAATTGTTGTTTGGATATGTTGATATTCGCACAGGCTAGATGAACCATTGTACCACATTTTACACAGGAACGGGTGTCCTTATCATCACGAGAAATCGCAGAGGCACACTCTGAGCAAAAAGTCATTATAGAACACCGGTTCAATAAAAAGTAAAAAACCAATCAATGTCAAACACAACCGACAAGATTTTCAACAAAAAACAAATAGGCACTTGTTCACTGATCCTTATTCACATATATTCGTAAGCAACAAACACCATACAGGGTAAAAAACTTGGAAAAATTAGTGGAGCGATCAAAGACACGTCTATTCAGTCCCATATGTGATCCTATGTAGGTCGGCATATAGGAATTTATGTAGGTTCCCAGATAGGATCCTACATAAGATTTTTGAAAATTGCTTTTTTCAAATGCATATGCCTTCGTATTAACTTTGTTGTCAGAATTTACACTTAACTGCTTCAACCTCATCAGAGATCACCCTACTTATATCTTATCGATCTAGGCTTCTTTGTGTGTTTTGGTGAGAGAACGCACCTAGCGGCAGTTCTATGAAATGAACTCTCGTATAGGAGTCCATGTAGGTTCCCACACAGGATCTTATATGTTTACCCACATAGGATCCTATATGTCTACCCACATACTCTCTAAATCTGAATTAGTAAAAAATGACTAACTCTCAGTCATTAATGACTAATTTAAATAGGGCGGATTCGTTGATTGTGAATTAGTTAGCAGGTACTAATTCAATCACTAACAAATCGTCGCTTGGGTGGTAAACTATACCATTTTTACAATAATAATGGAAAAAACCAATTTTAACCGATATTTTACATAATAGTACTTTTGCGGAAGTGCACTTACAATGATACAGTGTTACGCATGCGCAATTATAAAACGAATTTCTACTGCACACTTATTAAAAAAAGTATACTATATGTACTGACAATTTACTTATCTGGTAAAGTACAGCACTGCGCATGCGTAATTTTTAAATTTAATCAGAGCACATGTGTGACTATCACTGTGCATACGCAATGATGCACAGTGATAGTCACACATGTGCGCATACGCAATGATGCACAGTGATAGTCATACATGTGCTCTGATTAAATTTAAAAATTACGCATGCGCAGTGCTGTACTTTACCAGATAAGTAAATTGTCAGTACATATAGTATACTTTTTTTAATAAGTGTGCAGTAGAAATTCGTTTTATAATTGCGCATGCGTAACACTGTATCATTGTAAGTGCACTTCCGCAAAAGTACTATTATGTAAAATATCGGTTAAAATTGGTTTTTTCCATTTTTATTGTAATTAATGACCAATAATAGAAAAGAATATTCAAATTTAATCTAAGTGTTGAAATTTAAGAAATTTAATAGAAAAATTTATATTATTGAATATAAAAACTATTAAAAACGTTAAAAATGTATTCAATTTTATTAATTTTATTCTTTTTTTCTTTAAAATATTTTTAAAATGTAACAAATTTTGTTCTGAAAGTTTTCAATTTTTCATACTTTAAAATACCATTTTCTAGCCGTACTGAGGGGGGGGGGGGGTATAATTATTTAACATACTGTCAGAAAATCTTCCAACTAATTAGTGTTTAAAAAAGTTTTGTAAAAATTTACTTATTTATTGAGAATAAAAAGTTTTAAAGTTCTCCCAAAATTCATAAAGTTGTACATGGTAATCTTCTATTATATTTATGGAAATTGAGTCAGGAATTAATAAAAGATTCATAATTATCAATTACAACTCAGAACTCTTTATTCGCTAGGCATGAGAAAAAGTACGTCTTTATTCTAAGCTTGATTCTTAGAGACTAACTAGTTGAAATCAAAAGACCCAAAGGGGCCAACATGCACTTCCTGATTCGTCACACACTGGACCACCCAAAGCTTATAGTTTACATTATACGTTTGCAAGTCCAAACGTTTCGAGAAATTCGATTCGTTTTTGAACGTCATTTTCCAGACTCACACTTAACACTAAGGCGCAATATTCCAACATGCCTCCTCAAAAATGAATCGGTTAAACAAGTCTTTCAAAAGAAACAATAACACACATTATATATACATTATATACAACCTTACAAACAAATATATTAGTGACGTACTATAATCTAGATTTATTTATATAAAGACATACCTTCCCATGTCTAGTCCTAGGAAATTACATGTGGTCCAACATTTGTTGCAATGATTAGGGAAAACCCAGAAAAACCCAATCAGACCATTACTCAATAATAATTAAAACATAGCATAAACAATATACATATAATACATTACAACATATAACTTTGGCAGTTATATTACTCCAGACCTAATCCAGTCCTTAATTCCTGGAATTTCACAACTGGAAGTAGTTTTGTTAAAACATCTGCCAATTGAGCACCTATAGAAATATATTTTAATTCTATGACATTTTTCTCAACTTGTTCTCTTGAAAAATGGTATTTTATATCAATATGTTTCGATCTTTTATGGCTGGTCGGATTCTTTGCAATATTTATACAACCATTATTGTCTTCATAAATAACAATTGGATTCACAATATTAATACTAATACTTTTTGCCAATAACTTTAACCGGGTCGCCTGCATTTCCTCCAAAACCCAAATGACCGAACTCGCAATTAACCAAAATTCAAGTGTTCGAAAAGTCAACTACCAGAACTCGCAATTGTCCGAACATTTAATTGCCCAAATTCGAATTTGTCCAAACTTCCAATTAACTAAACTAACATTTGTCTGAATTTTCAATTCCTCTAACTCGTATTTGTCCAAACGTCCAAGTAACTGAACTAGCATTTGTCTGAACTTCTAACTCCTCGATCTCACATTTGTCAAAAATTTCAACTACCCGAACTCACAATTGTCGAAACGTTCAACTTCTTGATCAACAAATTTGCACTTGTCCAAACTTTCAACTCTTCGAAATTGCATCTGTCCAAAATTTCAATACTCCAAACTCGCATTTTTTGAAACATTCATCTCCCTGAATTTGCATTTGCTCTACAATTTAACTCCCCGAAATCGCATTTGTCAGAAAAACTAAATTCTCGAATTCGCGTTTACCCAAACTGTGAAAACCCCGAACTCGCATTTGTTAGAACAACCAAATCCTCGAAATCTCTTTTGCCTGAACTGTCAATTGCTTGAACTCGCATTTGTCCAAACTATTAAGTCCCAAAACTCGCATTTGGCCGAACTATTAAGTACCCAAACTCGCATTTGTCAGAACTCTTAACTCCCCAAAACCACATTTGTCAAAACTTTTAAGTCCCCAAACTCACATTTGTCAAAACTCTTAAGTACCCAAACTCGCATTTGGCAGAACTCTTAACTCCTCAAAATCACATTTGTCAAAACTTTTAAGTCCCCAAACTCACATTTGTCAAAACTCTTAAGTACCCAAACTCGCATTTTGTCGAACTTTTATATCACCAAATTCGCATTTGTCAAAACATTCAACTCTTCGAACTATCATTTGACAAATTCCTTAACTCACATACTTCACAAATCCCCGAACTCGCACTTTGTCAGACCCTCGGAATGTAGTCTCTCTAAAGAAGCCTTTTGATTGGCGGGTAACTTTCCTGGAAACATTACCCGCCAATCAGAAGGCTCCTTTAGAGAGACTACTTTCCGAGGGTCTGACAAATGTGAGTTCGGGGATTTGTGAAATATGTGAGTTAAGGAATTTGTCAAATGATAGTTCGAAGAGTTGAATGTTTTGACAAATGCGAATTTGGTGATATAAAAGTTCGACCAAATGCAAGTTTAGATAGTTAAGAGTTCTGCCAAAAGCAAGTTTGGATACTTAAGAGTTTTGACAAATGTGAGTTTGGGGACTTAAAAGTTTTGACAAATGTGATTTTAGGGAGTTAAGAGTTCTGCCAAATGCGAGTTTGGGTACTTAAGAGTTTTGACAAATGTGAGTTTGGGGACTTAAAAGTTTTGACAAATGTGATTTTGGGGAGTTAAGAGTTCTGACAAATGCGAGTTTGGGTACTTAAGAGTTCGGCCAAATGCGAGTTTTGGGACTTAATAGTTTGGACAAATGCGAGTTCAAGTAATTGACAGTTCAGGCAAAAGAGATTTCGAGGATTTGGTTTTTCTAACAAATGCGAGTTCGGGGTTTTCACAGTTTGGGTAAACGCGAATTCGAGAATTTAATTTTTTCTGACAAATGTGATTTCGGGGAGTTAAATTTTAGAGCAAATGCAAATTCAGGGAGATGAATGTTTTAAAAAATGCGAGTTTGGAGAATTGAAATTTTGGACAAATGCAATTTCGAAGAGTTAAAAGTTTGGACAAGTGCAAATTTGGGTAGCTGGAGTTTTTGACAAATGCAAATTTGGGAGATTTAAGGTTTAGACAAATGCGATATCAAAAAGTTGAACATTTCGACAATTGTGAGTTCGGGTAGTTGAAACTTTTGACAAATGTGAGATCGAGGAGTTAGAAGTTCGGACAAATGCTAGTTCAGTTAATTGGAAGTTTGGACAAATTCGAATTCGGGCAATTGGATGTTCGAACAATTGCGAGTTCTGGTAGTTGACTTTTCGAACACTTGAATTTTGGTTAATTGCGAGTTCGGTCATTTGGGTTTTCGAGGAAATGCAGGCGACCCCTTTAACCATAGTGCTTCCCTGACAGCTTCAAATAATGCCATATATTCAGCTTCAGTAGACGAAGCTGCTACTGATAATTGTCTTTTTGTATTCCAACAAATAGTACATTGCTCAAATAATTTAAACAAAAAACCAGTTGTACTTTTCCGGTCTGTTCCATCATTACCACCCCAATCAGAATCGATGTAGCCACATAAAAGATCGTTATAATCAGTTTTAACATAAACTAGTTTAATGTTACTAGAACCTTTAAGATATCTTAAAACCCTTTTTAAGCACAACCAAAGTTCTTTGTTCTCCTTGTTTGAATCTCTGCTCAAAATATTCACAGCTGTACTTTAATCAGGCCTTGTGCATAACATTAAGTACATTAAACAACCAATAACATTTCGAGAAGGAGCATCATATATTTCATCGGAATTTAAAGCATCATAATTTAATTTACTTTGAAGAGGCGTACTTACAGTATTACAATTTTGCATATTAAATTTATTTAAAATAGTTTTTATGTAAGCACTTTGATCTAAAGTTATTTTATTATCACACCTTTGAATTTTTATCCCCAAAAAGAGTTTAATTTCTTTTAAATCTGTCATACTGAATTTTTTCAATAAATAGATTTTGAAATTGTTCATTGTTAAAATTTTTGCGGTTGAAATCACTAGATCATCTACATAAAGAACAACATAAATATTTTCTTTAACATTTCCTTTATCCAAAATGTAAATACATCTATCGACTGATGAATTTTTAAATCCCATGTCTAAAAGCGTTTTTTCAAAAACTTCAAACCAACATCTCGCTGCTTGTTTTAGTTCATATATTGCTTTATTTAATTTACAAACTTGATTGGACTTACTCGCAACTCCCTCAGGAACCTTCATGTAAATTTCTTCTTTTAAATTTCCATTCAAAAATGCAGTTTTTACAACCATGTGATGAACTAATAAATTATATTGATTTGAAAAGGCTAATATGAATCTAAAACTAGAAATTCTAGCAACTGGCGCAAAAGTTTCATTATAATCCACTAAGTATGCCTGAGTGAAACCGCGAGCTACAAGCCGAGCTTTATATTTAAATGGATTTCCAAATTCATCATTCTTAATATTAAAAACTCATTTATTATCAACAACATTTTTATTTTGAGGTTTTGGAACTAAAGTCCAAGTATTATTAATTAATAGAGAATTAATATCATCTTTAATAGCTTCTTCCCATTTAGCTCTATCTTCTCTTTCTTTAATTTCTTGAAGTGATTTAGGAACTTCATACAAAATAGATTGAGCACACATAAGATAATTATTCAAAGATTCTTCTTCATTATAAGAAATTTTAAGCTGCTTTTTAATCCTATCACTTCTTCTAAGTTCAGACTCAAAATGTATTTTGTTTTGCGAGGGAATGGACTTATTTTGTTCATCAGTTTCTAACACTGGTTTATTAGAATTATTTCCTAATTCGGCATTTTCAATCGGGCTATCTACTAATGTACATAGATTTAAACTTATTTGATTTACAATTATTGTCAGATTTATGACACTCAATTACTGATTTTGACCTAATGTCAGATGCATCAGTTTCATTACTGGAGTTTTCAAAATTAACCCCTCTAGGCTTCATTACCGGCCTCGATTTCAAAAAATTAGTCTCATCTACAACTACATCCCGAACTACCATAAATTTTTCAGTTTCCACATCCTACACTTTGTAACCATTCGGTACATACCCTACCAATATAGTTTTAAAAGAATTTTCTTCAAATTTGGATTTTTTAACCTTATTGTGAACATAAACAGTAGAACCAAAAATTTTTAAATATTTTAATTCAGGCTTTTTACCGCGCCATAATTCATATGGTGTTTTACTTTCTTTTAAAGCATTAGTTGGGGTTAAATTAATTAAATATGTAGCAGTTAAAACTGCTTCACTCCAAAACACTTTTTCTAACCTAGCACCGTTTATCATAGCACGAGCTTTATCAGTTATTGTTCTTACCATACGTTCTGAAACACCATTTAATTGAGGGGTTCGTGGAACTGTTAAATGATAGATTAATCAATAATAGATAAATGAAGATTAAATGATAGTTAAATGATGATTAACAAACAATTCTTTCATTTCATTTGGTAAATATTCTCGTCCATTATCGCAATAGAAATTGACAATTTTAAGGTTAAAACGAGCTTCACTTTTCGCAATAAAATCTTTAAACACTGAAAAAACATCTGACTTGAATGTAATTAAGTATGTAACACAATAGTGAGTAAAGTCATCAATAAAGAATACATAATAATTTTTATTATCAACAGTTGAAGGAGTGATTGGACCACAAACATCAGAATGCACATTAAACAATGGTCGCTTTATATAATTTTTGTCTTTGACTTTGTTGAATGGCAATCGTGTTTGCTTACCATTTATGCAAGCCTCACACAGGCCATCATTAGGTATAATATTATCAATTTGACGCATGTCAGAAATCATTTGCTTATTTTTTAATTCCAAAAATTTTAATTTACCAATATGACCCAAACGCTGATGCCATAATTCATAGTTATTAGATACTACACTATTTGCATGAATTTTATTTACAATAAAATCGACTGCTGTTAAATTACTTAATGGCTTACCTTTTATAAGAACTTTACCATTTTTGCTTATATTAACACCTCTATCGTCGAAGGTTATTGTAAATCCAGCTTGCTGCATTTTATTAACTGACAGTAAATTATAAGTCAAATCCGGAGAAAAAAGCACATCTTCTAAGACTCCTTGAAATCCCAATTTCAAATTAATTGAAGTACAGAAAAGATCCTCTCTGTTGATTAAATGGTCCGTTGGTCCAGAATCCAAAAGGAAATTTAGTTTATTTTCACTTTTTAATTTTACATTTCCCACCATAAATGCAAATCCGGACGAGTTAGCACTAGATGTTAGTTCATTAGAAGTCTGAATTATCTGCACAGTTCTGTTTCTCTCAGCATTTTGATACTTCAATGACTTTTTGTAATAAATACAGTCATTTCTTTTATGACCCTTTCGACCACATTGATGACACTTTACATGTCCAAATTTTTTAAATTGTTTAAAAGGTCGTTTTTTATATTGCCCGTGTTTATTTTGGTTTAATTTTGAATTTTGTTTTTCAAAATTATTTTGCTTAGAAGTTGACGCACTTTCACTTTCAGTCACAAGCACTTTTGCACTTGTATCACTACTTTCATTTTTTAATTTCACTTCATGGTCCAACAGTCTTGTTTTTACAAAAGCTAGAGTTAAATTATCTTCAGATAATGTTTCTATTGCAGTAATAACACAATCGTAAGACGTAGGAAGTGTCAAAAGCAAGTGTGACACCTTGTCCGTTTATTCAAGTTTTGCACCTGCTGCTAAAAGATCAGTTATCAAATCATCAAAAATTCTAAAATGATTAAAAAGACTTGTTTCACTTTGTAATTTAAGTCCAAGCAGTTGTTTGCGTAATGCCAATTGAGTGGCAAGACTTTTCCTTTCATATAGAGAATCCAAATTTTTTATAACTTCTCTTGCACTATTTTCTGTTTTTGCAAAACCAAGAAAAGAATCAGATAAATACTCCACGATAACACTTTTAGCAATACGTTCAGCTTTATTCCACTCGTCAGTTGGTTTAGAAGGAGTTTCTTCATTAATAACTTTAATCACATCAAGTTCAGTTAATAATGCACTAATTCTAAACTTCCATACACTGTATTTTTCACCATCAAAAGGTTTAATATTCCTTTTAATCTTTAAACCCTCCATTGTCACTTACACTAAATATTTTACAATTCTATAAGTTTTATTTTCCTTTTATTTTACACAAAACACAGTTTAAAAATAAAACAGATAACACTACGTTACCTGGGCCCATAACCTATGGAAATTGGGTCAGGAATTAATAAAAGATTCATAATTATCAATTACAACTTAGAACTCTTTATTCGCTAGGCATGAGAAAAAGTACGTCTTTATTCTAAGTTTGATTCTTAGAGACTAACTAGCTAAAATCAAAAGACCCAAAGGGGCCAACATGCACTTCTTGATTCGTCACACACTGGACCACCCAAAGCTCATAGTTTACATTATACGTTCGCAAGTCCAAAAGTGTCGAGAAATTCGATTCGTTTTTGAACGACATTTTCCAGACTCACACTTAACGCTAAGGCGCAATATTCCAACAATATTAACACGATACCGAAAAAACTTCGTTCATCGTCGTACACACTTCAAAGTTCACCTACTTTTTCCAATAGGCAACTTACAAAAATGTTCATTTTACCATGTTATTACAGTTTCTAACAATGCCCACTGGCACTATTCCTGTCAAGCATGTTAAACTGAACATTTTTTCATGCACAGCATATTGTTGAACATGCGCAGTAGTGCACCACAACTGTGTAAACGTGCGCACTACAAAACAAACATTTCACATGCGCAGTTGTTTTGTACTGCTGTTACACATGCGCAATGATGCACAGTGATAGTCACACATGTGCTCTGATTAAATTTAAAAATTACGCATGCGCAGTGCTGTACTTTACCAGATAAGTAAATTTTCAGTACATATAGTATACTTTTTTTAATAAGTGCGCAGTAGAAATCCGTTTTATTATTGCGCATGCGTAACACTGTATCATTGTAAGTGCACTTCCGCAAAAGTACTATTATTACTTAACTTTTTTTTTTTTTTTTTAATTCTAACGAAAATTAAAATTGTGTTTTTCTCTACTTGTAAAATGTTGTGCGTACAATTTAGTCTTCAAAATTTACTGTTTTAATCATGGGATTAAACTTTTTTGCTTACATGTTTTTTAATGTCAGTTCGTATTGAAATTGTTATACAATCACTGTTTGTTTAGATTTTTACCACTGCGCATATCTAACGTTTGTAGAAAACTACAGCGCATGTGTAATGTTAGTAGAAAGCTACTGCGCATGTGTTAAATCGACAAAAACCTACGCTCATTTTTTCATAGTTTTTTATGATTATTTTTCTATTTTTTATCCTACTTTAAGTATTTTTTTCTTACATTTTTAAATAATTGGTTTAGAAATAATACATTTTTCAATTTTTTTGTGTAAACACATTGTTTTTAAGTTTTATGTAACAAATTCTTTGTGAAGCATATTTTGCTTTTTAAACCATTCCAATGTTACAAAAAAAAAACATTTTATAATTGCTAATAAATATTTATTTAAAATAAATATACTTTTATTTCGTTGAAATACAAATTTTATGAATAATAGACTAGTAAATCAATTAACTGAATAAAGTAAATTATATTTAATATAATTACATTTTTTTAAGGTAACGAGTTGAAAATTTTAATTATTGTCACTGCTTAATAAAGTAATTTATTATTCTTTTAATTAAAATTTTTAAACGAACAACGAATTTTTTTCATTAAAAAAGGTGTTTAAACAAATTTGATTCGGTATTTTAAAAAAATCCCTATATCTAAATTTAGATATTTAAGAGCTTAATAAGTCATCTAAATTTTATTAAAATCCATTAAAGAGTTTTTGAGATATCCTGGTGAAAAAACGCTATACACACACACACATACATACATCTAATCTAGACATTTGCTTAAAAATGAAAATTTACGCTTTTTAGATTTTTCTTGTGATCTAATTACAAAAATAGTTCAGAATATCAAGCTTCAAATTTCCATACGCAATAGTAAGATAACGGTACCTATACTCTACCAGTACCTATAATCTATCAGTGATAATTTAATGAGACAAGAGTAATTATTAGTTTAATAATATTGATGTCAAATACTGCATTAAATATTACAAGATTTATTTTTACCAATATAATCAAGCAATAAATTAATTTATGTCTAATTAAATCATAACTGATCAACTATAGGTACTGATTAAGTATAGGTACCGTTATGTTACGGAAAATAAGTAAAAGGACACCATTTTTTCGAACAAATCGTTTTTCTTTTTTAACAAAAATATAACTATAACCTTTAACCACATACTTTACATTTTTTTAACTTAAAAATAAAAATACATAATTATACAAAATTTTAGCCTTCCCTCCAATATTACATCCCCGCCTGATTTTCCCTAATATTTAAATAAATAAAAACTTTTTATGAATAATTGTGACTTTATTACATATCTTGGCTCATCTACAATTCCAAAAAATACGGAAATAAGTCTCATTCTAAAAAAAATAGACTTCAACAATCAATAATATGAACCCATTGACATTTTTTAGCACTAGTCAAACAAATACACAAAGATTTCAAAAACTTTTTCATTTTTTATTTTCAATTGTTTTCTTCTATTTGCTTCCGTGCAAAGAAATGAAGCTACACTGAGAAAAAAATTTGTTTGAATCAAACATAATATGTTTGATTTAAACTTATTTTCACTTTGTTATACAGTCAAACATAATTAAGTTTAATTTAAATAAACTTTTTGGTTGATCTTCTTTGTTTGATTTAAACAAATATTTAATTTAATTAAAAAACAAAATATTTTATTTATTTTTTACACTGAAAAAAATGTTTAGTCATATCAACAAAAATTTGGTTGAGCCAACCAAATTTTTGTTGCTTTGACTAAAAATTTGGTTAAGCCAACAAAATTTTTGTTGATATGACTAAACATTTTTTTCAGTGTACCTAATGTGGAGTTAGAATTGTCAGATTGGCTTGATTTGTTGAGTTTAGATCCAACAAGTGCTCAAGAACACGAATATAAGCAAAAATAGGAAAATGAAATCGCCGAGATAGTACACTGCTTTACTAAGGAAAAACTTAGGGAAACGACATTTTGGTAGAACTGAGAAAATTAAGAAAAACTGTTAACATTAAGTACCCGGAGAAAAATTAAAAAATTGTTGAATTTAAATTCACATTGTGTATAAAATGATAATGTTCTATTTAATTATGAAATCAAAAGTTTATTGTTTAAACAAATTATATGAAAAAAATGGAAATGCGAGTTTTTCTAAATGCAAGCATGGCGTTTGCGTAGTTTTTATTTCGTATACAGCGCTCAGCTTTGACCACGTTTTTGATACAAATAACACGCGAGTGACTTTGCCTAAGTTTTTTCTTCTGTTCTTATACCCGAGCTCGAAGCCTTGTACGATTTTTGGACTACGCAAAGCACTTTGCTTAAGTTTTTATCAAGTATTCTTTCATTTTCTGGAGTTTCTAAGATTTTAATAACAATTTTTTACAACAAACACGAAAAAAAAATTATCTCGTTAGCAGAGGAATATCCCTCTTCTATTATTACTCAATTTGTAAGAGAATTTTGCGAGAGCAAAAGGATTTTTGACACATAGCCACTCTTTTGTTTAACTTCAACCTAATTTAATAGTATAAAGAATTAAAAATAATAAAAAATTCTAACACTTGAGATATATTCGGGAAATTACATACTCTAATTTTAAAACGGGTAAATTTTTTATGTAAAAAAATATCAAGTTTGTGACAAATTATGAATTTTACAATAATATGTGAAATTTGTAAATTTGACAGAAGAAGATAGAAGAGGAAAATCCTCTCGAATAGAAAGGGATAATTTAGTGACTATATAGAAGAGGCCAAATTGCATCAAAATGAGAGGAATCCGTTACTATTAGAATTTTTTTTTTGTAAATAATTTTAAAAAATGATTTAAACTATAACTATCACACTGCAAAATAGGTATCTTAAATTGTTCAAAAATGTCTTAAAATAAGACATTTTTGTAAAATTTAAGATACCATGTTTTTGCAGTGCACATGCAGTTCTATTCAACGAATCTATTGATACCAAAATGGAGACAATTCTCACTTTAAATTAAGATGCAGAAGGAAAAATACATTGGAATAATTCAATTCGTTTATTTCCATTTAATGGAATCAAATTCGTTTTTTTGAGGTATTTTCAAAAAATTCTGCCAATCTAAAACTTCTGACTTCAAATTCGAATTCAGCACCCAAAATCAAACAGAAATACACTATTGTAGTGTCTAAGCGAATTTTTTTTTGAAATTTGCTCTAATTCGTGTTAATCAACAGTTTTTACGTTTAACCCAAAAAATTTTGTCAATCTAAAACTTCTGACTTCAAATTTGGATTCAGCACCAAAAATCAGATAGAAATACACTAGTGTGTATTTCTATTGTGTGCCTGTCTCATTATTCCTTTTATGCCAAAAATGTGAATTTCAAATATTCATTACTTAAAATTTATTCTTAATATATTACTAATAACCACATAATATTACTTATTCACAAATGTTTTAAATTTAAAAACACTTCAATTTACTCAAAGATTTAAATTTCAAAATATTAATAATGTTTCTGAAGGCTGAGAGGCGAATTTCAAATTTTCCATTAAACCAAGACGAATGTGGCACTAAAAAACTATCTTTTCGGAATCAGGAGGTCTCAAAATTTCGAGAAATGTAGGTTTTAGCAAAAGTTCAAAATCGCACAAATTTAATACCTTCTCATTTAGGATGAGAATGTAAAAATAAATTTTTTCAAAATTTCCAAAAATTTTTAGAAAAGTCAATATTTTTTGATGCAGTTTTATTAGGTGTGATCAATAAAAGTAAATAGGAAGAAAAAACCGAGAGTTTCTTTATTTTTTTGCAAAATAATAGTGTTTCTGTATATGATTTTCCCATATTATGTTCTATTTTTTGCATATATAACGTGTATTTTGAGGATTTTAAAGGTTTTTAGCAGTTAAATAGTTAGTTTCTTGTTAATTTCTACTTGAGTTTAGAAAGATGAGAATGCGTCAACAGTCTTCTGACCGATTTTCACCTCCCCCCTCCCCCTCTTCTCCTCAAACAATACTTTTATACAATTGTAAAACTTAAAAAATTCATATCTTTTTGGCGGTGCACTCGAGTTGCGGCAGCGGTCACATTTCTAAGCGGCAATAGGGGAATGTCTATTCTCCCTCTTCTACCGTCTACCGAGTTGCGGCAGCCTCCCACTGCCCTACAGAGTTGCGCTTGCTTCCCCTGTCCCTCTACTCTATCATAATTTATTTAGTTACTAGAAAAATAGAACGCGCGCAAGCGCGCGATTAGTTTTCCATGCTTTTTAGAAATTAAACTACATAATAATAAATCAAACAAAGCGATGAATAATATTTATCGAATAAGGAGGGCTTTTAGTGGACTTACAGATTGAAAATAGTGAAAAAAAAGAAAAGAAAGTGATTAAATAGTAAGTTTTTGAATAAAAAAAAGTGAATAAGCAAAATCGAGTTTTATATTACTGATATTAAATTGGGGGGCGCCAGCAAAAAAAGCCATTCAAAATTGAAAAAAAAAATCGAAAATCGCAAAAATCATTGAAATATGTAGAAAATAATTAAAAAATGACAAAAATAATTCAATTTGACAAAACTACCGAATTGGAAAATTGATAAAAAAATCAAAAAATGATCACAAAAATTGAAACGAAATAATTGGAATTTAAAGTAAATAATTGAAAAGTTTCAAAAATAATTGAAGTTACAAAAAAATAATTAAAGAATGACAAAAATAATTAAAATTTGAAAAAAAGTTTGAGATTGGTGTAAAAAATTTAAATTTTCGCACAATAATTGAGATATTAAAGAAATAAGTAAAATGTAAAGAAACTAATTGAATAATGACATAAATAATTATAAAAGATGGTGTAAAAATTACACTTTTTAGACAATAATTGAAGAATTGAAAAAAATAATAGAGTTTTCAAGAAACTAATTGAAACTTGAAAAAAATAATTTAAAAATATCAAAAAAATGAATATGTATAGAAAATAGTCAAATAATGACCAAAATAACTGAAATTTTGAAAAAAAAATTAATGAAAAATGAGAAATATATTCAAAAATAAAGTAAAAAAATAAAAAATCAAATACATTAATTGAAAAATTGTATAAAATAATTGAAAAATTAACGATATAATTAAAATGTGAAGAAACTAATTGAATAATGACATAAATAATTTGAAAACTGATCTTCAAAAGTTAATAAATTCATGCCAATAATAAAAAGATTGAAGAAAAAATTCCAAAGTGTCAAAAATATTTGAATATTGACAAAAATAGTTGTAATTTGGAAAAATAATTAAGAAATAACAAAAATAATTGATAACTTTAAAAAAAATTGTAATTTGAAGAAAATACTTAAAAACTTGACAAAGCAATTTTAATATTGAAATAAATAATTCAAAACTAGTGTAAAAATTAAAAAATTATAGACAATAATTGTAAAGAAAAGAAAAATATTATAAGTTTGATAAAAATAATTGAAAGTTAAAGAAATTAATTGAAGTTTAAAGACAATAGTTGAAATTTGAAGAAAATAATTAAAAAATGGCAAAAAATTCAAATATGAAAAAAAGAATTAAAGTTTGAAGAAAATAATTAAAAAAAGTGTAAAAAAATTAATAAATTCGTGACAATAATAAAAATAAAGATGAAAATAATTGAAAATAGGTGTAAGAAATTTAAAAGTTTATGACAATAAAAAAAATTAAATAAAATAATTGCAATTTGTAAAAAATAATTCTAAAATGGCAATAATAACAAAAATATGAAAAATAGAATTCAAAAATGACATAAATAATTGATTAATGACAAAAGTAATTGAAATTTAAAGAAAATAATTGAAAAATAACAAAAGTGAATTGAACTTGTGTAGAAAATTCGGATATTCCTGACAATAATTTGAAGATTGAAGAACACAATTGAAATTTTAAAAAAATAATTGAAAAGTTTCAAAAATAATTGAAATAACAAGATAATTGTAAACTGGTGCATAAAATTAAAAATTTAAAGACAATACTTGAAAAATTGACCAAACAATTGAGATTTTAGGAATCTGATTTAATAATGACATAAATAATTGAAAGATGGTGTATAAATAAAAAATTTATAGATAATAATTAAAGTTTAAAGAAAATAATTGAAATTATTTTAAACTAATTGAAAACAAATGTTGTTAACGAACAAAAGCCCATTACAATATAAAATTAAAAAATTTATTTAAAGTAACAATAAAATTAAAATTTGATACAACAATAATAATTTCTATATTAAATATTAATAGGTCGCATTCAATAATTGGAATAAAATAATAATTAAAATTTGTAGAAAATTATTCGAAAATTGAAAAAATAATACAAATATGAAGAAAATAATCGTAAAATGACAAAAATACTTGAATAATGACAAAAATAATTGAAATTTTAAGAAAATTATTGAAAATTAACAAAAGTAGAATATAGAAACTGGTGTTAAAAATTTAAATATTCCTGACAATAATTTAAAAGATAGAAAAAAATAATTGAAATGTTGAGAAAAAAATTAAAAAATGACAAAAGTAAATGAAAACTTGTGTAATAAATTTAAATATTCATGACAATAATTTAAAGACTGAAAAGAATAATTGATATTTGAAAAAATATAATTCAGAATCGCAAAGATACTTGAAAATTGGCACAATAATGGCAACCCTGCAAGATTTATTAAATATGATTAAAATTCAGTTAATTGTGTAATATATAAATTAGTACCTATTATTTATAATTAATATCTCGTCATTAAGGCTACCTCATCTGCATATTTTGTCTGTAAACTAAAACAGTTTTAAAGTTTTTTGATAAAGAGAATCAAAATTAATAAAAAAAAAGAAACAGGAATTAACTTCACTCTGGATTTTAAAACGTGGACAGAAAAAGATGAATAAATATAAATAGTAACTAACTTCAGGAGTTTACGGAGATTATTATTATTTAATTGATGGGTGCAGTTTTAGATTCAAAAATATTTTACAAAATAATATTGAAAGGTGGGTGTGTTCTAAAAAAACGTGTAATTCTTTTATTAAATTAAATGCAAAAAAAAAATAATTGAAAAAGTAAATAATTGCTCACATGACAATGCGGATATTAATCGAAGTGCAAGAGTTAATCAATTTAACAATTTTTTTTTTAGTAAAACAATTGTTAAAAAATGAAATTTTCATACAATCGTGGCCCACATTTTTTTAAACACGCCAGAAATAAAAAATTTTTTAAATAAGTTGAAGATGCTGCCAGTCCTGAGCCTGGGGAAAGTGTAAAGGAAAAATTGTGCGTATGCATACTTCCAGTATCGGACGCGTTTTGTTCTGATAAATTCATTGTTACTAAAAACTGATTTTTCGTCAAAATATGACTTATCTAATGTAAATCTTTGCTTCGTACGGCAGAGTAGAAGAACGTATAGTGGAGGGGAAGCTACCGCAACTCGTAGTTGAGGGGAGGCTGCCGCAACTCTGCACTCGGTAGGCAGAAGAGGGGGAACAGAGCTTCCCCTATTGCCGCTTAGAATTGTGACCGCTGCCGCAACTCGAGTGCAGCCCTTTTTGGGTTTGCATTATATCAAAAACATTTATTAACGAAATTTTTTTTTTTCTTTGTACTTTAAGAAAAAAAATAGAGAAAAATTTTTTTTTTAATTTTTTTTTTTTTGTGAAGTTAGAAAATGTTCTATTTTTGACATTTTTGGTCCAAAATAGCTGGCTAACGAACTCGATCTGTATTTTTGGTCACTTAAAACGCATACCAAATTTCATATTGATAGATGAATTTTTACTCAAGTTAATGGATTTCAAAAATTTTTACACAGACAGGCAGACAGACAGACAGACAGACATACAGACAGACACTTTCGTAAAACCCATTTTTTTGGAATCAGGAGGTCTCAAAACGTCGAGAAATGTAGGTTTTAGCAAAAGTTCAAACTCGCACAAATTTAATACCTTCTCATTTAGGATGAGAATGTAAAAAAGATTAATAACAATTAAGAAAAATACAAACAAGAATAGAAACAATCAAAATATTTATAGATTAACACCAAAGCTAAAATTACCTTATATTGATAATTTTTATGAAAAACTCTCGCACACCTTTAAAAAACTTAATATTCGCACAATACCAACAATAAAAAAAAACCTCAACTATTTGGTAAAAAAGATAAAAGACAAAACCAGTAAAAGTTACATAACCAATACAGTATACAAAATAAATTGCAAAGATTGCCCGGCAACTTACGAGGGACAAACAAAAAGAAATTTATTTAAAAGAATTAATGAACACAAAGGGAAGAAAAACTCGGTAATGGTAGAACATAAAAAATCAAAAAACAGTAAAGACAAAACGAAACATGAATTTGATTGGCAAAACGTAACAATATTAGATAAAGAACCTTCTGAGAAAAAACGTCTTGTTTCTGAAATGATACATATTAAATTACAAAAAAACGCTATCAACAGAAAAGAAGATATTTTAACTTTCAACAGACAATATGACTCTATAATACGACAAATGAAATTTAAAAATTAACAGAAAATTGTTTCATTAGTTAAAATTAAATTCTTCCCGTTCTCCTCGTACCACTTAGTAAATATAAACAAAAACTTATAATTGAACCTTCAGTTAAATATTGACAATTTTACAAGTAAGGCCTATGAAAATATGAAAAAAATTTGTGACAAATTCATCTCCTTATTTTTGAGAAAATTAAGGAATAAATATACAAATATAGTTTTAAAAAAATGACGAAATTGAATATCCAATGATAATTGTGTGTTAGAAAAAAAAACCACCACAGATTTTTTTAAATGTAAGTACTTGCATTAAAATATTGTAAAAAAATTTTTTTCAAAAAAAGAACTAACGTATTTGTACATCCGTTATTATTCTCAATATTAATGAAATGTTAACTTTATATAAATAAATATTACAGTTCTGAAGAGGGCTACATAGTAGTCGAAACATCAAAACAAAAGATGTTTTTATTTATTGACTGAACCATCTTCTTACCTTGACTTGGAGAAATTGATAAAATTCATCTATATTTAAAATACACCGAGTTATAGGTTTCATATTTATATAATTAATAAAATATATTTATTAAATAATGCCTGATATATACAGGTCATATTTAGCTGTTTGCCCCCCCAGAAAAAAATTCGCTCCTACGCCCCTGCTCGAATAGGAAGTAATGAATGCGCATTATCAGTCCGCCATGACAGTCGGTCATATTCGGAAATTCGCCATGTTATTAACGTGTGAAAAAAAATATGACCGACCGGAAGTTCGAATTATTTGGAGATAGAATTATTCGAGATGAAAAGGTCTATTCTTATTCTAGATGATACAATATTTCCTCAGATTCATATTAATACCTATAATTTTCATTTAAATTTTCCATTCCATGGAGTAAATTTTATTCCAATCAAAATATAATTCATTTACTGAATTAAGTAAAAAGTATTCAATTTTTGAACAGTTTCAAAACTACTGCTGCAAAGTAGTAATCTTTAATCGAAAATATCTAACTTTTATTATTTCTTTTTTTCCGTGCGGAGTCGATGACCTATAAGTATAAATACAGGGGCGTAGCTAGGCTGAGTGTCACCCTGGGCGGAAATGAGATTGTCACCCCAAAAACTCAAATCCTTCCCTACTCTTTTTATTTTTTTTTATTTTTATTTTATTGAGGATAGTTGATTTTTGTTCTATTGTACTAGCTTTCCTCTAGGGTGTCACCCCTAAAATGGTGTCACCCGGGGCGGACCGCCCCTCCGCCTCCCTTGATACCCCACTGTATAAATAAACGTTGGAAATCAATATTTGAAAGGAGAATTCATGAAGTTAATCGGCTAATAACAGAAAAATAAGTTATAATTTAATTAATTAATTTAATTAATTAAACTAAACTTTGATTCATGAGCACCAAAATTAGACTTAATTTTTAACTCATTTCTCCTGTAATCGTTAACATGTACTTTTAATGTATTTTGTTTCGTTAATGTAATTAGTTCAACAATTTTGGCAATTTAGTTTGTAAACTATTTGGCTTCCTCACATTTTTTATTTGGTTCTTTACCCAATTATACTAAAAATGTTTTTGCTATAGAAATGATTTATTAATTTACATATGATTTTTATTTTTCAATAAATATAACCAACAGATGATAATACGAACTTTTGTTATCGAAACATTGCGTAGAATACGACAAAAACATAACTTTGTTTATTTTTGACTGACTCGGATAAATCGATAAATTCAGTTATACATGTGAATTAATAACACCGAGTGATAGTTAACAAATTTTAATAAAACTTTGTTTATGTTTTTTATCATTCCTTTCATGGACCAAATTCAATTTTCTCCAATATAATTAATGCTCTCTGAGAAATTTTATTAGAACGGGACGTTTTTAATTGTTTTAAGAAACGTCGTGCGAGTCAGCACGCGTGAATCGTGCCATGCGAATATCGAAAACCTTTAAATTTTTTTTCTCAACGGAATATTTTTCTGAAATCTTAAAAAAAAAATTTGGTATTTTTTTTATTTAGAAATTCGATGATGAACAGGATTTTTTATTAACTTTTTATAAATAAACAATTTTTTAAACAAGTAAAAAGCAAAATTTATACATAATAAAAATTTTCAAATAAACTTTGATTTAAGACAAAATGAATGCCATTTGGATCATCAAAAGCGGTCAATAAGTTTTTGTGATATTAATTTTTGAAAGAAATTGGTAGGGTGTTGTGGGGTGATGTGAGACATGGGGTGATGTGCAACACTTTCGATTTCTGATCTACATTTCGATATTTGACAGAACCGAATACTGTCATTTTTTTGTGTCCAAAGTAACTTGATTTTGATATATTACACACTAGAGCAAGAAAGGGCGCGCGATGCGCGCCTCTGTACTATTTCATTAGAGAAATGTAAAAAGCAAATAGTGGGACGTTAACCTATTAATTCCTAACCTAAAACTATCACTTTCAGAGCAGTTTCCAGAATTACAATGAAAAGGAGGATATAGCACCAAAACTTTGATCAAAATCAAAGTCGATCAATTTTTCTTTGAAGAAAAATTGAGGGCTCGGATAGAAGAAGTGACTCTTCCTCTTCATGTAAACGAATTGTCTAAGTGACTACAGTTTCAAAATTGTAAGAATACAATTTGAGACATAGAAGGAAACTGAGGACGTATTTAACCACTTCGCAGGTAAAACGCCAAAATAAGTAGAAAACCACTAATTTAGATTTACAGAGAAATTTGAAAATGAACAAAATACGCACTTATTAATTATTCAACATGCAACGTGCTTTTTCTTCTTATCTTTATTTCATAAACAAATTGTGTACATTTAAACTTGTATAAAAGTATAAATAATTATTTCTTGTGTGCAATAACAGGTCTGTTGTCACATTGCACGAGGCAGAAGCATACCGGTAAAAAGGCTTTCATTAAAAAGTATTAAAATGTTTAATACAATTTTATCCCTGATTGTGTCAGACGTTTTAATGCAAAGAAAACGAATTAAATCAGTTTCAGTTTAAAACATAAATTATTAACATTCAGTTATCCCATTTGTGCGACTCTATTGTTTCTAATTAATCGACAGTTGCTAATTTATATTGTTTTTTACGATCAAGAAACGTTAAATTGAAATCAGGTAAAAGCATTTTTGTTCACATCAGGTTCGATTGCTTCCTGAAATGCAAAAAAACACTATTAGAGTGCATTAAAATTTCGTATAGAGCTTTCAAAATTCAATCGTAATCAAACTAATTTTTTAATTATCAATATTTGACATAAATCGAATTAAAATATCCATATTCATACAGTAATTTAAAAGTAATAAAATGAGCTACATTTATTACCTTAAAACGGCATTGAAAAGCAATGAAATATATTTCTGCAAAATGGAGTCTTTTCATTTGGAATTAAAATGCATTAAATTCACAACGAACTATTCTCAATTCCAGGTATTAAAAGTACTTGGCACAATCAGGGATTAAATAATATTGAATTGCATTAAATTTGGCATTAAGTCTGGAAACTTTAATACTCACTAATGCAAGGCTTGTTACCGGGTAGTTTAAAAGAAATCGAACGTTTGGAATTAAAATAAAAACAAAAAATAAAGTATCTTTTCTTCGGGAAATCTTCTATCCGCGATAAAATTTAAGGCTCTGGAATCAGTCCAATTTTCACTTTTAATATATCTGTCAAAAAATTGCTAGAAAAAAATGGAAACAGAATATACAGAAATATACGGAAGGTCGTTTATAAAAAAAAAATTGTTCCGCACAGGCTTTGAAATAGAACAAAATATACCTTATTTTTGTTTAATTTTGAAAATGATTGACTTCAAAACCTGATTTCATACAAAAAAAGTTATGGAAAAAATGTAAAGAACCAATTAATTATTGCTTAATTCCTTCCCAACAAAGTCGCATTGGATCTTTAAAAAAAAAAGTTATTAGTAATGTCTTTATTCCTATATAAGAAGCGAGTACTGCAAATAAGCGTTAAAAGTTAACGGAAAAGCGTTAACAGTTAACAAAAAAGGATACTTTTATACCTGGTTCCTTGATTAGAGAGAGAAGGTATTTGTTAAAAGTTTACGAAAAAACCCTTGTATAATGAGGGTCAATGGCTTTAGGAAAAGAGAAAAAATTTTCGAGTTTCACCTAATGAAAAGAGAGAAATTTAATTAAATTCTGACATTTTACCTCATTATTCAAATATTCTTCAAATTTAAATTTTTCTTTCTAAATACAAACAATAGACTAAATAAGCTAATCGTTTTTCGAGCCAACCCTTGCATAATGAGTGTTATAATTGGTTTTGGAAAAGAGAAAAAATTTTCGAGCTTCAACGAAAAGAGAGATAAATACATTAAGGCGTGGTATAGAAGTACATGGTAGTGAAAGTTATTAACGAATAGAACTTGAGTGTGTATAATGTAGAAATGAATAATGCTAATTATTGTGTATTTTTTATTAAGTGTTTATAGTAGAAATATGTTAAATATGAAAGTGTACGGTATTAATATGCTTATTGTTTATTAAGAGTTTGTGTTGAATAGTTCTTAATACGGTAAACAAAAAGTGTTTTTTTAAAGAAATGAACTGTAAGTGATAAATAATAAACAATAAAGTGACTCTAATAGTAAATATACAATAAAAATTAAATGTGAAAATTGACAGTGATTAAATGGAAAGTGTGCAAAATTTGTTGACTAAAGTAACAATATTTAGAAAGTGTTTAAATTTTTTATTTCCTTCTTATTTTCAATAAAGTAAGTTTTATGAAATGCTAAAAGTGCCCATAAAATGCGATTGCGGATTCATTAAACAAGTAATTGATAACTGTTTAATGAATAAATTAATTGTGAATGTTTAATGTTTCTAAAAAGTCGTTACAGTCTTCAAGGAAGTGTTAATATTATAATTATATAAAAGAGGTGAAATAAAGATATGAGACAATAACATGAGACAATGATATAAAATAAACAGATGAGACAATGAGAGAAATGATGTAAAAATATGAGATAATAGCATGAGGGTAAAAATTTCTGAAGTGGCCCCCTGATTTGCAAACATGTAATGAAATTTGAAATTAATGTTATATTCCTATACTACTAAATGAGATATAGTTTGCATATAAATAGTTTTTTTTAATTTAAATAATGTCAAAAGTTATAAACAAATGAAAATTTTTGCATCATTTTATTTGAAAATTCATATCTTTTTTTTATATTATTGAAAATTAATAAAATTTGTATGACTTGTGTACAAAAGTATAAACTTTAAGAAAAAAATAATTTCGATCACGTGCATTTATTTTTTAATGCAAAATTAATGATTTTTTATAAACAATTAAAAAAAAACATGTTCTGGGCCTGCTAACAAATTTCTTTAAAAACGTATTGATTCAGTATGAATTTAGGTTTATTATACAAAAATAAAAATTTGGTTAGGTTCATATTTAACAGAATAGCGTTAATTTGTTTATAACGCTCCGGAAACAATATCAAGCGCCACTGGTTCGTTCGCAACTGCGCCTTCCGTAGTCCCTCCTATAATAAGATATGAAATAATTATGAAGTTAAATCAAGTCAAATGATTTAGTTGAACATAATAAAAATCACTTTTTTCATTTATTTATATAAAAAAACAATGTGTAATTAATTAAATACGAAATAATGTTAAAGTACACTATCATTAATACTAATAACTAATAACGTTAATAATAAAGTTAAAAAGCTTAATTTTTTTGTACTCTATTGTCGTGGATTTTTTGTGACCTTATGAGTCTTTATTTTTGAATCCTCAGAAAATATTTTGCATATTAGCTGATCTTTTTCAGTTGGCTGAAACGAATGGTACTGTCGTGTACAACTAACAGTTTTTGCACATGCATTTCGAGGTGCTAAATTATTTTCGTTAATCGCATGTTCCTCTTCTGTGCAAAAGCCAAATTTAATTTTGTGGAAAAATTGTGCTGCCCATTCAAACAAACTTTTTGGTGATGTAATATATTTCCCATCTACAAGTTTTAAACTTGCTATTTTAGCTTGCCTCTTTACCGTCCCACCAACCCCATCACAAGCCCCTTTGCCGTGCGAAGTGGCGAAAAAATTCCACTCAGCTGAAACTCCAAAATCATTTTCATGTTTTGTCAAATACAAAAAATGAGTTTTGTTTTTATATTGTGAGCCAGCGCCGTCCGAAAAGTAAAATATTTTCTTTACATTTTGAGCACCAAAAGTTTCCTTCAAATGAGCAAAAAGTTTGTTTGAATGGGCAGCACAATTTTTCCACAAAATTAAATTTGGCTTTTGCACAGAAGAGGAACATGCAATTAACGAAAATAATTCAGCGCCTCGAAATGCATGTGCAAAAACTGTTAATTGTACACGACAGTACCATTCGTTTCAGCCAACTGAAAAAGATCAGCTAATATGCAAAATATTTTCTGAGGATTCAAAAATAAAGACTCATAAGGTCACAAAAAATCCACGACAATAGAGTACAAAAAAATTAAGCTTTTTAACTTTATTATTAACGTTATTAGTTATTAGTATTAATGATAGTGTACTTTAACATTATTTCGTATTTAATTAATTACACATTGTTTTTTTATATAAATAAATGAAAAAAGTGATTTTTATTATGTTCAACTAAATCATTTGACTTGATTTAACTTCATAATTATTTCATATCTTATTATAGGAGGGACTACGGAAGGCGCAGTTGCGAACGAACCAGTGGCGCTTGATATTGTTTCCGGAGCGTTATAAACAAATTAACGTTATTCTGTTAAATATGAACCTAACCAAATTTTTATTTTTGTATAATAAACCTAAATTCATACTGAATCAATACGTTTTTAAAGAAATTTGTTAGCAGGCCCAGAACATGTTTTTTTTTTAATTGTTTATAAAAAATCATTAATTTTGCATTAAAAAATAAATGCACGTGATCGAAATTATTTTTTTCTTAAAGTTTATACTTTTGTACACAAGTCATACAAATTTTATTAATTTTCAATAATATAAAAAAAAGATATGAATTTTCAAATAAAATGATGCAAAAATTTTCATTTGTTTATAACTTTTGACATTATTTAAATTAAAAAAAACTATTTATATGCAAACTATATCTCATTTAGTAGTATAGGAATATAACATTAATTTCAAATTTCATTACATGTTTGCAAATCAGGGGGCCACTTCAGAAATTTTTAACCACAATGTGATATGATAAACATGTGAAACAATGAGAGAGATCAGGTAAAGAGATGAGATAATGAAATGAGATAAACAGGGACGTAACTACAAATGTAGAGTCCCCCGCAAATCTTTTCAGGAGCCCTCCTCCCCCCCAAAAATTTTTTAGACAATGTATAAATAATTGCAGGCAATATTTTCTATTTTTAATTTTATTTAAAAAATTTTTTTGCATTAGGGTTATTGGGCTAGAGGCCCCCCAGCAAGTCGAGACCCCCCCCCGCAATGCGGGGTTTCGCTGTATGGCAGTTACGTCCCTGGAGATAAATAGATATGAGATAAACATTAGGGTGGCCCAAAAAAAAATTTCGAGTTTCATAAACCTTACACCCCCAATTTTGTTCTTTGGCAAAAAATATGCGACACTTATTTTTTTATTTTTTAATGTTAACCCGCAAAGCCGTTGAAAATTACCATTGAATTCCTATAGGAAAAATGCACTTTTTCGTAAATTTGACATAAAATCGTGAAAAATTGACCTTTTTCTTTCTCTAAACGACATTTTTGTTCATGAATGTCCAAATAATAAAAATCTGTGGTATAGTTATTAAATAAATTATATTAACTATTTTTTATGTAACTGTAAAAAAACCCCATAAACGTAAAAAAAACCTGGAATTTATTAAAAAAAATATGAATTATTATTTTAAATGCTTTTTCTTCATTCATTGATGTTATTATCAAAATATATATTATTGTTTATGTTTTACCATGTTACATAATTTGTTTATACAATTTATTGTTGTTATTTCCCTACAAAATGACAAATAAATCAAGCGTTTTGCAATTTTCTTAAACTTTCTAACTTTAGACGCCTAATAAAAACATAAATTTATGTATATTTATGGTATTTAAATATTTATTATCAAATTAAGATGCTAACAATTGTTTAAACAAATTATTGTTGTTATTAAATAACTTTTACAGAATTGCTTAAAAAGAGTTGTAGATTTTTCTTAATTTTGCAACTTGCTTTTCTTGAATCAACCCCATTTTAATAAAATAAAAAAAAATTATTATTATAACAAATATTTAAACAAATTATTGTTGTGATTTATCAACTTTTTCAAAAATGTTTATAAAGAGTTGTAGTTTTTTCTTAATTTTGCAATTGATTTTATTAAACCAACCACATGTTAATAAAATTATTAAAATTATTATTATAAGAATTAATTAAACAACCTATTGTTGTTATTTATTAACTTTTCTAAAAATGCATTAAAATAGTTATAGTTTATTCTTAATTTTGCAAATTAATTTTCTTAAGTCAACCACAATTTAAAAAAATTAATAAATTTTAACATAACAAATTTTTAAACAAACTGTTTAACTCTTTATTGAGCATTTATAAGAAATTTTATAAATAACAACAATAATTTGTTTAAATATTTGTTAGAATAATAATTTTAATAATTTTATTAACATGTGGTTGGTTTAATAAAATCAATTTGCAAAATTGAAAAAAACCTACAACTTTTTATAAGCATTTTGGAAGAAGTTAAAAAATAACAACAATAATTTGTTTAAATAATTGTTATAATAATAATTTTTATTTATTTTATTAATATGTGGTTGATTCAAGAAAAGCAATTTGCAAAATTAAGAAAAACCTGCAACTTTTTTTAAGCATTTTTGAAAAAGTTATAAATAACAACAATAATTTGTTTGAATAATTGTTATAATAATTATTTTTTTGTATTTTATTAAAATGTGGTTGATTCAAGAAAAGCAAGTTGCAAAATTAAGAAAAACTACAAATCTTTATAAACATTTTTGAAAAAGTTATAAATAACAACAATAATTTGTTTGAATAATTGCTATAATAATTTTTTTTTTTATTTTATTAAAATGTGGTTGATTCAAGAAAAGCAAGTTTCAAAATTGAGAAAAAACTACAACTCTTTTTAAGCAATTCTGTAAAAGTTAATTAATAACAACAATAATTTGTTTAAACAATTGTGAGCATCTTAATTTGATAAGAAATATTTAAATACCATAAATATATATAAATTTATGTTTTTATTAGGCGTCTAAAGTTAGAAAGTTTAAGAAAATTGCAAAAACGCTTGATTTATTTGTCATTTTGTAGGGAAATAACAACAATAAATTGTATAAACAAATTATGTAACATGGTAAAACATAAACAATAATATATATTTTGATAATAACATTAATAAATGAAGAAAAAGCATTTAAAATAATAATTAATATTTTTTTAAATAAATTCCAGGTTTTTTTACGTTTATGGGGTTCTTTATAGTCACATAAAAAATAGTAAAAATAATTTATTTAATAAATATACGACAGATTTTTATTATTAAACATTCATGAACAGAAATATCGTTTACAAAAAGAAAAATGTCAATTTTTCACGATTTTATGTCAAATTTACGAAAAAGTGCATTTTTCCTATGGGAATTCAAGGTAATTTTCAACGGCTTCGCGGCACGGGTTAATATTAAAAAATAAGAAAATAAAAAAATACGCATCTCATATTTTTCGCCAAAGAACAAAATTGGGGGGTAAGGTTTATGAAAATCGAAATATTTTTTTTTGACACCCTGATAAACATATGAGATACAGAAACAAAAAAACATTAAGTCTTGAAATATAAAGATACTTTGATAAAATGTAGGATAAAGAGGTCATTATGGAGTTAGATCGTGAGTCATAAACAATTCATTTTTTGGTAATTTTTTTTTTGAAAGTTGTTTTTGAAAAATGAGTTCTCAGTTAAAGAAGAAATATTTTAATCTAAATGATAAAGATTAGGATACTATTGACTATTCGTCAATTGGGAAATGCTAAATGACAATCACATGTATAAGTTTCAGGAATTATTGGAACTTGCATCAGGTGGTAGTTTCCAAAAACAAATTACAGGATATTTAGAAATGTTAGATGAAATAAAAGTAATTAATAAGAATAAATCACATATTCAAATATTGTTTAGTGACTTTGGGTCGCTGGATTTGCACTTACTATGATAGAAATAAAGTTTTTGTTTATGATAGTCTTAATGAAGGTAGTTTAAATGAAGATCAAAGAGAATATTTATGCAGATTTTAATTGTTAAAAACATGAACAAAAAAATTTTTTGCAAGATCCTTTCACGCAGTAATTTTTAGCATAAAATATTATAAGAAAAACAATATTTTACCGAAAAAGAAAATTATTTTTTAGGTGGCACGTTTCAGAAATTCTGACAAGGGATATCTGCAGGACTTCCTAAGAATATCCACCGGATATCCATAGGATATCCAGAGGACATCCGAAGGATGACCAAAAGACATTTTTTATTAATCCTAAGAATATTCGATGGACATTCAGAGGATATCCTCCGATATCCTGGAATGTCCTATGGATATCCTATTTTCCCCTCTCTCTCTCTCTCTCGGATATTCTGAAGCCAGCCTTCGCCCGAGCAGTACCGGATGTTGCAGCAATATTGACAAGGTATAGGCAAGGGTTTTAAACCTTGCCTCAACATTGACAATATTGCCGAAACATCCGGTGCTATTCGGACGGATATCCGGTAGTTTATAATAGATAATAAAAATTGTTTCTTGAACACAAAAATCGACCAAAAACACTTAAAACAGAAAGAAAAAATACGTTTAACATTTAGCCTTACCAATCTTTTTTTTTGGCTTTGACAACAACTGCACAAAACGTGACTACAAGTGTACGAAAATTACCCGGCAAGAAGAGGTTGTTTAAAATAAATTATAATGGTTACGAAAAAAAAACCCAAAAACGACATTGCTTTGAATGGAAAGCGATATTAATATTGATCATATTTCTAAATATTTTAATCCGGTTTAATTTCGTTTGATTAAAATGAATTAATCTGTTGTCAATTTTTACGTTCTAAACGGAATTCAATTGGTTCCACATTTTTTAAGGATAAAAATCGGGCAAGTACGAGTTACACCCGTACCAAAATCTAGGGTTACGTACATTTATGAAACAAAGATATACCTTATTAACAAACAGAGAGCTCTAATTTGGTACACATATGTATTTTCACGTGTAGATTACAGGAAAATTATAGGAAACATTATCTGGATTGACAGTCAAAACGTTATAAAAAAAAAAAAAAAATTGCAAATTTTCGAAAAAAAAGTTTTTTCCCTATAACTTTGACGCTATTTGAGCTAGAGGGCTAAAATTTGGTATATTTGTATATTTTTATGTACAGATTAAGAAAATTAATTAAGAACGTTCAGATTATGAAAATACTTCTACCTTCAAGTACATGAAACTTTTGCTTAAGGGTACAGGCTTGTATTTCATATAAATAACATAAAAATCAAGAATTTTTTTTTAGGGGGAGGCCCTGAAATTTTTATAGGGTTTCAGGGCTTATAACAGTCTTGATTATAGGTCCTGTAGCAGCCTTGATCAAGCCTTGTATAAGATTAACTTTTTTTTTTTTTTTTTTCACAATTTTTCAATTATTTTGAAAAAAAAGTGATAACAATTTTCAATTGCGTTTTATATCGTTTTTTTTAATTCTGAGTACACAAATAAAAAATTTATTGGTTTGAGGGGTACTGTAGGACAATTAGGATGAGCTCTAGCATAGGGGTTTAAACCTCTTTTTGGTCATTTTTTGAATTTTTTTTTTTGTGACCTCATAATATTCAATTTTATTTCCAAACATAATTTTTCCATAATCTGCATGCAAAAATACACGAGAGTACCAAATTTTAGCCCTCTAGCTCAAATAATGGCAAAGTTAGAGAAAAAAAACTTTTTTTTCAAAAATTTGCAGATTCTCCTTGACAACGCTACACTGAAAAAAATGTTTAGTCATATCAACAAAAATTTAGTTGAGCCAACCAAATTTTTGTTGCTATGACTAAAAATTTGGTTGAGCCAACAAAATTTTTGTTGATATGACTAAACATTTTTTTCAGTGTATGGCCTTCAATCCAGATCATGTTCTCTATATTTTTCGTGTAATCTACACGTGAAAATACATATGTGTACCAAATTTCAGACCTCTAGGTCAAATAGTTTAGAAGTTAAGGGGGGGGGGAATGGTCTATTTTAATGCATTTTTGCTAAAAAAAAGTTGTTATTTCCTTGACAACGCTATGAACATCACCTTGAATCATGTTCTCTATATTTTTCGTGCAATCTACACGTGAAAATACATAAGTGTACCAAATTTCAGTCCTCTAGGTCAAATAGTTTAGAAGTTAAGGGGGGGGGGGAATGGTTTTTGGCTAAGGACGCACGAGTCTCGTAATAAGGGTTCCGCCGAACACCGAAGGTGTACGGAACCCTAAAAATTGATTAAATTAAGTTCAATTCTAACTACCGTATCGGAATTTAAATGTGTACTATTTTCGTCAGGATTTAAAATTAATATACATGTGTCTAGATGAATTTTTCCCAAAAAAATTGAAATGTGAAAGACGAAAAACGACATTAGATTGAATTGAAAAGGTTCGAAATTTCACGACTTTCGGAAATGTGTTTATTTAATCAATCAACCTCTTCTTACCGGGTAGTTTCAGATTCGTGTTCAGCGTACACAAGATAGCAATAAATAGATACTTAGTTTCATAAGAATATGTTCAAAAACATCTGGTCCAATTTTCAGCCATGAAACTATTACCATTCGAGAGATAAATCAATTTAAAGCTTTTGACAGTTTAACATTTATTAGTCCCAGTCTCCCCTATGCATTATGCAATTTTTAAGTATAAGTTGTTTAATATTTTTAAACTTTTCAAATACGGAAATGGGGATATAAAAGTGTCGATTACTTTCACATTTACCTTAGAGTATATTTAAAAAAAAATTGAAAACCAAATTGGTAGTTATTTTAGGTCATGTAGCATGAGAATATATTTAAAATACTTTTATTTATTAAAATTTTTTTTTAAAATGTAATTTTTAAAAAGCATTATCTCATTTACAAGCACATATCCCTATTAATGCATATGTACTAATTAGAAAGTATTACATAGTCAGTTTCAATTTAAAAAATGTTTACAATTGGCTCAAAATATGATGCAGCAGTAGATATAAAAATATTGATAGTCTATAAACTAATGTCTCCTGATTGCTTTATTGCCCTCGATCCAATAAAAGTCCTAATAATAATGTCGGATGTTTTCCGATGCACCGTATTTGATTTAGTGGCAGCCATTTTGTGATCACATATCTGTATCGTAAATCTCGACACGGTGGCGCCACCGAATATCAAATGTCCATGTGTCCCGCACTCAACCCCAATTCGACGTAAAATATTGCTTCACATGATTCCTATGCATCGTAATACTATCTTCCTTTCAATTTTTTTACATTTTTAGGTGGAAAAAATACAAAATTGTGATATGTAATTTTTTTAATGCATTAATAACAATTTTTATATATAATTTTTGTTTTGCGAATCGAAGAAACGATATTCAATTAAAAATTAATTAATGACTAAAATATTGTATTAATTCTGTCTAATTATTATTAGCGATATTTACAGGTATAAAATATTCTGAATATTAAGCATTGCCATTTATTACTACTCTGATTTTATAGTACTGGCATTAAAGACAAGAAATTGTTAGCCGCGAATTGAAAGTTGGTTTATTCAAATAGAATTTAATACTTTCAATGAGCTTATACACACACTGTTATAAATGTTGGCCCTTATTTTTCCAGGGATTTTTTCTGTCGCTGGTCAAAATTTGCTTTCGAATGCTAAAAAACGGTCTATTTTGACCGTCTTTCATAAATTTTATTCTTATTACTAGCACTAACAATGTCGCGCTATGCGCGCTCTTTTCTTTTACATATGTCCTGGTAAAGACTCTCGGTTAAAAAGAAACTGAGTTTCACCGTTTCTCTATTTCTCTCTCTCTCTCTCTCTCTCTCTCTCTCTCTCTCTCTCTCTCTCTCTCTCTCTCTCTCTCTCTCTCAAACACACACACACACACACACACATTTAAATTTGAAGTTTTACCTAAAATTTTACCTTTTTTTTTTAGGAAAAGAGGCGAAAATTTCGAACTTTAATTGAAAAGAGAGAAAATTTGCCTTTCTCTTTCTCATTACCTGCAAAAATATTTGCTTCTCACTCTCTCCAAAAAAAAGCGTTACTTTCTAACGGCCCTTCTTAACTCATCTAACGGTCATTGGTAACTCATTTGCATATAACTTCTTTCTTAGTAAGGAATAAACTAGCAAATTGTCTGCGTGCTAAAGTGCGCGACATTGACGTTTTTATTGATTACACAGGTCTAAAAAATAAGACTTTTTTTTTTCATTAGATATCGGAGTGGTTTCCGATGTATTTTTGTGCGCTGAACACGATGCCGGATTCCAAAATTGCGCATCACGTCATGATTTTGAGAAAAGTGGGGGTAAAGACCCCCGAAAACGTGTTTTTGGGGTTTTTCAACATTTTTTTCCTCTTTAACCTGACGTGCTAGAAACTTCAATAGGGTCTTAAATTAAAGCTTGAAATGTGCACTTTAAGATCCATATTTGAAAGACCAAAAAGAAATAAAGGCTTTAGAGAAAAGTGGGGGTAAAGGCCTCAAAAAACTCGTTTTTGGGGTTTTTCAATATTTTTTTTTCTCTTTAACCTGACGTGCTAGAGACTTTAATAAGGTCTTAAATAAAAGCATAAAATGTGCACTTTAAGATCCATATTTAAAAGACCAAAAAAAATAGAGGCTTTAAATGAAAGTGGGGGTAAATATCTCAAAAAACGTCTGTTTGGGATTTTCTAATATTTTTTTCCCTTAATCTTAGGTGTTAGAGTCCTAAAGTGTATCTTTTAAGCTTTCATTTAAGACCTTATTAAAGTCTCTAGCACGTCAGGTTAAAGAGAAAAAAAAATATTGAAAAACCCCAAAAACGAGTTTTTTGAGGCCTTTACCCCCACTTTTCTCTAAAGCCTTTATTTCTTTTTGGTCTTTCAAATATGGATCTTAAAGTGCACATTTCAAGCTTTAATTTAAGACCTTATTGAAGTTTCTAACATGTCAGGTTAAAGAGGAAAAAAATGTTGAAAAACCCCAAAAACACGTTTTCGGGGGTCTTTACCCCCACTTTTCTCAAAATCATGACGTGATGCGCAATTTTTAAACCCGGAATCGTGTTCAGCGCACAAAAATACATCGGAAACCACTCCAATATCTAATAAAAAAAAAGCTTGTAGACCTGTGTTATTAGTTTAAGGGGGTTGACCCGTGTGATACATTCGAAAAATCGAATTTTTTTATTTTTCATATATCACACCTATAACATATGCAGAATATGTGGGTAAACCGATTTTGACATATTCGTCGTTGTTATAAAGTTTTTACAGTAAAAAGGCATGATGTTCGACTAGCATTGAAGGTTTGCCGCTTTGGTTTTTTATCCGCCAATTTTATTATTCTATACACATTTATATAAGTAAAAAATAAGTACATTTAGAAAAACTTAAGTTCCCTAAAATAAATGTTTGAATATAACAGTTGTTTTAGTAATAATTCCGAACTCACTGCCTTATTCGTACTTGAACTTTCAAACGCGTTTTTCTCGAAACTACTTTTTTTTCAACTGGTCGCCATGATATCTCCAAAACAACTTGACCGATCATCTTGAAATTTATAGGGTATGTTCAGCACATGTGGGGCTACAAGCTGAACTAGGATAATTAAAAAAGGTCACGTCATTTTTTTTTATAAAAGAAAACAGGCCCAAAATAAAGTTTTTTTTAGAAATAAAAATTCAAAGTCGCGTAAAAATTTTATTTTTCAATATTTTTAAATAATCCTAGTTCAGCTCATAGCTACAGTGACACAGATTAAAATGATTTTTTATTTTTTGATTTTTGATCATTCAGACGGTCGGAATCATGGCGACCAATGCTGTACTGTTTTTTACATGAATTACTTCCCCGCGCTGTATCGCGTAAAATTTTCATTATTTTGACTTCAAGGAATTTCTGATTTTACTTCAATAGTTACTAAATCTATGGTAGAAAATCCAAAGTTGTAAGTTTTAATCGCCCTTCAGAAAAAAATCCCAAAAAACAGTTAAAAAACGGCTGTCACACGGGTCAACCCCCTTAAATATAAAGACTATAATATACATTTATTTAAATTGAATTAATTATTATTAGATTAAATAAAAAAATATATATTAAATTCTTTACTGATTCACAGTATTTATTTTAATTTAATTTAAGAAAAAAAAGATGGACTGTTTTGCGATATAAGTACTTTTTATTAATTATTAATATAGAAATAGAATTTAATGGACATTTTAAAAATAATTGTCTGAACATGGTTGTTTTATTATTTTAAATAAATCTGGAATTATTATATGTTGTTATATTAATTTTTGTTATAAGACTTTAATTAAAATAAAAAATTGACACATAATAAACGCCAATAGGGGAGGTGGAGGCAAGACGGGGTTGGGTGCAAGACAGGGTACCTGCCTTAATTAAGAAACTAATTAACCAATCATCATCATTTTTTGCATAACATAGCACCGTTACAATAGTTTTTGATTGGTCAAGTCACTGATTGATGAAACCGAGTTTTTTATTTGTTACATGAAAAAAACTGTTTTTGACGATTTTCTTGTCATTTTTGCATTTTATTTATAACGTGTTTGTTATTTTAATAACAACATTTTATATACTATATAATTTTTTTCATGTTCAACAATGATTACACTTGAAGTTAAGCTCTTGTTTATTTCCGTTTCGAAACTTAATTTTTAGAAATTAATATTTTAATGAAATTTCGTATGTGGGTCGCAAGACGGGGTATAGGAAGTGAGGGCAGGATAAATAAAATATTTTTGAATCGATAATATTAGTTTTATTGAGCTTCAAACCTTAGGTACCCCGTCTTGCCCCCACCTCCCCTATTTAATTTTGAAGATTTTTTTGGATTAAAAGTCCCTTAACAAGTTTTCAAAACAGTGTTTTGAATTTTTAAAGATCCCGTAAGTGGATCTTTTTCTTTTCCGTTAAACCTTTTTTAACCTATAAAAATTTTTAAAATATGTTTTCTTTAAAAAAATGTTGTTTAACCATATAAAAACAACAAATATTAAGTAGAGGAGGGTGGTCCCAAACCGACCCCCTAAAAGGCAAAAGCCAAAAAGGTGCCAAAAACTTGCTTGATTGCTGAGGTCAAATTTTTTTTCAGTAAAGGAATCATTTTTCCATGTTTCCACTGGTTGCCGAGACTCTGGATCTCATTAAGTGGGAGATACGGAGAGAAAATCGAAAACTGACGTATTCGACAATCTCAAAAAGGGTGGTATGAAACCGACCTCCTATTTTTATTGCAGGAAATAGCGAAAACAAACAAAATTTTGAACTTGTATTGTAATTTGAATTAAAAAACAACAAACTAGAATAAACTTAAATTACTCTTACTTTATTTAAATACATTATTTAAGGTCTTTTTCAGAATAAGAGTAAAAGAATTATCATTACAATAAAAAATGAGTGTTTTTAGTTTGATCTTAATTACAAGCTATATTATCTTAGCTTAATTATTGTTATTTTATTAAAATACATTTGTAGGTATTATTTTTTAATTACAAATAATTTAGTTAATATAACAATGCAAGAAAAAAGGGGGGGGGTCGGTTTGGGACCACCCTCACTATTTTCACATAATGTCTTGCCGATCATTCATGTCAATGAAAGCGTTTGAATTTGAATATTGTGTATTAAAGATGATTTTTAAATAAAGCTTAGTAGATAGGCTGTGGCGTTTCTGGACCAACTAGTGTGTGTCCGTGTGAGCTATGTATGTGTGTGTCTGTGTGAGAGCCAATCAGAAGCGACCTTTACAAAGAAATGGACCAATCAGGAGCCAGGATTTTGATGACGTCATAGTGTATGCCTTGTTTTAAACTAGGTATGTAACGCGATGCCTAATTAGAGCCCCATCAGGTAGGTGAGGTAAGGAATTTAACCTTGAAAGGGGGGGGGGGGCAATTGCACAATTCTGCGAAATTTGAATCACCGATTTTGCATACGCGTGTTTGACCTTCCAGAACCCTCTAAGCACGTGCGTGTGACCTTGGTGGGGGACATTTACACGTGTAATTTGAATATTTGGAGGGCGGGGTAACCTTCAGAAAGGAAGTGGGGGTAAGGAATTTAACCTTGAAAGAAGGGGGTTTGTCTCGGAGTAAAGTACATAACCTAGAATAAGGGTGGGGAGTACATAAGAATACATCGCACATTTCTGTGAAATTTAATTTACATACGTGTGTATGTGTGCCTGTGTGACCCCACAGAAGCTTCTAGAACATTCAAGGGGGCTCATTTAACCTTGAAAAAAGGAGGAGGATTACATGAAAAATATACCGCGTAATTCTGCGAAATTTGAATCACCGATTTTACATACGCGTGTGTGACCTTCCAGAACCCTCTAAACAAGTTTTAATTTTAGGTGGTGGGGGTTACTTTTTTTGCACGTGTGACCCCTGCAGAACCCTCCAGAAGCTTCTAGAACATTCGATTTCAGTGGAGATGGTGGGGGTATTTTTCATTTATTTGATGCGTAATTTAACCTTTGAGAAACTTCTAGAACTGTTTTATGGGGGGTCAGAGAGGTGGGGGGATTATTTCAATCGCACTTTGTTCTATTCTGCGTACAATTTTTTTAGTAACCTTCGAGAACTTTCGAAAACAAATTGGTGGGGGGGGGAGGGTAATATTAGAGTTGACATTTTAAAATTTTTTAATACATCTTAGAACATGAGTTTATATGCAGTGTAATATACTTTCAAGAAATTAAGAAATTTGCATGACATTTGACGTATTTTAATGGTTTTTACAATTTTTGAAAAATGTTAAAATTTTGAATTTTTTGATTTTGAAAAATCTTATTGAATAGCTTTCATAAAAGTAGACTGCCCTTAGGAACCCTGTAAATTTCGTCAGATTTTGCGTATCTCTCACCGTTCTCGAGATATTTTGAAAAAAGACTTTTGGAGGGGTGGGGGTAGCATTAGAGTTGATATTTTCAAATTTTTTAACACATCTTAGAACATGAGTTCATATGTAGTGTAATATACTTTCAAGAAAGTAAGAAATTTGCATGACATTTGACGTGTTTTAATAGTTTTTACAATTTTTGAAAATTTTGAAAATTTTTGAATTTTTTGATTTTGAAAAATCTTATTGAATAGCTTTCATAAAAGTAGACTGCCCTTAGGAAACCTGTAAATTTCGTCAGATTTTGCGTATCTCTCACCGTTCTCGAGATATTTTGAAAAAGACGTTTGGAGGGGTGGGGGTAGTATTAGAGTTGATATTTTTCAAATTTTTTAACACATCTTAGAACATGAGTTTATATGTAGTGTAATATACTTTCAAGAAATTAAGAAATTTGCATGACATTTGACGTGTTTTAATGGTTTTTACAATTTTTGAAAATTTTGAATATTTTTTAATTTTTTAATTTTGAAAAATCTTATTGTATAGCTTTCTTAAAAGTCGACTGCCCTTAGGAACGCTGTAAATTTTGTTAGATTTTGCGTATCTCTCACCGTTTTCGAGATATTTTGAAAAAATACTTTTGGAGGGGGTGGGGGTAGTATAAGAGTTGACGTAGGGGTACAGCTAAATGACGTTACAGTGTTGTGCAAAATTTGAATCATTGGTAAATTTAACATATGTGTACGTGTCTGTGTGACCCCCCCCCCCAATCTTTAGATGCTTCTAGAACATTCGATGTATTAAAATGACGTCACGAATTTTAGCTATATAAAGTGTTCGCGAAACGTCTTGACATCATTTTTCATTAAGACATCAGTTGGATAAGTTGTTAAAAAAAATATGGATTCCAAAAAGTGCAAAACGTATGTTAGTTGTGCACAAGAAGCATATCGGCTTATTAGTGTGAATGAAGAGGGACCTTGCCCCAGGGAGTGTGAAACATTAATTAAATTAAACAAACAAAGTGTTTACAAAGTAAATAAATATCTTCGACAAAATAAACAAAATTTGTCAGTTTATGAGAGACGAAGTGTCATTGCATCTCTATCATTACTCAAGGCTTATCAGCAGAAATTTCAACAATTGCTAGAAAGAAGTGGTGGACGTTTGCTGGCTACGAGACAAGAAGAGACAGAAGAAGAAAATGAAGAAGAAGAGGGTGGAAATCGCATCAAGTGGCAAAATTTAGAGAATGCTTTTGAAAATCGGGTGATAACGGGTTCAATAGTGAATTTAAAGCATAAAGAGGTACGACATTTTTTGGAGGATGCAAAGTCACTAACCATTAAGAATGTAAAAAAGAGTTTAAATGAGCATTTAAATTTGAAGGTAAATGTTAATTTTTATAGTAAATTTGAAAGTTTAAAGGAAGGTGAAATGATTGAGAATATAATGCATGTTAGTACTAAAAGTTCAATCATTTCCCTTTCAACAGATTTAGATGATTGGTACAATAATAAAGTTAAAGACCGTGTACTAGTAGAACTTGAGAACTTGCAAGAAAAAGAATCAGGTTGGAGTTTAAAGGAAGTTTTAAATTTAGTTGTAAATATAAATCGGTATGATGCATTTCTAGTGGGCAATTCCACTTATGTAAAATTACCAGTATTTATTCAAAATAAAAAAGCTGTCATCAATATTAAAAATGATGATCCTTATTGTTTTTTGTGGTTAGTGACAGCATTTTTGTTTCCTGCTATAGATCACGTATCTATTCCTAAATCATACCCCCACTACAGTAACATATTAAAATATGATGGTCTTACATTTCCAATTAGTTTTTCCGATATTAGAAAATTTGAAAAATTAAATAATTTAAGAATAAATGTTTACGGTTTAGATGAAGATTCTAATAGTGGTAAAGTAGATATTGTTCCGGTTTATTTGAGTAAAGAAAATCCAAATTTTAGACTAGTACATTTATTATTAATTGAAAAGAAAGAGAACGATGAATCAACACCCATTCATCATTTTGCTTTAATAAAAAATCTTTCACGTCTTGTCAAATCTCAAGTAACGAAACACCAACACCGTATTTTAATATGTGACCGATGTCTGTGTCATTTTGTGAAAAAATGTTCATTTGAACGACACAGATTATCCTGTGAAAAAGTGAACAAGTGTAGGGTAATTTTACCTGACAAGGAAAACAAAACAGTTGAATTTAAAAATTATCGCTATAAAGATAAGGTCCCATTTGCTCTATATGCGGATATTGAATGTCTTTTAGAGCCTATTGCAGAGACAGACGCCAACACATGCAACGTTCAAAAGCATGTTCCGACCAGTATTGCTTACAATTTACAGTGCAGTTTTGATGAGTCACTATCCAAAACAAATCTCTATCGCGGTCCAGATTGTATACAGTGGTTCATTAATGAATTAAAATGTATTGCTGAAAATGTAAACAGAGAGTATTTTTCCAAGATTGTCCCCATGGAAAAACTGACTAGGCAACAGGAAATAGATTTTCAAACTACAAGATTGTGTCACATTTGTGAAAAACCTTTTCTAAAAGATGATATTAAGCACCGTGATCATTGCCACTTTACTGGCAAATATCGCGGTCCAGCTCATCAAGCCTGCAATATAAACTTTACATATTCACACACTATTCCCGTTGTATTTCACAATCTATCGGGATACGATTCTCATTTTTTTATTTGAGCTCTGGCAACTGGTTTTGAGGGAAAAATCGGTTTATTACCCATTAATAAAGAGAAATATATTTCTTTCACAAAAGATGTAGATAATACAAAAATTAAATTCCGATTTATTGACTCTTTTCGCTTTATGGCGAGTAGTTTAGAAAAATTAGCATCTTACTTAACAGACGACAAAAAGACAATTACTAAAAAGCACTGTAACAATGACCAAGAATTTCAACTACTTACTAGAAAAGGTGTATTCCCATATGAGTACATTGATGCATGGTCGCGATTGGACGAAGAGTGTCTTCCTCCGAAAGAGACATTTTTCTCAAAATTGAACAATGAAGCTATTTCGGATGAAGACTATCTTCATGCACAAAACGTATGGGAAGCGTTTAATTTACAAAATTTGGGTCAATATTCCGATCTTTATCTCAGAACAGACGTCCTTCTCCTTGCTGACATTTTTGAAAATTTCCGTAAAACTTGCATCTCTACCTATAAACTAGATCCCTTACACTACTACACTGCACCGGGACTTGCTTTTGATGCAATGTTAAAATTTACAGGAATGAAACTTGAACTATTAACCGATGCTGAAATGTTGTTATTTATCGAATCCGGTATAAGGGGTGGCGTCTCTCAATGCTGCAATAGGCACTCAAAGGCAAACAATAGATACATGGAATCAAAATTTAATCCTTCCGAACCCGAGAAATATATCATGTACTTTGATATCAATAATCAATATGGTGCGGCTATGTCAGAATGTTTACCTTTTGAAAAATTTGCTTGGGTGCAGGATATTTCAAAAATTGACTACCTGAATGTAGCTGATGATTCACCAGTCGGCTATATTCTCGAAGTTGATTTGGAATATCCTGAGGAATTGCATGATTCACACAAGGATTTACCCTTGTGTCCTGAACACATTGTGCCGCCCCTGTCAAAGTGTAAAATTCCGAAACTGATGACAACTCTTTACACCAAGAAGCAATATGTAGTACATTATCGAAATTTAAAATTATATCTTAATTTGGGTATGAAATTAACGAAAATTCACAGAGTTTTGCAATTTAAACAGAAGCCTTGGTTAAAGAGTTATATCGATCTAAACACTGAATTGCGTAAAAAATCCTCTAATGAGTTTGAAAAAAATTTCTACAAATTAATGAACAATTCAGTTTTTGGCAAGACCATGGAGAACGTTCGAAAATACAAGGACGTTCAACTAGTGACAAAATGGGAGGGGCGATACGGTGCAAGAACTCTAATAGGTAAACCGAATTTCAATAGCTGTACCATATTTGATGAAGATATGGTGATTATTGAAATGAATAGAACAAAAGTTACTTTCAATAAACCAATTTATGCTGGCTTAAGCGTTTTGGATATTTCAAAAATTATCACCTATGACTTTCACTACAATTACATAAAAAAGAATTTCGGTGAAAAGGCAAAATTACTCTACACCGACACTGATAGTTTAATTTACGAAATGCAAGTCCCAGATTTCTATCAGTACATGAAAAGAGATATTGTAAAATTCGACACCTCAGACTATCCTCCAAACAATGTCTACGGTCTTCCTCTAGTCAATAAAAAAATTTTGGGACTAATGAAGGATGAATGTTGTGGAGAAATTATTGAAGAATTTATTGGGCTACGATCAAAATTGTACACATTTAAAATTTGTGGACAAAATGCTGAAAAGAAGAGAGCAAAAGGTGTAAAAAGGGGTACACTAAAAACAATAACTTTTAAAGATTACGAGCATTCTCTAAATGCCCACAATAATTTGGTGAAAGATCAATTCCTCATTCAAAGTCGCAAACATGAAGTCCACACGGTGAAACAGCGAAAAATTGTCTTGAGTTGGCAGGATGATAAGAGACAGCTTCTTTCAAACACCACAGATACATATCCCTGGGGCTATAAGAGTCCTAAAAATATGTAATTGGATATACGAGTACGAGTAAGTTTGTTTATTAAATTAATAAAAATATTTTCTCAATTTCCTAATTGTTAATATAAAGTATTAGAATTAAAATAATTTCTTAAAGACAATAAACTATTCAAAGTTTCTAAAAAAAAAATGTGAATAAAATATTTAAAATTTTCAAAAATTGTATTTAATGTAAATAAATAATATAAATTGTTTATAAATATATGTTTTTTTTTCAGAGTTAAATATGTGCAACTAACAATATTGCTGTACTCTATGAGAGGGCTGGAGGTGACCCGAGTCTTTAAAATGGAGATGCTGCAGAAAGCAGTTGCTACGTTAATTGTTCACACTGAGATGACAGAAACTGTTAATGTCAAAATTCTTTGTTTCGTAAACCACAAATCAGCAGAGCTACGTTTTTTTCCACAAATGTGTTTATTACAAATCTATTATGTAAAAAAAAGTGCCTTTTTATATTTATATAGTCTTGTACAAAATAGAAGAGTGATGTCATATAAATAGAAAAAAAAGTGAAAAATATGTGTTTTATTTATGAAAAAATATTAAATTGAAAAAAAAAAAATTTACAAAAACATATTATTTAAATTCTATTAACATTTTTTAACTTTTTCAAAGAATTTTACAAAAGGAAAACTAATATATGAAAAACCTTTATTAAGTAAAGAATTAATAAATATAAAAATTACTTAAAAGTAATAATTTAATTTTATTCAAAAACTATATTTGGTCAATATTTTAAATGGTTTTTTTTAATTTAAAAAGCTAGAAGAACTTGTATTTTAAATTTCAACGTTAAAATAATTTGAAATTAGTAAAAAAGCAGAATGATGCGTTATGATGGAGGTAAGTACAGGAAAAGAAAATACATGTAAATGTTTCAAATTTAAAGATTATTTATTGTTAGAATCAGTAAAAAAATTTAACAGGAATAGTAGCAAAACTTAAGACAAATTAGATACATTTTCTCATACAACAATGGATAAATTAAATTGATTAAATTAACATTTCCTTAGTTTCTTAGTTAAAATTAAGTGAAATATAAACACATAACCATTTTTTCAGTAAAATTACATTTTTAACAGCACACGTAAAATTTGTTTTACTATTATGATGCTTACATTCAATCACGCCAGACATTTCATACAATTTTTGTAGTGATGGACAATCAATATCAAGCATATCAACAACTTTTGTCCGAGTATTTAAAACATTTTTTAACCACTTTTTTTTCTCCTCTCCCTTCACATAAATTATAGAAGAATTTTTCAACATACAATTCAGTACTTCTGAAATTACTTCATGTGGTAAAGTACCATCATCCCATGATATATCATGATGATTGTTCTTTATCCAGCAATTGATAGATTTATATTTTTTTGGAACGTCTTTCCAAGCACAAGGTGATTTGAAGGAGAAGCTGTAAGGTTTTATTTCCTTATTGACAACTGGTAGAATGGCCAATTCTTTTAAAATAAATTGATTAACGGGCAATTTGAAGCCTTGAAGGTCTACTATGTAATCCATCTTGATTGCTACTGTTTGCAATGAGACGAAAACAGAATTATTTATATATTTTCTCCCACCACTTCTCTCTTTTCTTTTAATGCAATTTATATTATTTTTTTAACACTACCACTGATTGGTCGATATTCTACAATTCTGTCATGTAAAATTAGGCAATAGGCAGCTGTTTGATCGGGAAAATTATCCTTTGCTTCAAATTCTAGACGAATGTCAACAGGACCGTATTTCAAGGATTCATTTTGTTTTGAGCAGTCAAGAACGATAAGTGGCGCGAAATTTAAAAATTCTGCTTTTGTTAAAAATGGTTGTGGATCTCTAGCGTAGTAACTCGATTGAAAACTATTGTACATGTCATACAGTACAGCGTATTGTTTTTTATCAACATCAAGGTTCAAATTACCATATGGATAACACTGATTGTTTAGGAACAATTTAACATTTGTTATTCTACAATGATCAAAGTGACTGGCATTTCTAGTTGTAACATTTTTTCGATTCGTTTGAAAGCCCAGAATGACAAATCGAGGTTTTTCCAATTGTGTTGACGTCTTAACAGTCCAAACGTGATTCGCTGTTGTTGGTAGCAATGGATATTCATACAATTCCCACGTACGAAAGCTAATTGGAATGAGAGGATCCTTCTCAATATACTTGAGCAACTTGAATCTTCGTGCATCTGATAAGCGTACATTGGGCAGCAGCCATTCAATTTTATTAATTATAATTTGCACTTGTTCTTCTGCTGTTTGAATGATTGCATTCACATCACTTCTTGCTCGTGTTAAAATCAACTCGTGTCTAGCGTTAACGACAATTTTTTGATAATCTTCAGCAAAACCAAACATTAGGTTCAGCGGTATGGATATGTCAAAATTACCAGCATCATCGATTAATGTGATGTTATCTGCATTGCATGAAGTAAACCAACCTGCATTCTCCAAATATTTACTCTGCACACTGGAAACTGAAACGTAATTTTTCATGAGACTCGTGAGTCCGACATTTTTGATTTTGTCAATTTCAATAGCGTTTATCTCATAACGAGCTTCCTCAAATAAATGACAGATCCCATTAATAATAAAGCTGGTACTAGTAACCGGTGTTCCATTGTTTTTCACCAATTTTCCCTGGATGTGAAGTGAACTTTTACTTGGTATAAGACAGTGATCCTGGTTTTGAACGGCAATTCGAATTTCATCGCTGTTATTAAAGGTTGAAGAGGCGTACGGTAAATGAGAATGCACCTCAATGTGTGCAATAGACTCATCATAGATAATTGGTTTAGCAATATTTAGTATTTCATCTTCCATGTTTGACAAATTTTTAAACGTCTAAACAGTAAAACAACGAAGCAAATGCAGATAAATTTGACTCTTTTTATCCTCTTCTTATCTTTTTGTCTCTTCTTCTCTGCTCTTTCACTTTCAGTCCAAGACTCTTCAATAGCTGAATGTTTGGAGGTGTTAGCAGCTTGACTGCAGACTTTCGACTGATTTCCTTTAGGCATCCTGCATTCCTATTATAGCTGAAGCCTATTTTTCGATTAAAGACAATTCCCATCCTGTTTTTTCTACAATGCTTTAATGTGAAGTCTAATTGTAATGGTTTCACCTCGAAAATTTACAAGATGTCCGTCTTGATCGACTATTCGCAACTGAATTTGATCAATGGTCTTAACGGCGACCGGTAGGTAAATGACGTGAGAAGGCACTTCAACTATCTTATATCCTGGTGGTACGCTGGGAAAAAATTCGTGAATAGTGTGCACTTTCTGATTATTAATATACGCACCTGTAGTAATACTACACTCAATTCTCAGTGCATTAACTCTTATAATAGAGACTGGGGAGTCAGACTCATAGAATTTACCAGCTTCTAGTTTTTGTGCCTCAAATCCTAGCAAATGGGCTATTGAATCTTCTTTCAGAAAATTTATCTCACGATTACAAAAAATCTCACTACGTAAAGTATTGTTGTTTGGCCGAATCTGTATGTCGATTCCCTTTGGACTGAGAATTGTTTGCAGATAGCGTTGAATATCGTCTATCTCATAGCTACCAGTCGGTATAGTAATTTCTTCTTTACCAACATAGAATTTATTTTCACCAATGTCTACATTGGGGATCGAATTAAAGGTTAGAAATTCAACGAGTCCCAGCGTGTAATTTTTATGAGGTGAAAGTTCAATAGGTGGAAAATACTGAGCTTCCAAGACGGAGGAAGTACCCGATACAGTTAACGTTAGTGTATCGTTCATGCTGGTGGTTTACACTTGACTAAAGTTAATACAGTTAATATAAGTTTATTTATATAAATTAAATACACTTTTTACTTTAAGCTGATTACACAAGAATTTTAAGCATAAATGACCGCAGACAAATGTATTATAATTTTGATATCTGTCGTGATTATAATTTATACGCGCAACACTGAGATATTTTACAAGATCTGTAGGTGGTCTAAGGTTACCAAAACTATCAAAATACAGGATTTTATTTTCACTCTTTCTATAGGCAACCCAGTGTGTACCACTGCTATTTTTATCATCCAAGTTGACAACTGCTGATTCAAATTTTAGAGGTTCCCTCTTTGGCAGCTCATCTCGCATAAAAACCCCTCGAAAGTGTGGTATCTTTATCAATTTAGCATATTTAAGTAAATCAACATCAGTCAGTGCTCGTCGCGGTAATTTTATTTTTTTTGACATTTTTTTTTTTTTAATCCTAATCCTTCTCTATGAGGTTTGAGGTAGAGTCCTAATCCTTTCTGATGAGGCTTGAGATAGAGTCCTTTGCCTAGTGCTATCGACTCCATTGTTTGGTTATGTCGTTGACTCTCTTCAAGTTTCTTTTTCGCTGTACTTGCATCATTAACAGCTTTAGCTATTCCAGCAGCGCCACCTGACAGAGCACCAATGGCACTAAGGCCTGCAAAAAGTGGCACCAGAAACGGTAGAAAACCACCAACTTTTCTCGATAAAGGCAAAATTCGAGGTTTCTTCACACTGCCCCTTCCACCTGCTTGTTTTACAGCTAAACGGGCTCCTCTAAGAGCTGATTTTATAACAGATCGTGCGTCATTTCCAGATACTAAAGACTGTTTCGCTGCTGTCACAATAGTTTTCAATGGTAGCATTGTTTTGGTCTTCTTACGTCGTTTTATGCTCGGTTTAAGCCCCATTCCGAATTTGGTTTTCACTTTCATGGCGTTTGTAATTGCCCAAGCAGCTGCCTTTTCACCAACCCCTGAATCTCTGGCTAGTACACGATTCCAAGCTTTTTCAGCAAGAATCCTATCAGCTGCGTTCCTCTCTGCAAGATTTTCCCTATTCTGAGAATAGGCAATATCGTGTTCCTTACAAGCTTGATCAAGCTGATTGATACCAGGATCACCACGTGCTAATCGTTTAGCTAATTTTGTTCCAGGTCCACAGTACTGATAGCCGGGAATATGTAATTCGAAGGGTAAATTATTGATTAATTTGTTGAAAACTCCCTGACCACGTTTAACTCGCTTGCCGGTCTCTCGAAGACTAACTGACTTCCTCGTTTCAATCATGCTTTTATTATGTTCACTCGTGAAAAACAAAGTATAGACTGACTTGAAAACTTATAAAAGGTTGGTATTTATGGTTTTGTGTGTCAGTTGATCTAGTGCTCTCTTATTGCACAGAACCTTTCCACGAACCACCAGACCTTCACTCTACCATATCCAAGTTCAAAATGATTTACAACATTCTTCTCCAATGAATAGTCGGATCAATAGTTTACCCAGATCAGCGTCTCAGACTGGTTTTCTGAACAAGTGTACGCTGCCGAGTTGAAACAAACCGTTCTAAATCTTGAACAATTATCTCAAAGTGAGTTCAACACCCTTTATAATAAGACTGTTGAACAAAACATTCTCAGGAATTATCAGTCTAATAATGTGAGCACTGTTCGTCAGGGACAGATGTTGACCAGATTGTTTAAAGGCTCTAAACAAACTGCTACGGAAACTATAAAAGACCTGATATTTATAGTTTTCTACTAATCAAGATGGAGTTTGAAGCGCAAACTATGAAACTTCCTGTGACAAATTTTGACAAAGTAACGCAAAGTCAGCGTACAAGAAAACGTCATGGAAATCTTCTACCCAGCACAGTAAGAGCCATTTTTTGTGGTCCATCCAATTGTGGAAAGACGAATGCATTACTAACTCTGCTCTTGCATCCCAACGGACTACGCTTTGAAAATGTCTACATCTTCTCGAAATCGCTTGATCAACCCAAGTACAAATTTCTAGAGAAGGTTCTTCAACCAATCGGTGAAATTTAATATTTTCAATACTGTGAACATGAGGAAGTAATTCAACCGAGTGAAGCACAGCCTAACTCTGTAATAGTCTTTGATGACGTGGCTTGCGATAAGCAGGATCGAATTCGAGCCTTCTTCTCAATGGGACGTCACAGACACATTGACTGTTTCTATTTGTGTCAGACGTATACACGAATACCAAAACATCTAATTCGAGACAATGCAAATTTTTTGGTTCTGTTTAGGCAGGATGAAATGAACCTCAGGCACATCTATGATGATCATGTCAACACAGACATGACATTTACAAAATTTAGAGACTTGTGTTCAACTTGCTGGAATAGTGATAAACATGCGTTTCTTGTGATTGATAAGGACAGTGAACTTGGACAAGGTCGGTATAGAAAATGTTTCGACTGTTTTCTAAAACCTGACGACTTGAAGCCAGAATAAAGGGTGTAAAACTAATCGTGGAAAGCAGTATTCTTCAAGACCTTGTCCAATCAAGATGTCATCCTCGAGAACTGAACAGCTCCAGAGACAAAAAGATCTCGCACAGCAATTGGCAAAAGCGAGTGACGTCATTCGTCGAAAGCATAAATTGATAAAATTGGGTAAAGAGACCTTTGAGCAGGCACTGGGTGAAACTTTTAGACCTATAGTGAATCCTCTGGAAAAACTTGTCGGTGACATGGAGTCGTTCAAGGATAATGTTAAAGCAGAAAAAGACGATGATTCAGTGAAAAATGAAAAGAAAGAAAAATTTGATAGCTATGAGGATAATTATGATGATACTATGCATGAATCATCATTTAAATCAGCTTTCAATGATGGAGATCGCACTCTAGAAAGTTTTGATGAGCAACCAACTACCTCACTCGATGAGGATACAAAAATGTACCTTACACAGTTGATAGGAAGGAGCAAAGATCTGGATTATACGTATGGTGTACGAAAACTATCAAAAGATAGATTAGTCATTGGTGATTCACCGATCAATTTCAGTGAAAGTTCTATTCACGTTGGTGATTTGACTCTACCAACTAGTAAAGGTTTACTTGAACTTATTTTTAAAAAAATTCCCGAAGAATCCATTATAACAGCTGAGGACGTGAAAAATTATAAGAAAATTCTTCTAACAACAAACGCTCACAGAAAACACTACAGTGCAGAAGGTGAAATACGTGAGAGTAAATCCTATAAATATACAAATTTTATTGATAAACTAATTTCGAAACCAACAGCGAGAAAAAGTGGTGGTAGAAAGAGTTATTCGGGTACAGGTATCTTACCACAGTACATGACTGCAAGAGAGGAAAATCAGTTGGACTACGTGTATTGGGATGATCCGAATGAATTGGTGGATCGATTACGTTTACTTTTAGCATCTCAGTCGGCTGGAAACCCGAGTCATTCAAACGAAATTCTATCAATCATCGAGGAGCTTCGAGAGGCAAACATCATTTATTAGAAGGTGTTTTCAATTATTTTACATCAGTTTCAAGATGAGCATTGATGTGTTCGGACATCATCTCGATCGTAGTGGAGGTTTGACAGCACAGCGAGGACCTCCTGGACTTTCTGGAGCTGGTTTTAAGGTTAATTCACAGGGCCATTACGATCTTGAGGGAAAAAGAATGTGCAATATAGCTGATGCTCAGGATCCAAACGATGCAATTAATTTAAAATCTACACAAGACTTGATAAAAGTTCAAACCGATCTGACCAATAGCATTTTACGGTATTTAAGTGAAGAAGTTAAAAATAATTTAGTACTCATTACTCAATTGGAAACCAAGTTGAAAGCATTGGAAAAAGAATATGGTGGATCTAAAACTGCAGTTGGTGAAGGAGTTGCATAGGCCAGCAAGAAAAAATTATAAACGCAGAAGTGTTGATGTTCGAGGCATTGATGAGACCTGGCAAGCTGATCTCGTTGAAATGCAACCCTATTCAAAGGAAAATAAGGGCTACAAGTACATCCTGACAGTCATTGATATCTTCTCAAAATTTTCCTGGGCTATAGCTGTAAAGAATAAAACTGGTCAAGATGTTGCAGCTGCAATGAAGTCAGTGCTGGACCAGGGACGTGTACCAAAACATTTACATGTTGATCGAGGCAAAGAATTCTACAACTCGCACTTTCAAAATCTCATGAAACACCATAAAATTAATATGTACTCTACATTTAGTAATTTAAAAGCGTCAATTTGTGAACGATTTAATAGGACATTAAAAAATAAAATGTGGATGCAATTTAGTCTGCAAGGCAGTTACAAGTGGTTAGATATTTTAGAAAATTTAATTTTCTCATACAATTCTACTGTACATCGAACAATTAAAATAAAACCAAAAAATGTAAATAAAACGAATGAGAGAAAAATCTTATTTAATGTGTATAAAAAATTCATTGTAAAATCCCGGAAAAAGAGAGAAAAATTTAAAATTGGTGATAAAGTACGAATCAGTAAATTCAAACATGTTTTTGAGAAAGGCTATACACCAAACTGGACGACAGAAATCTTTACAATTACACGTATTGGCAACACTGAACCAACGACGTACTTGCTGAAAGATTATCAAGATAATCCTGTATCTGGTAGTTTTTATCAACAAGAAATTTCTTTAGTTAAAAATTCTGATGTATATTTAATTGAAAAAGTACTTAAAAAACGTGGTAATCAAATTTATGTAAAATGGTTAGGTTTTGATAATTCTCACAATAGCTGGATTAATAGAGATACTGTGTAAAAAATTTTTAGTTTAATAAAGAATGATTTTTAGTAAATAAAAAATGTTCTCATTTTATTATGCGCATATTCTCATGTCAATAACTCAATAATAATACACAATTATTTTTTAAAATTTTTTTATTTAACACATTTTTTTTTCTCTTCATTTACAATTGTTTTACACAAATTGTTTAAATGAAATGTAATGAGTTCATAAAACAATCTTGGAATATATACATAACGTAACCTCTCTTCTTGCAGTCTTTTTAAAAGCATTGGAAATTTAATTTTTACAAACTTTTCTACACTTTCAACTGTACAAATATCATTTTCTTTGTGCACTAATCGTGCAGTTAAATATATAATATTGTTCACAACAAACTGCACTGGTCCTATTTTTATATCCACTAAATTTTGTCTAATACATGGAAGAAGATTTTTCAATACTTTAAACGTTGTTTCATTCAATGAAAATGGGTATGATGTATCCTTCTCATCAGTTCGTTGTAGAGTAATCAAGCGTTCATTCAGGAAGATTGTAAATGTCATTCGAAAAGCATCACAGTCAAAGATTTGTGGATTCATTTCATGTTGGAAAAATTTTGAAATCAATGTAAAATGACTGGTGAAGAGTTCCCATTCCTCTGGAGAAAATATAATCCTGGATTGAGGAAAGCCACCGGACAATTTCACTTTTACTGATAAATTTTGCAAATTATTAACATTAACACCAACAACAACCTGCTTGGTAAAAGATGAATTGAGATTGTATGTCGTACAGAGTAACATTTGATTCCTTGGAAGATACGCCATTATTCGTCGTCAGCAGATTGAAATTCAAACTGATTGTACCTTCCACCCAAATATTTCAAGTTTACACGTCCTCTGTGTATTTCTTCTTTTAATTTCAGAAAAGCAACAGTTTCCTCATCATCGTGGAAAAAAATTTCCACCATACGGTGAGGTAAAAACACTAGATATTCTGCGTTAACTTCCACTACAGCTCTTAGTCCATATTTTGTTTTAAGTTTTTTCAAGTCTGTTAAATGAAGAATTTCACCAATTTTCAGCTCTTTCATCGATTTAATAGAAAACACACTATTTGCCACTTGGTTTAACTGTTGGAAATCCATTCTCTTGTTCTTGCAGAGATAATCCTTTAAAATCTCGAATCACTACCTCAGTGTCTTCTCGAAACTTTATCAACTTTTTAATTGTTTCAATACTTTTTAGCAGTCCACTTAATTTAACTTTGATTTCTTTTTACAACTGTTCAACTCTTGGCATAACGTGTATAAATGAAAAATTTAACTGGCACACTACGCTTTTTATATCTTCGGTTTACCCCACCACTTTTGCACACTTCTCACATAATCCCCTCTTTTTTTTTATAGAGAGATGACTCATCGAATAATCTAGAAGGTTCTCGAAGGTCACAAAAAAAAAATTGCACACAGAATAGGACAATATGCGTTTAAAATACCCCCCCCCCCACCTCTCTGACCCCCCTTAAAAAAGTTCTAGAAGTTTCTCGAAGATTAAATTACGCATCAAATAAATGAAAAATACCCCCACCATCTCCAATGAAATCGAATGTTCTAGAAGCTTCTGGAGGGTTATGCAGGGGTCACACGTGTAAAAAAGTAACCCCCACCACCTAAAATCGAAATTTTTTAGAGGGTTCTGGAAGGTCACACACACGTATGTAAAATCGGTGATTCAAATTTCACAGAATTACGCAGTATATTTTTCATGTAATCCCCCCTTTTTTCAAGGTTAAATGAGCCCCACCTTCAAGGGTCTTCTTCTTCATCTTCTTCATCTTCATCTTCTTCTTCTTCTTCTTCTTCTTCTTCTTCTTCTTCTTCTTCTTCTTCATCATCATCATCATCATCATCATCATCATCATCATCATCATCATCATCATCATCATCATCATCATCATCATCATCATCTTCTGCTTCTTCTTCTTCTTCTTCTTCTTCTTCATCATCTACTTCTTCTTCTTCATCATCTTCTTCTTTTTCTTCTTCTTCTTCTTCTTCTTCTTCTTCTTCTTCTTCGATTTTATAAAATTCTTCAGGTTCCAAATCTTTTAAAGATTGAATGGATTGTATGCTGACTGCTTTGTTTAATTTTGAGAAATCCATTTGTCTTCCTTTACAGATAAACGTTCAAGAGTTCGTATTACTGCTAGTCTGTCTTCTCTATATTTTATTATACTTTTGATTTCTTTAATATGCTTTAATAATACTCGCACTTGTAGTTGAACTTTTTGATTATTCTCTTCAACAGTTTGCTTATACATTAACTTTTACTTGCACTTTTATTAAGATGTACATGTATATTAGCTGCTAAACAAGAACTAAATTCCCGACCAGAAGTTTCTCCTTTTATACTCTCAAATCTTCTAAAAGCTTCTCAAAATTACGCATCAAATAAATAAATTAAAAATACCCCCCACCTTCTACTGTATAGGAATTTCTATAACACCCCCCCCCCACCTCTCTGACCCCCGATAAAAAAGTTCTAGAAGTTTCTCAAAGGTTAAATTACGCATCAAATAAATGAAAAATACCCCCACCATCTCCACTGAAATCGAATGTTCTAGAAGCTTCTGGAGGGTTCTGCAGGGGTCACACGTGCAAAAAAAGTAACCCCCACCACCTAAAATTAAAACTTGTATAGAGGGTTCTGGAAGGTCACACACGCGTATGTAAAATCGGTGATTCAAATTTCGCAGAATTACGCGGTATATTTTTCATGTAATCCTCCTCCTTTTTTCAAGGTTAAATGAGCCCCCTTGAATGTTCTAGAAGCTTCTGTGGGGTCACACAGGCACACATACACACGTATGTAAATTAAATTTCACAGAAATGTGCGATGTATTCTTATGTACTCCCCACCCTTATTCTAGGTTATGTACTTTACTCCGAGACAAACCCCCTTCTTTCAAGGTTGAATTCCTTACCCCCACTTCCTTTCTGAAGGTTACCCCGCCCTCCAAATATTCAAATTACACGTGTAAATGTCCCCCACCAAGGTCACACGCACGTGCTTAGAGGGTTCTGGAAGGTCAAACACGCGTATGCAAAATCGGTGATTCAAATTTCGCAGAATTGTGCAATTGCCCCCCCCCCCTTTCAAGGTTAAATTCCTTACCTCACCTACCTGATGGGGCTCTAATTAGGCATCGCGTTACATACCTAGTTTAAAACGAGGCATACACTATGACGTCATCAAAATCCTGGCTCCTGATTGGTCCATTTCGTTGTAAAGGTCGCTTCTGATTGGCTCTCACACAGACACACACATACATAGCTCACACGGACACACACTAGTTGGTCCAGAAACGCCACAGCCTATCTACTAAGCTTTACAAAGTTTTTTAAATTTATAAACATTGAAAATAATTTTTTTTTTTAAAAATTAATTGCCCAGAATTTGATTGAAAAATAAAAATATTGAAGAAAGTTGCTGTAATTTTATGAATTAGTGTTAATAGTGGAATTATTAAACAAGAAAACTCCTGTTTTTCTCAGTGTGTGAACACTTTTCGAAGAAAACGAGACATAGAAATAATAACACTACAAATTCACACGATCGTTGCCGTTTGTTTTATAAAATACTTGACACTTTTATACAGGAAAATTACTTTCTTGCCAAACTTCGCAGGGAATGGGGAATTTGGGAAACACAATTTCACTACGAGCGAGAAAATTATCTCCACGTTCGACATCAAAACTGACAGATTGTAAACAGAGTGCGGAGTCCATCTTGTCATAGCCCGAGTGGAATCCATGGTAACGGTGACGCTACTTCCGGCCTGCCATATGATCAGGTGACGTGGGGCGGCCATCTTCTACAGAAAATCTGTCAATGTCAAAACGGGGGATCATTTTGACGCTCGTAGGAACACCGGTTCGAGTAAAACAAAGGTTTAAAAAATTCCTTATCTCAAATACTATGGTCAGTCAGAGCCCTTTTTTCAAAAAAGTGTCTTACTCGTTTAATATTATTTAATTTTTAATTAATTTAATTTAATAAGTTTTAATTATTTTTAAGCCTGGAAAAATAAATCTTATAAATTAAAAAATTAAAACTTTTTATTCATTTATACAATATTTCTAATATTACGTGAATATAATTAAATTATTATTGTTAAATATAATTGAAGTTTAATAATATATAAAAAAAATTCTTAAATTATTGTTTATTTTTTTAAAAATATTTAATATTCTGTCAACATTTTATATATTTATTTCTTTCTTTCTTATCGTTAATTGAGTTCTATGACGTTTAATATTATAAAGAATTGTTTAAAGATTGCGTAATTTTGTAAAATCATTTATTTCTAAAAAACTTTAATTATATAAATTGAATAAATTCTATTTTTAAACCAAAATGCCTTTCAATACATTATATGTAAACAATTTGTATAATTTACTTTTGTATTAAATATTATTGAAATTAATTATTTAAATAATATTTTATTTTAAATAATAATTTTAAATTAAAGTTATAAATAATAATTAATAATTATTCGTTATTTTTGTTTACATATTTTGCAAATATTGTATAAGAATATTTATTTAGGAAAGTTAGGAGATTGGATTGTATAAACTGTATATCAGTATATACAAAGGATAAATAAATTCTATTCTATTTATTTATTTTTGGTAATGAATATGTTCCAGAACTATTAAAATGTAAATAGCATATAATCCGTCTGAACCTCCCAAAGTTATTTCTCTCGACTTTCAACTACCCGTCGTAGCCGAGTGGTTCTAATAGCGTGCGATTACCGCGAGCGAATTCGTCTTTAGGGCCGTGGGTTCGATCTCCCCTTGAGCGTGCGAAATTTTAATTTATAGGTTAAGTGTTTATATGTATTAAAATTGTTAATTAGTCTTAAGTCTATAATAATTAAGTGTTTAAATGTACAATTAATCTTAAATTATAAAAATAACAATCTGAAAACAGGATTGTTTTTTTCCATACAATGGTACGGAAAAATTACAGTAATGAAATATTATTATTATATTATTATTATTATTAATATTCTTTATTCAAATTTTTTTAAAACTATTATTATAACTTATTATTATTATATTACTATTATTATAAATAGTATTATATCAATCAATGTTCGTAAAGCTTGTTCCTATAGCTTGTGTCGGTAGATTTGTCAGCCACACAGGATATCGCAAAAAAAAATTTGACTTCTGCACAATTCAGATTTTCTATGCAGCCAATATTGTGCCAGCATTGGCAGTCGGTACAGCCGCGTCAGACAGTACCGAACCTAGTTATCATCCCAGTGTTATGCCAGTACCGCGCCAGACCTCACTGCCAGTACCACGCCGACATTGCCAGTATTGGCGCAGTACTCAGCCGATGCTTAATTTCCTCTTGGGTATTGACGTTAATTAAAGTAAAAATCATTGTTCCACTGGTAGATAATAGTTTTATAATGATGCAGTTAAATTTTTGAGACCTGATGGTACTTTTGAAAAAATATATATAAATAGGTATGTCATTTAAATGACAAACTACTCAATTCCTGTAAGACTCAATGTAAAATGTTAAGAACAAAAACGCTTGTAACTTTTTTCACAAGTAACCTGAGGTATCAAAAATTTAACTACATCATTGTAAAACCATTATCTACCAGTGGACCAAATTTGATTAAAATGTTAATGGTAATAGATAATTATCATTTCAAATTTCAAATTTTCAAATGCTTAAGATTTAAAATTTTTATCATCGAAAAATGAAAATAATTAAAATTTAGGTCAATTGAAATTTGGAAAAATAAAATTTATCATCATATCATATTTTTACTAATAAAAATTTTATTATAACAATAAAAAATGAAATTAATTGACATTTTCTTTAATGAAATAATAATAAATTAAATTGAATTAAATATAAATCAATTAAAAATTCTTTAAATTCAAAATTAAATCATTAAATTTAAGGTTTAAAAATTAAAGAAATTAAAATTTTAGACTATTGCGTTTGAAAATTATTCTAATTCAGGAAATATATAAAATTGATGACATTTAATTAAAATTTAGACAAATTGAATTGAGAATTGGTTAAAATTTGAATCAATAAACAAATATAAATTTGGGCAAATATAAATAAAAGATTCTGGAAATTAAAAGTTATAAAACTTTTAATAATTTAAAGGGTATTAATAATTAAAATGTGAAAAATTGACAAAATATGTGATATTGGTGCTAAATGCAGAAAATAGATCAATTGGATGAAAATAAAAGAGGTAAAGAAAGTTGACAAGGTGACAATATGTTATTTCTCATAATGTTTACTAATAAATAAAAATTTTAAACTGATTCTAAAAATTTTAATTTAAAAGTTTAATTTTAAAGAATGGTAAACAGTAAACCATGATATATTTCACTTTTGTTTAATATTTGAAAATAACAAATTTGTTATCTGTACACGGAAAAAAGGTTTGGTTTTAATAAACGAAAATTCGTTTCTTTTAACCAAACTGGACGGTTGACTATGGCCTGACCCAACTCAGCGTTTGTTGTGACCAAACTCGTTCGGTTGTTATACAACCAAATTGTCCGTTTAGGGAGTTCGAAGGTACCTTTAATACCGGACTGTACCGTTGATTACCGACCTTCAAAAGTTAGAAAATTTTAACGTTAGATCTCAAAATATAGGGTTTAATTTTGGATGCTGATATTGATTCAATATAATTATTATATATCCTTTTTGTAGGAACTTATCACCTTATTTAGTGTATATGAAACATTACATATATTGTTGTAATAAAAAAATATGTTTATCCCGAAAAAAAATCCCACTATTTAATAAATAATTAAAATCAACAGAGAAACATCAAGGAAATTTATATTTAACAGTAAGGGATTTGGGTTTGTTTTTACATACTTATTCAATTTAATTGTTGTGTTGTGCTGAAATTACATTTGATTATTAATTAACATTTCATTCATACCTTAACGCAATTAAACGCATACATACGAAATTTTCGAAAAATCCTAGCGACCCTGAGATTCGAACGCACTAAACCTAACGCTAAACGCAAATACGCATATTACGAGACGAGCGCCTAACCATTGGGCCATCTTGGCTATGAAATTCTCTTTTCAAAGAACTTGGTGATCTCAAGTTTCGTTTGGTCGCCACGTGCAGATGAACCCCCGCGATGACATCGCCCGTCAACAATAGACTCTCATAAATTTTGGTCCTATGGTTTAGTTAGCATTACTGGCATGTGACATAGTCCAGTCAAATAGTACATTTTGCTGTGCATTAATTCCGAGGTCGCCAATTTTTTTTCCTATCGAAAGAGGAATGTTTCCTGAGCTTAACTTCAAGTTTGCGACCTTCAGGGGTGGTAACTTTGTCCGCCATCTTGAAAAAAGGGGTAAAATTTTGGATTTAAAATATTTCACTAACTAGAGCTTTAACGTAAAAAATGCTTCTTACCAATTTTACTCAGATTAATATTATGTACCATTTTTGTCTAAAACTTTTTTTTCTAACATTAATATTTTAAGATTTATATTAAAAAAACCTATGAACAAAAGAGGTAGAAAATATTTACAAGCAATTTTTGCGAAATTATTGCGATGTATAACAAAAGTAGGTCCTATAAAAGTTAAAGATAACAGAATAATAAACAGTTTTTTAATTAGCCACATTTCGCTGCCTTAATTAGCAAAGCCTGCAGAGCGCATTAAAGTGCACTATTCTCTCTAGCGCGTTCCCAAATTAACACTAGAAGAGTACGTCAACAATGATTTTTAAATGATGCATTAATCCGAGGTCGCCATTATTTTTTATTATCTAAAGAAGAATGTTTCCTGAGCTTAACTTCAAGTTTGCGACCTTCAGGGGTGGTAACTTTGTCCGCCATCTTGAAAAAAGGGGTAAAATTTTGAATTCAAAATATCTCACTAACCAGAGCTTTAACGTAAAAAATGCTTCTTACCAATTTTACTCAGATTAATATTATGTACCATTTTTGTCTAAAACTTTTTTTTCTAACATTAATATTTTAAGATTTATATTAAAAAAAACCTATGAACAAAAGGATTAGAAAATATTTACAAGCAATTTTTGCGAAATTATTGCGATGTATAACAAAAGTAGGTCCTATAAAAGTTAAAGATAACAGAATAATAAACAGTTTTTTAATTAGCCACATTTCGCTGCCTTAATTAGCAAAGCCTGCAGAGCGCATTAAAGTGCACTATTCTCTCTAGCGCGTTCCCAAATTAACACTAGAAGAGTACGTCAACAATGATTTTTAAATGATGCATTAATCTGAGGTCGCCATTATTTTTTATTATCTGAAGAAGAATGTTTCCTGAGCTTAACTTCAAGTTTGCGACCTTCAGGGGTGGTAACTTTGTCCGCCATCTTGAAAAAAGGGGTAAAATTTTGAATTCAAAATATCTCACTAACTAGAGCTTTAACGTAAAAAATGCTTCTTACCAATTTTACTCAGATTAATATTATGTACCATTTTTGTCTAAAACTTTTTTTTCTAACGTTAATATTTTAAGATTCATATTAAAAAAAAACCTATAAACAAAAGGAGTAGAAAATCTTTACAAGCAATTTTTGTGAAATTAATGCGATGTATAACAAAACTAGGTCCTTTAAAAGTTAGAGATAATAAAATAATATGCAACTTTTTACTTAACATATTTTTGATTCGTTCATAAAGAAAGGCTGCAGTGAGCAGTGAAGTGTACTATTTCTACTGGTGCAATTTGATTTACAGAATACAACTATACTAAGATAGAAATAACAGACGTCACTCTAAATCTGAATTAATTAAAAATAACTCATTTCAAAGGAAAAACTCAGTCACTAATTTAAATAGTTATACTATTCATATTGAAGTTACTTTATTTTAATCCTTAATTTGTACTATTCAATTAGTAAAAAATAACTAATTATTAGTCAAATTCATTTTCAGGGTATGTCAAAATAACTAATATTCAGCCACGACTTTATTAATAATTAGTTATTTTTAACTCATTCAGATTTAGAGAGCAGAAAATGTGTAAATTTATCACATTTCATTTTATTCAAATTGATTTTAATTTTTTTTTAATTTTACAACTTACATTAAATATAAAAATAATTGTAACAAGGAAATCACAGGTTGACATATACACATTCTTTAAGAATTAATAATTCCTCTAATTAATATTCCAACATGAAAGTTTCGCAATAAAACCTTTTCCAAATGAACTAGTCAAACTTTAAATTCAAAGAATCTACTATATATTCTTATAATCTTTGGAGGTCAGAGTGTAAGTTTAATCATTAATAATGCTTAGATCGCTTAAATGACCCTACTTCATTTAATTCTTCGTACATTGTCTGCTCAATATCTTCGATTGATGAACTTGGTTCAATGTCAATTACAAGTTCTTCGTCTACTTCACATTCTAGTGAAGTTGACAGTTCGTCTTCTTCGAGGTAACTCATAACACCGGTAACATTAGTACAAGAGTCTCCATTACAATTTAGGCAAATTAATGAACATTTTAATCCAGCTTTGCGACATCCGCAAGCTGCACCACAATTAGTTTTACATTTACATGAAATTAATTGTAAAATAGAAGTCGGTGCAGGATCTTCTGTATTGACTACTGGTTCCAATCCGTTTTTTGTTTGTCGCCAACCCCAATCAAGCGGATCAATGTAATTTCCAAGCCAAGTTAGAACTTGAAAGTACGTTCTGAAGGTGTGTTGTCGTAATACTGCTGCAGTTGGAGGTAGGGTACAAAGATTAAACTTCGGTTTTGACACTGATTTTGTGAAGCATTTAAAGCGTACTGCATTTATAGACGTTTCATTTTTATTTCCACTGAAAATTGCAGCCATAAAGGCAGCCATAAAGTCACCAAAAGGAGAATGACAATAAATTCCTTCCGACAATTTTTTTGTGAATCCATTATTTAAAAGATTAAGACATGTTTTTGGAAAAGAATTTTATCGAAATAAAATTTAAAAATATTTTACTAAAATAATATAATATATATTCGGAGAAATTTTCATTTCTTGTATAATCTATATATATATTATTAAGAAACATTAAAAAATAGAAAACATTTCTAATATTGAAGTTTAAAATTTTATTACAGTCATTACTAACAATGTTAACTTTTTTCTGAATGAAATTAACATACGTTTAAATTTATCTAGTAAAGATAATTATTTATCGTTACTGAATTTCCAATAAATTAATTAAAGAAATATGATTAACAATATTAACTGGTCCAAACAAATAAGTATAGGATTAAATTTAATGTATTATGAAAAATAATTGAGAACCATAAAGTTAATTAAATATTAATAATTAATCTCTACTTAAGAATGATAAAAGGATACATATTATCAATAAAATAAATACAAATAAATTGAGTAACTTTTTAAACAACTTTATTTATCAAAATTTATAAAAATTAATATTTTTAAAAAGCAAACATTGTTAAAAAAAAGTTTTTTTATTTTTTATAAATTAAACAGATGAAGTAAATATTAAAATATATTAGTAATAAATATGTAAAGAAATTTTTTTATAACAATAACATGTTACATAAATAAATTTGGTATAATTATAATAAATAAAATAATTAAGAGAAACTAATCAAGTTATTTGTATTTTTTATTAAAGTTAATAAAAGTTAATAATTTTAAAATTCACACTTGTTTGCAAAGTTCTCCAGAATGCTAAAATTTCTAAGTTCCGATTTAAAGGAGTGGGGATGCTGCGTTAGATCAGTCCAACCCGAAGGTACGGTTTCCCTAAACATTTCTATCCCAACCAAACGGTAGATTTAAATCTTATCGGCAAGTGTTCAGAATCGACTTGAATATTTTAAACGTCCCGGGCAAAATTTTTAATTTACAATTTCACCTATATTATAAAAAATTATAAAAGTTTTCGAGCCTTCTTACACCCTTATTAGAATATATTTTTGGCTTTGAATCTGAAAGTCTCTTATTTCTTCCAAAAAAGCTTTTAGTGATATTTTATCCAAAAACTAAATTACTAACAGCTTTAAACCAATAAAACTTAAGACCTTCCAAAAAATTCAATATATTAATTATTTGCATTAAATGAAGATAAATGAAAGTATGAAAAATGTTTTAAAATTATCTTTAGATATTTAAATTCTAGAATTATATTTTTAATTTGAATTTAATATATCATTTGCTATCTATATTAAATTCTACAAATTATACATTTATAGTAATTAATAAATTTATTAGTAATTACTTTTACTTTAAATATATTTTATAAAGCACTCTTATTCTAAAATAAATTAAAATTTCTATTAAATATAATAAAATTACAAAATTAAATGTGAACAACTAACCTTAAATGTTGTACTTCTATCAAACTACCACTAAAATAACAACAAAAAAGTTAGTAGACGACAATTTACCGTAACCATAGTATACTAGATAGGTCCTACTGATTTTGTTTCTGTAAAATACGTTTTTAGTATATGACGTATACTTATTTAGTATTAAACTCTGCCAGTAAAATTCACTCAAGTGTTGATTTTTTTGGTATGCGAGACTAATAAACTTAGTATGCTGTCAAACTAAGTTTATTCATCCCACTTACCAAAACGATTCCGGATTTGAAATTTGACTGGCAGAGTTTGACACTAATTTAATAAATGTATGTCACATACTAAAACGTTTATTACAGAAAAAATTCAGTAAGCTATCTAATATTCTATGGTTACGTTTAATTGGCGCCTACTAACTTTAATTACGAGTTCTCTCTGTGCACTGACCTAAAAACTATGTAAAGTCAAAATTCAAATTCATTTCGACTAGAAACAAATTTGAAAAATTACAATTTAGTAAAAAGAAAATCACATTTAATAAAACTATAAAATGGAAATTCTAAATAAAGAATTTTAGAATTTAATCATATGTATTACATAAATTTAGGAGTATTTTTATTCTTCAGTCAAACGTTTATTAAAGTAATAATAATAATAATTGATACATGTTTTACTTTTACGAGAAAAAAAGTAAGCAACAAGTAGAACAGGCTTCAAGAGAAATGGCACAGTCTGTTCTTGTGAAACATACAGTCATGGAATCAATTTTAACATCTCCTCAAGGTGAAATATTATTGAAAATTCTTTTCCGATTATGAAGATTGTGTTTTTTAAATATTTATTTTTCAGTATTAAATAAGAAAAGATTACCTAGTAAGAAAAAGGAAGATAAACCTGAAATTATAAAAAACAATGTACTTTTGGTAAATTTTTTTGTTAGATATTTTTTGTTAGGAAGATTTAAGTTTTTTTTTATAATCTTTTATTTTTTTTATTAATGTCTACAATTTTATTTATCAATTTTTTTCATTTAAAAGAATTTACAAGAACCTAATGAAAAATAAAGTTTTATAAATTTATTAATTTTGATGCATAGAGAAAACAAAAGGAAATGGAAAAAGAAAGTGCCGATGACGAATGGAGTTCAAATGTTAAAGAAGCTGCGCCAAATGTGCTTCTTTTGAAGAAACCTTCAATTGAAAAATCTGAAAACCCCACCTTAGATATGGTTTGTTCTGAAAATTCTCTCTTACCTGCTTATTCTTCAGCAATTGATACATCTTCTTTTCCAGAAAATCATATTTCACCTGATCAGATTTTAAACTCCAATTTTTCTTTTTCTGTTGAAGTAGTAAACTGTTCTGGTTGCAAACAATTGTCGACATAAGTTAAATTCATTATTTCTAGATTTAACAACTTAAATACTAAAGTAATATCATTGGAAAATGTAACTCTATCTATTGTGACTAAATTTGAAAATTTGAATAAAAAAGTAGACCTAATGAAAGGTAACAATTAATTAAAATTTACGTTTATTCTATATTTATTTTCTCAGATGATTTACATTATTTTTTATTTTATAGAATGGCTTATTAATCCAAATTCAAATGCAGCAGTCAATACTGGTGCATGCGGAAATTTGGTGTACGGAAAAAGAGTAGCAGATGATAAAGTAAGTGAGCGGGTTCAGTCGGATTTTTTTGTGAAAGAGCACTGAGAGAAATAGATGCTATGGGGTACCATCTAGATGGTACCAGATACCATATTTGATCTTAAGTATACGGACAAGAATCTAGATAGTACGGGATAGCATCTGGATGGTACGGATTAGCATCTGATAGCATCTGGATGGTACGATGTAGCATTTAGATGGTACGGTGTAGCATCTCTGATGGTAAAGTGTAACATAACCTCTCTACCATCAAAGATAGTAAAGTTCTTACCATCAATTTCTCTCAGTGAGGTTAAAAAAGTTTTTCTCTTTTTAAAATTTGTTTAAAAACTTCAACCTTTTATAACTTCAAATTGTACTTAAGTAGACACTTTTTCACTGCTCATTTTTACTTAAGAATTCGTGATGTACACTGAAAAAAATGTTTAGTCATATCAACAAAAATTTTGTTGGCTCAACCAAATTTTTAGTCATAGCAACATTATTTTCAGTGTACCGTTGTCTGAAAAGTCCGATTAAGAGTAGAGATCCTCAAAGCGCAGTTACATGTATGCGTTTGATCGCTGCATTTTTAATTTTATATCTTTGTCACACTTACCATTCAACGCAATTTGGTATGGAATATCCCATGTACACGTTTTTTGCATTTTGCAGGTGAAACTAGATAGCAGTTTTTATGTACAGAGGTTTGCTGGAAAACAATGAATACATGCACTGAGATATCAGACTGGATTCTTGCCCTTTTGCGCGGAACTTTTGGCGAGGAAAATGCTATGTTTTTTAGAGTAAACCCACTTTACGAAGATTTAATTCCATTTCCTGTAGCATTTCTTGAAATCTTGAAACTGCTAAAGGTTTGATTGAGTATATTATATTTCTTGTGTAAAATTAAGTGTTATACAAATTATATCATTTGTGGATATCCAGTTCATTAAAGAGAATTTATTCATCGTGGAATTAAGGAGCTTCAAAATTATATGTGACGAGCTCCGAAGAAAGGGACCTTAGCAGCAAATCAATGATTTTTCAGGAGAGTGAAAAGAAAAGACGAGCGCGCATGGTACTCTGTACAAACCAGTGATGTTTGTATTGTCATAACTTGAAAAATAATTAATAAAAATATTTTCTGACTTCAGATAATGAAAAAGGAACCTTTAATGAAGTTAAATAAACCAGCCAATGAAAAATTGACAACTGGCGCAGTACCACGCTAGTACTGGCCAGTGTTGTGCGAGGCTGGCGAAGTACTGTAGCCCAGTACTGGCGCAGTATTGATCTAACTCTAGGATGATAACGCTATTCAGTACTGACTGCCAGTACTAGCGCAGTACTGCCTGCCAGGGCTGGCGTAGTACAGTATGCCAGTACTGGTACGGTATCGAATGCAAATACTACTGCAGTACTGGCTGCCAGTGCTGGCGCAGTACTGACCTAACTCTGGGATGATAACGACGATCGGTACTGACTGCCAGGACTAAAGCATTAATGGTGAACAGTATCAGCGTATATTGGCAAGGAAAAATTCGGGCGCAAAAGTGGAATCAAATAACCCAATGGGAAAAAAGTCACTGGCTCAGTACAATGTTGTTATTAATTTACTATTTATCATTGTTATGGCTTATTTGAACAAATAAAAAACAAAATTTATATTTTTGGAATACAACTATTATGTACAATTATTTCATTAATTGAATGGAAACTTCGTCTTGAAAATTTTATTTTGAGATTTTATTAGTTAATTTTATTTGTTTAAACAAATTTTTACATATATGGTACGATCTACAAAATCCAATATTTGAATTTCAGATCAGTTATGGGGAGGACCATTTACTTTTTTAATAAATATTTTTTAAACTGTAGTAAACTTTGCCTAAATAATTAAAATTTTTTGAATAATATTTATAAAAATTAAGCATTCACTTAAAGTTGTGCTGAAATCATCTAATTTTTAAATCTTTATATATGGCAACTTTTATTGATAACAATAATGATTAAAAATTATAATAATATTATTCAAAAAAATAATTTTGAAAATACTTTAATCTATAAGAATAACGTTTTTTAAAATTTTTTTATGTAATAAAATACTACAACATTTAAAATAATCGAAAATGAAATACGACTACCAAAACTGTACATCAATATTGGCGCAGTACACATACAGCGTTACAGCCAGTACCGCGGCGACTCTGGCAAGCCAACCCTTGGCAGAAATAAGAAGCGCGGTACCGCGCCAGTATTGGGCTGGTACAGACTGCCAATGCTGGACATCAATATTACTGCAGTACTGATATAGCGTTGCAGCCAGTACTGCACCGACTCGTCAAAAAATTTCTATGACATACCTTGGCAAAAACAACAGCCGCTGTACTGCTCCAGTATTGGGTCGATATTTACTGCCAATACTGGGCATTAGTATTGGCGCAGTAATGATACAGCTTTACAGCCAGCACCGACTCTGTTAAGAAATTCTTTTCAGACCTTGGCAGAAACAACACCCACAGTACCGCGCCAGCATTGGGCTGATACTGACTGCCAATACTGGATATTAATATTGGCGCATTACTGATACATCGTTACAGCCAGTACTTCGCTGATTCCGACAAGCCAATCCTTGGCAGAAACAACAACCACCTAAGTCACTTGTCAAAAAAGTGTAAGTCTAATAATAAATATATCCCTTTAATGCGCCAAATTGCTTAAATGTCATGAAGTACAATATTTTGTCAAGTAAATCACGGAAGACAAATTTTACACTCGCTATTTCTTATGTCAAAAAATTATTCTACTTTTGCTAAGTTTTAAAATTTTTGTAGTACCAAATAACAAAATAAGATCTCTAAATGAAAATTGAAAAACTGTGAAAAAATATGTACATCAACTACGCTGGGGGTGAATCCAGGACCTTTCAATTATCAGTTGACTGCTCCAACACCGAGTAAACGGAATTTCACAAAAACCCAAATAGCCAAATCTTCAAATAGTCGAATTTCCAAATAGTCAAACATTCATATTGTTGAATTTCCAAATGATGGACTATCCATATGGAAAATAAAAATTCGACAAAATGAATATTCGACTAATATATTTGGAAATTCGACTATTTGAAGATTCTACCAAATCGATATAAGGTCCATTTAAAGATTTGACCATTTAAAATTCGACCATTTGGAGATTCGACCTTTCGGATTTTTGGAAAATTTCATGCACTCTTCATGCATTCCGTCTAACACTGAGCTATGCAGGGTCACTGGTGATACTTTCTCACAGTCCTTTTTCACCTATTTATCGATGTTATATATATTAATTTAAACTATTTCAAATCGATGTGTTGGAAAATAAGTTTGTCGTAAAAAATTTTGGGTAAATTTGAACGATCTCTAAATATTTTGAAAATATCAAATTAAAAATGTATATCGACTTGTTAGTTGAAGGTTAGTATTCAGGGATTCTGAATATCTTTGAGTAACAATTTTTAAATAGATTTAGAAAAACATAACTTTTTGACGACATTCTAAAGCCTCCATGACCGACATTTAGAATTTTTAAAATCTAACTTCCTATTGGCATTTCGCGAGCTCAAAAATTGTGACGTAATAAATATCAGGCAAATTAATAATTTAGTTTCTTTAAAACAAAAATCAGTTCTACCGTTTCATTAAAAAAATAAAAGTTTTTTTTGTCATTCTCTACTCAAAAGAGAGGATATTAGGGTAATGATGACGATAACAAAAAATTTTTTCTAGATTTTAATTGACGAAATATTGCCTGTATTAACCCTTTAAGGACGGGACGAACACTTTTTTATACTCATTTTTAACGTTAATTTTCTCTATTTTTGGAGGTATACCAAATTATAGGAATCACCTTTTCTGACGTATTTTTTTACGCTCTTACAGAATCTGTTATCAAAATTTCAAACAAAAAAAATTTTCGAAAAGTTATGGACTCTTTTTTTAAAAAATTTTCTTTAAAAAATGATTTTTTTTCATATTTTCAATAATCAGAAAAATGTTTCAACTTAAAATATCGCGTCCGTAATATCCAGTCTTGAAAGAGACGAACCGTACTTTTGAAAATTTCAAGATGGCGGATCCAAAATGGCGTCTAACGATTTTTTTTTCAATATATGAGCACAAAGTGTGCGCTTCATTAAAAAAAAAAATTATTTTCATGACACTAAGTGTCTAAATGTTTTTTGACTCTCCGATCACGAATCTGAAGTCAGATTCCAAAAATTCAAAATGGGGGATCCAATATGGCGGACGATATTTTGGAATTCGATCGGATTTGTTTGAAAATTATTATTTGGGGGTTTTTGAGGTCGCTGATTACGAATCTAATGTTAAATTTAAATAAGTCAAAACGACGGATCCAAAATGGCCGACGATATTTTGAAAATCGTTCAAAGTTGATTGAAACTTGTTACTCGAATGTTTTGGGTTTGCTGATAACGAATCTGATGTTAAATTTAATCAAAATTTTTATGACAGATCCAAGGTGGCTGATGGTATTTTGAAAATCGATAAGATTTTTTTAAAACCATCTGATTAAATATTTCACGTCATTTAGCCATTAAAAGTATTTTAATGTTGCCCGACTCAAACCACGAGGAGATAAACGTAAAGTAAAGAGTCATTTTTTTAATATTTTGTATTTTTTTTGTAATTGTATTTATTTTTGTTTTGTATTTTAAAAAAATTTTATATCAACGGAACAAAGACAGTCATTTAATATTCGTGGAATTTTTTTTAACAATATTTACAGAAATAATCAGTACAACTTTCACAAAAGTTTTGTGTTCGTATTGAACACTTCCTAGGCGCGAGAAACCAATGCTGACGCTGGGTAGAGGCTTGATTCTAGCTTTGACACCCAGAGTGGGTAACCGAGACTGGGAACAGTCTTTAAATCACTGTCGTTCAATATTGGTTAAAGATTGGACACCAATGCTCGTTCCATGCTTGATTCAAGACTACTTGAATCCTCATGCGCGAAGCTTGAACATCCAATCTAGATTCAAGCTTGAATCAACTGTGACACAATTGCTCAACTTATCATATTACATATTTTTTTATATATTAAAGTATATACATATAAAAAGTATTATTAATTAAATAATAAATATTACAACTGCTGCAGATTTAGTAATTTTATAAATATTTACTATTAATTTTGTATAAAATAAACTATAAATAAACAAACAAAAATTATGTAATTTTACTTAATTGTAAGATATATTAGAAGTAAATTAAATTTGTAAACAATTATTTTCTTATTTTAAAAAAATAAATTTCAAAGAATCATATAACAAAACGAAATAATTTAAAGACAATTTTCAAATTTGAAAAATATTGAAGATATGATTACGTGCTCGATAGCGTAATTTTGTAAAATCATTAATTTCAAAAAAACTTTAATTATACAAAATGAATAAATTTCTTTATTTAAATAAAAGTGCCCTTCAATACATTATATATAAACAATTTTTATAATTTACTTTTGTATTATATATTATTGAAATTAATTATTTAAATAATATTACTAAATTAAAGTTATAAATAAAAATGATAAATTAGTAGTTAATTTTGTTTACATATTTTGCAAATATTTTACAAAAATATTTATTTATAAAATATTAATAAGTTAGGATCGAGATTGGATTGTATAAACTGTATATCAGTAAATACAAAGGATACATAAATTCTATTCTATTTATTTAAATAATATTTAATTTTTAAATAATAATATTAAATTAAAGTTATAAATAATTAAATAATAATTAATCATTATCAGTTAATTTTGTTTACATATTTTGCAAATATTGTATAAGAATATTTATTTATAAAATATTAATAAGTTAGGAGATAGGATTGTATAAACTGTATATCAGTATAAACCTATAAACGAAGGATAAATAAATTCTATTCATTTATTTTTGATTATCAATATGTTCCAGAACTATTAAAATGTAAATAGCATATAATCCAGGTCTGAACCTCACAAAGTTATTTCTATTGACTCTCAACTACCCGTCGTAGCCGAGTGGTACTAATAGCGTGCGTTCACCGCGAGCGAATTCGTCTATAGGGCCGTGGGTTCGATCCCCCCTTGAGCGTGCGAAATTTTATTTCATAGGTTAAGTGTTTATATGTATTAAAATTGTTAATTAAACTTAGGTCGATAATAATTAAGTGTATAAATGTGCAATTAATCTTAAATTATAAAAAAAAAACAATCTGAAGAATATCAATTTAAATAATTATAGATGAACATTAAAATTTTTTTTTATTTTATTAATTTTATGATAATCTGCAGCAGTACAGTAATTAAGAAAAAATGATAATAATAATATTATTATTGTATTTATAATTATAAATAATATAATAATATAATTCATAATATTAATATAATATTATTATTATTATTATTATTATAATTATAAGAATTATCATTATTAACAACATAATACAACAAGAATATTATTATATTAATAATTATTTAACGTTCTGTCTTCTGTAAGCGACAGTGGAATCAGGCTTGACGAAGCTATAATCGGACTTCCGAACATTGATTGAGTCTTGGACTCCAATCCTCAACCAAGCTTGGAGCGTCAGGCTTGAATCGCTGTTACATTAGGGTGGTCCAAAAAACCTCGATTTTGGAAAAAAAATTGGACTGATGCACTACCATATTCTAAAAAAATCTGCGAAACTTAACCATTTTTTAAAAATTTTTTAATTCAAAAACTGAATCATCGATGGGCTCTTAAAGATTCTTGTACTTTTACTTCATTAATTTTATTACTCACTTATTGGTTATAATCGATGTGGGTTACAATAGAAAAACGGTAACTTACGGGAGGACCGTGGTCTATTGTAAAACATCTAGGTATCCCAATATTCTTCATGCATTTTAAAGCGTAAAGTCATAAAGTCCCGAAATTTATTTTCGAGGTCCACTCAGATTTACGAGCAAATTACCTGCTAGAACCCTTCTTTTGTTAACGTTTAAATGACTGTATCTAGAGTAGAAATATTTTTATAAAATTGCGAAATACAAAATTTAAATATGACATCATTTTTATTGTTTTTAATACAAATACAATAAAAAAAGAGCGACAAAAATCGGATGTTATTTGCTTAAATTTATTTTCTAAAAATCGTAATAATCATTGGGACATATGATTAAATTCTAAAATTAATTATTTACAATATTTATTTCATAGAATTTCATTAGAAAGAATCTTCTTTTAGTCGAAATTTCACATTTTCGAATATGTTTTCAATCGAACAGAAATTAATCCGAAATTTGACCTAACATAATTTTTAGGTCACCGAATTAATATTTAACAGAATTTTCATTGTACAGATATCCTTTTAACCAACTTTTCATTTAAAAGAAATCCAATTTAAATAAATTTTAATTTAGAAGAATTTTTATTTTACAAAATTTTAGGTTAATCGAATTTTTAAATACCAGAATATTCTTTTGACAGAATCTTCATTTGTCCGAAATTGTATTAGTACGAATTGACATTTGATAGAAAACTTAAAATGCAGAATGTTTATTTGTCCGAAATTGCAAATGGACGCTAAAGTATCCGACAGAAATATTTTGGCGCGAATTTTGAAATTGATCAATTGAAATTTTCTTCATATTTTCTAATTGGTCAATTTCAAAATTCGCGCCAAAATATTTCTGTCGGATACCTTAGCGGTCATTTCAATTTCGGATAAATAAACATTCTGCATTTGAAGTTTTCTATCAACTGTCAATTGGTGCTAATACAATTTCGGAAAAATGAAGATTCTGCCAAATGAATATTCTGATGTTTAAAAACTCGATTAACATAAAATTAATATTTAATTAATACTTAACAACTTCTTATTACAATTTGGTTTTTCGCGGCGTTCTTTATTAACAATTTGTAATAAAAATTGTTTCTCCTTCTCATCTTTTGTCAATATGCTATTATAGTCAGTCATTAGTGCCACTGCCCGCTCTGCGTTGTCATTTACAACAGGTAAATTGTGTACCAACTGCACTATTTGCCGGTAATCAGATCTCAACTTCCAAGTAGACGGGTCAAAATTTAAGAAATCTGTCGATATTTTTAATGTTTTGAAGAATTGTAAAGTATTAGGTGTAACAAACCTATCAAGTGATAAATTATTAATGTCTTGAGATTTAATTGTTTGCAGATTTGCACGTCTTAATGAAATTGAAATTTGTTTATCGGGTTTACTTTTGAGAGCTTTTACCATCTTCTGCTTGCAGTCTATTGCAACGCCTTCATCAAAGAAAGACAGACCAATTAACTGCTCACTTAAGTACCATAAATGATTTACAAATTTTCGCAAAACAACGTCGCGGATTTCTTGTTTTACAGCTTCACAAATGAAAAGTCCTTTTAATAACTTTAAATCGTTAGAAGCTGCTTGATCTGCTTTTTTTGAGGAGAACCAATATTTAGCGTACAGAAGCACTATGAAAACACACATTTCTCGTAAAGCCTCAACAATTTCAGGAGTTTCTTGAACTTCATTTCTAAATAAATATATTTTCAGACTGTATAAAGCTTTAGACATCCATCTTGCATGATGAATTGCTCCAGGTTTGTTAAAAGAAACTTCATCTGATGGTTTTCCACCCAGAAAAATTATTATAAGTTTAAGTAGTTCCTTGTAATCGTCTCGAGTATTTTCCATCTGTAAAATATGAAATATACTTAATTAAACATTCAACAATTACAATATTATTATGAAACGAAAGCAAATTGTTTACTTTCTAAATCAAAATTAGTGAAAATTAACTAATTTAAAAGCAAGAACTTAGTCATTAATTCAAAAGGTATATTTCTATATACTAATCATTTAGTAGGAAATTAATAATTAATAGTCAAATTCGTTTTTAGGTTATGTCAAAATAATTAATATCACAGTAAAATTCTGCTTACTAATTAAATCAGATAAATTTTAACTATTTTCTTGTTATTTTTGTTACAAAAAATTCGTTATAATTTACTAATAATTAGTTAATTTTTACTAATTGCTAAAATAAAAACTCAGACACAACTTTACTAATAATTAGTTATTTATAACTAATTAAGATTGCACTCTACATCTGAATTAATTAAAAGTAACTAATTATTAGTAAAAAAAATTAATAAAAATAATTGAAAATTGACTAATTGAATTGATAGTAAATAGCGTTTTACTAAAATATTAGTTATTTTTTCCTAACCTAAAAATGAATTTAACTGATCAGCAATTATTTTCTAAATGATTAGTAGAAATATAACAAACTGAATTAGTAAACAGAGTGTGACTAAAATATTAGTTCTTTTTTCCTAACCTACAAATGAGTTTAACTTATAATAATAGTTATTTATTACTAAATGATTAGTAGAAATATAACTAATTGAATTAGTAAAGAGGGTGTTCCTAAAATATTAGTTATTTTTTCCTAACCTATAACAGAATATAACTGATGAGTAATTATTTTCTAAATGATTAGTAGAAATATAACAAAATGCCTATTATTATTACCTTTAAAATTTCAGTGTAATGCAACAGAAGAGAATCCTTGTTAATCATTATTTCAGAAGGCATATCCGGATCGGTGATACCGCTTTCAAAGTTTTGAAGGTTATATTTGCACCAATTTTTTTGAAATTGTTTAAACATGCTCACATCGGGCCCACAAGTTGTTGTTTTAAAACATTTTTCAAATGCTGCTCTCAATAATACTTCTGAAATATGATGCCGACAGGCAAAATGAAGTAACTTCTGCTTCAGTCTTTTTTGTAATAAATGGCAGCTACCTATTTTTGAGCCAGTGTTACTTGCGGTAGTATCAAAGCACATTCCAACTAGGTTCTTTGTCAATCCCCATTCTTTAAGTAGAGAAATTATTGCAGTTGCTTGTGCTTCTCCAGTTCCACTTTTCAATTGTGGAATTCCGAGCAACTGATTCGTGTTAACACCTGCAACAAGAACAGGAAGTCGATCTACTTTTTTTAGTTTATCATTCAGGTCTGGTAAAAGTTTACCATCCCATTGGACCACTAACTGTGGTGCAGCCTTTAATTTATCCTTAATTTCTTTAGCAATCTGCTTTCTTACATTTTTCCGCATTCTTCTAATTGTTTGACGACTTAATGCAACTCTATCCTTTTTGAGTGATACATTGTAGCTTGCAGCAAGAATGTATGTAGCACTTCGATCCGAAGTCTTCGAACGATCTAATGCTGCACATAATTTGGGAGTTATTAAAGTCTTCTTTGGTAATACCGAGGGTAATGACTTCTGTTTGCACGTAAAATCAGTTTCTTGGTTATTTTCTACATCCATAAATGAAATAATATTTACGTTTTCTTCCTCGCAATCTTTCCAAGTGTAATTTTGCATATTATTCATAATATCACTATCACTTCGTTCCATAGAAGAATCAGTTGTTTGTAAAATAACTGTTTTCTTTGAAACATCAAAAACTAAATCTAATGATGCTTGAAAATTTAACGCACGAACTTTTGTCTGATCACTTGTGTTTCCTTTGGATTTGAAGAGATTGAACCATTTATTATATAACCTTTCCAATTTTGTTGCACAATTATTTTGATTCATAACAGGAATTTTTTCACGTTCATAGATTTTTTTGCACTTTGACACAGCACTAAGGGCACTTTGACGAACATTTTTCTTTAATGTACGATGATGGTAAAAAAAATACTGAAGTACTTCTCGATTAGTAGGAAATGATTTTTCAACAATATCGTCCTCTTCCTGTCCCACTAAATAAATGTTTTTACCACTTCGTGTAAACGACATTTTCTAACTTACATTAAGTTAAATAAAGTTTAGAGAGTTCAAGAGATCCACGAAACTGTCTAGACAACTTCTAGAAGACTACTGATTCATTTTTGCACTGAGCGGTTTGACGATTTTACAGCAAAAGTTTGTCAGGTATCTCCTAGGTACCTTGCAATGTCATTCTTAAAGCTTTTCTTCTAAAGATAAGACCTTCGACAGAGAGTAAAAGTCGTAACAATTCAGGTAACATCTACTGTGAGAACCATAAATTCCGAAAATTCTCTAAAATATGAAATAGGAGAATAATCTCTTAAGCGAAAATTGGAAAGGGGGGGGGGGTGACTGAACCCCTAGGAACCATCCTTAGACGCAGCCTTTGTCATTTATTATATAGTTGTGCTGTTTTCAATTTTTATTTTTTTGAGTGAAATTTCACACCCCCCCCCCCCCCACTCACAGAAAAATGCACTCTTGGGAATATTCCAAAAGCTTGTTATTTGATAACTAAAATGATGTGCCTTTTTTGTTTTTATTTTTTCGGGTGAGATACCCCCCCCCCCCAAATACTCTCCCGGGGACGATCCTCAATACCATTATTTATGAACTAAAAATTTGTGGCTTTTTTTATTTTAATCTTTTTGGATGGAAGCACCCCCCCCCCCCCCGACCCCAAAGAAATACCAAACATTCCGGATTTCCCTTTTCCCCGTTATTAATCAGTTATTAATAAGATTTAATTTTAAATTTTGCAATCCAGGCGTAAAAATTATGCATAATATTTTATTCAATTAATTTCACTTTTATAAATAACTTTTCCGTCTAATTTGAAATGATGTTTGAAAAGTTTGAAAAGACGTCATGGAAACAAATTTTATGAGCTGGCTTAAAATGCGTGACAAAGAAAAGAAAGTCTGAAGAATTTTTTTCTTTAATCCTCAACCCTTCTCAGTTTCCTCAGTAGCAGTCAGTAGGTCCATGACAAATTTCCTCGTTATGATGGCTATAAACCTTAGATACCAAAAAAACACCAAATTGCAATTGAACAATTCACCCTTTAAATATTAATGGAAAAATCTGATTTTTCATGTACCTGCTGCCAATAAACTAAATTTCACATCACTGAAATTACAAGTCAAACAGTTAATATTTAATGGTAGAAAACCGACTGTGAAAACAGCCAATTTGGTGTTTTTTGGCACTGAATATTAACTAATCATATTAAATTTTGACACTTTTTTTTTTTTAATAACTTATTTACATACATGACTATCACATTACGGTTGGTCAGAATTTTGCGATAATTACAAACAAGTGTACAAAGGTTTGTAGATTTCGTTGCTCATTTTACGTGTTAATTCCCATAAGAGACAAAAAATGCCCATCGATGATTCAATTTTGAATTTAAAATTTTTTTAAAAAATGGTTAAGTCTCGTAGATTTTTTTAGAATATGAAAATGCATCAGTCCAATTTTTTTTCCAAAAAAAGGGATTTTTGGACCACCCTACTGTTACATTCTAGCTTGGACGAGTCTTGCTTCCTCCGACTCACCAATCCTCAATCAATATTGACCAGTCCTCAGTCAAGCTTTATAAAGCCTCAAATCATCGTCCCTGCGCGCCTGGGTTGTCTACAATGATTTTTATTTTTTTTCCATTCAGTGTTTGAGACGGTAAACGTTAAAATACTTTTATTAGCTAAAGGACCTTAAATTTTTAATCAGATGGTTTCAAACAAATCCGATCGATTTTCAAAATATCGTCTGCCATATTGGATACGCCATTTTGAATTTTTAAATTTTGTCATCAGATTCGTGATCTGCGACCCCAAAAAACCCCGAGTAACAAATTTTAAACAAATCCGATCGATTTTCAAAATATCGTCCGCCATATTGGATCCGCCATCTTGAAATTTTCAAAAGTACAGTTCGTCACTTTCAAGCTTGAATATTACGGACGCAATATTTTAAGTTGAAACATTTTTCAGATTATGGAAAATATAAAAAAAATCATTTTTTAAACAAAATTGTCAAAATCCCACTTTTTTCAAAAAAGAGTCCATAACTTTTAAAAAAATTTTTTTGTTGAAATTTTGATAACAGATTCTGAAAGAGCGATAAAAAATACGTCAGAAATGGTGATTCCTATAATTTTGTATACCTCCAAAAATAGAGAAAATTAACGTTGAAAATAAGTACAAAAAAGTGTCCGTCCGGTCCTTAAAGGCTTAATAAGTTCTCTTTTTACTAGTACGAAGAGGAGAAGAAAATTACAAGATACAAATACGGGCTCAAATGTTCCAAATCCCTCTAGTTCCAATTTTCAGGTTGCTGAAACTAATTTTAATAATGACAATTTCACACCGGAAATAGAATATGAAGAAAAGAACGGATAAATTTCAAAACCATCTTACTTTAAGGCTGATCGAACTAAGCAAAGAAATTCACATTTAATTTCAACCTTATCGTTACTCGATTATAAAATACAAAATGGTTTGTCAAAGATCAAATTATTAAATAGAAAATAGTGTAATTAGAGATTCTCTATTAACCTTTATGCATATGTTTTTTTGTTTTTTACAATAAAACAAAACAAAAAAAATTAAAATCAGGTAAGAATTTTCCATTCTCTAATTCAATAAGCCTTAATTTAAATATTAGTTACTGGTTACGTTTCTAAGAAATGAATTTTTAATTTTTTAGAATTAATATTAAAGTATGCATAATAAAACAAATTTTTCCATAGGGGAGACCGGCTTCGTTAATATCCAATTTATGAAAACCTTATCGTACAGGAAACCTGCTCTGATATTTCAGCTTTTATTTAAAAAAGAAAAAGTTCCGTTATTACTTTTAGTTTTTTTGGGGAACATTGTTTTTGGAAAAATCCAAAGTGACCCGGCCCGGGTCAGATTGGGTCATGATTAAAATGTTACTGTTTAATTGTTAAAACACTACTTTATATAATAAACTTAGTTTTTAGAGTTATTTTATATTAAAAGAAATTGAAAATTAAATATATTTAAATTGGAGCAGTGAAAGTATAAGATTATAAAATAAAAAAATTGCTCTTATTGAAAAAACGTATTTTTTAATTCCTAATTGTTAAACAGTATTATCATTAGTGTTAATTGACTGAAATAAATTACTGATAGTGAAATTTAATTAAATTAATGTAGTTTATTTATGTAGTATAAGTATATAGTAGATTCCTCATGTATTTGGTCGACCCAACTAACCCTATGGTCAAAACGACCCCACTGACCCCGCCTGTGTTTGTCAAATATTTGATTTGTTTCTATCGATACTGCAAATATAAATTAAAATCTCTTCATTGTCCTTTAAAAGGAAATATTCAAAGAGCAAAGTTTGATAATTAAGGGGAGGTTCTAGTCCAAAGTCCCGAAAATTAACGTAATTTTAGGATTTTTTTTTGAGTTAACGCAATTATTTTTTTAAATAACTTCTTATGGTATTCATTGGTATAGATTTGAAAAATTTTACAAAATTTTTTCAAGGAAAAATAGTTAAAAATGGCGGCTCCAGCCCTCCCTGAAGAAAGCCGTGCGTGGCGGGAGTCCAAGTGCGCGGGACACTCTACAGCCCTTCCAAATGATCTGAACTGAAAAAACCAAAAATATTCTTAAACTATATAAAATTTGGAGGGCCATATGAATCTCGATTTTTAAAACATCGAAATCGGTTCAGCCGTTGAAGGTGAATCGTGCCCCGCGCGCGAAAAAAAGGTGTTTAGAGAAAAACACGTTTAAAGTTTGACGAAGGAAAAATCGTATGTATTGTTTGTTTTTTTAATTTTACTTCTAATCAGCTATTCCAGGACCATATAAGGTTCCTTCCTTATCGTCGAAGAGCATTTTCAGCTGAACTTAAGCACTGATTTTCGGTGTGTTTTGAAACACACCACTTAATAGGCCGTACGAGAGCGCATTTTACTTGTTTTTCGGCCGACGCACTTTTTTGTCTAATATGCTATAACTCGTAAAATAAAGTAAATAGAGGAATATCCTTTTGCATACACATTTTCAAGACCCTAAGAATGAAAATAAAGCATTAAAAAAAAAAAAATTTTTTGTCGATTTGGACTAGAACCTCCCCTTAAACATTTTCGCAAACTATTACTCAGGAAGATATAAAAAAAAAAACCAAGTGGGTAAAAATTTACTTTGGAGTATGAAAATTAGTTTTTCTTACATTTCCCAGAAGGAAATTCACAACCGACGCGGATCCCAGCCAGTACAATGCCGGTATACGAGTACTGGCTAGGAACTGGTATTCTTCTGAAAGATGACTTGGCTGGGAGCTGGCAGGCGGAACTGACTGGCGGAATCGGCTCGGTACTGGCATTCGACCGGTTAGTATCCGTACCAGTGCAGTGGAGAACCAGTACCGCGCCAGTACTGTACACACAGCACCAGAAATTCCCTGAATTTCCCCTGAATATTGGTCCACATTTCCCGAATATTCGAACCTAATATTCAGGGAAGTTTCGTGGAAGCATCAAAATGTCCGCCATAAAGAATATTGGACGCTAAATTTCCCTGAAAATGTATTTCTAATTTTCAGGGAATTTCCGCATCTAATATTCCTAGAATATTCAGGGAAAGTTAAAAAAAATTTCCAAAATTTTTTTGATCTGGTAATTGATAAAAATTGTATGTCATATTTGGCACCCGTAGGATTCTAGAACATTAAAAACTACTGCGCAGCCGTAAGTGTCACAGAAACCAAGTTCGACCATTGCGCATCATGTACAGAAGATTTACGAATACTGTGAATATTGAAGGAATATTAGATGCGGAAATTCCCTGAAAATTAGAAATACATTTTCCGGGAAATTTAGCGTCCAATATTCTTTATGGCGGACATTTTGATGCTTCCACGAAACTTCCCTGAATATTAGGTTCGAATATTCAGGAAATGTGGACCAATATTCAGGGGAAATTCAGAGAATTTCTGGTGCTGTGTGGGTACGAATCGGTACAGACTGTCAGTACTGGCATTACAACCGGCGCGGATCCCAGCCATTTGTAATTCCGTCAGTTGTCCGACTTTTTCCCCTGGATTACTTCACATAAATGATGATGTAATAATGAAACTTGCATCTCACTATGTGAAATAGTTTTTGTGTAAAGAGGAATTAATTCGACTTTTTAGTAAACCGCAATGACCCAATCTACCCTTGACCCAACTAGCCCTGGTCTCCCCTATTTAATAAAATTAATAATAATAATATCTTTCTCTCCCATAGAGAAGTACAAAACGTGATAAATAGTGATGTTTCACAAATGGAGGTTTAGTCAAGAAGCCCATTGTAATGCAAGTGATTTAATGTAAAAATACAATTACGTTTTATATGTAGCTTTATTAGGGTGGTCCTTAAAATGGAAAGTTGCGAATTTGAAAGGTCTTACCCCCTGATTTTGTTACTTATCGAAAAATAAGAGATACGTATTTTTTTATTTTTTTTTATTTTAATATTTGATGGTGCCTCATCGACCTTGAAATTTCCCATGCATTTTGCATGGCGAAAAAACTTTTTTTCGTAGATTTGCAATAAAATCATGAAAAATCAACATTTTTTAACCGGATTACTCTATTTCTCTTGGGAAATGTTCAAACAATGACATCCAATAATTTATTTAAGAATTTTTTATTATTAACTATTTTTTACAGGGTCGTGAAAAAACCCCATAAATTGCAAAATTATGGAAAAATCGTTAAAAAATATTTATTACTATTATTTCTGGTATTTATTGCTAAAATTTTTATTTACAACTAAAACAAATATTATTAATAATATTTTCAGGTAATTCGCAATTTGTTTAAACAATTTGTTGTTGTTATTGTTAAATTATTTTTAAATACATGTAGAAAAGTATGGTTTTTTGTATTATTTTACAATTGACTTTGACATTAATCATACAAAATAATGATTAATTGTTAAAAATTATAAAAATAATTGTTTAAACAATTTATTGTTGCTATTTGAAAAATAATCTTTAAATATATCTACGGAGTTGCAGTTTTTTCTTAATTTTGCAAGTAGTTGTGCTGTAAGGGACTGTAAAAAAGAATTAAATATGAAACATAATTTTCAACAATTGTTTAAACAATTAATTGTTGCTATTTGGAAGTTTGTCTTTGAATGTATTTACAAACTTGCAGTTTTCCTTAATTTTTTAAGTAGTCCTACTGTAAGGAACTGTTAACGAGTATTAAATATAAAACATAATTTCAACCATTGTTTAAACAAATTATTGTTGCTATTTGGAAATTTGTCTTTAAATACATCCACAATCTGGCAGGTTTTCCTTTATTTTTCAAGTAGCCCTGCGTATATTTGACTCGGGGTGATCCATATATTTTAGAAAGTTTGAAAAACATTAAGTTTATAGAATTATTATAAATAAGATTAACTATCAAATATAATTTTAATAATTATTTAAAGATTTAACTTCGTTTAATAATTTACCACTTTTGAAGTTGGCTAAAAATGTTAAGTGTCTTTGTGTAATGGTGTATATTATACAACTTCAAAAGTGGTAAATTATTAAACGAAGTTAAATCTTTAAATAATTATTAAAATTATATTTGATAGTTAGTTTTAATTAATAATCACTCTATAATCTTAATCTTTTTCAAACTTTGTAAAATATATGCACCATTGTAGAGACGCGGTCATACATGCGTAACGCGTATAAACTTGTCATAGCGCGAAAAAACGCGCTTATTTCTTATAACATTATAAAACACTTAATATCTCTTGACAAACATCAAAACTAGTAAATTTGTAAACCAAATAAAATCTTCAACTGAATATTAAAATTATATTTGATAGTTAGTCTTATTTATAATCACTCTATAATCTTAATCTTTTTCAAACTTTGCAAAATATATGAACCATTGTACAGACGCGGTCATACATGCGTAACGCGTATAAACTTGTCATAGCGCGAAAAAACACGCGTATGTCTTATAACATTATAAGACACTTAATAGCTCTTAACAAACATCAACACTAGTAAATTTGTAAACCAAATAAAATCTTCAAATGATTATTAACATTATATTTCATAGTTAATCTTATTTATAATAATTCTATAAACTTAATGTTTTTCAAACTTTCTAAAATATATGGATCACCCCGAGTCAAATATACGCAGGGCTACTTGAAAAATAAAGGAAAACCTGCCAGATTGTGGATGTATTTAAAGACAAATTTCCAAATAGCAACAATAATTTGTTTAAACAATGGTTGAAATTATGTTTTATATTTAATACTCGTTAACAGTTCCTTACAGTAGGACTACTTAAAAAATTAAGGAAAACTGCAAGTTTGTAAATACATTCAAAGACAAACTTCCAAATAGCAACAATTAATTGTTTAAACAATTGTTGAAAATTATGTTTCATATTTAATTCTTTTTTACAGTCCCTTACAGCACAACTACTTGCAAAATTAAGAAAAAACTGCAACTCCGTAGATATATTTAAAGATTATTTTTCAAATAGCAACAATAAATTGTTTAAACAATTATTTTTATAATTTTTAACAATTAATCATTATTTTGTATGATTAATGTCAAAGTCAATTGTAAAATAATACAAAAAACCATACTTTTCTACATGTATTTAAAAATAATTTAACAATAACAACAACAAATTGTTTAAACAAATTGCGAATTACCTGAAAATATTATTAATAATATTTGTTTTAGTTGTAAATAAAAATTTTAGCAATAAATACCAGAAATAATAGTAATAAATATTTTTTAACGATTTTTCCATAATTTTGCAATTTATGGGGTTTTTTCACGACCCTGTAAAAAATAGTTAATAATAAAAAATTCTTAAATAAATTATTGGATGTCATTGTTTGAACATTTCCCAAGAGAAATAGAGTAATCCGGTTAAAAAATGTTGATTTTTCATGATTTTATTGCAAATCTACGAAAAAAAGTTTTTTCGCCATGCAAAATGCATGGGAAATTTCAAGGTCGATGAGGCACCATCAAATATTAAAATAAAAAAAAATAAAAAAATACGTATCTCTTATTTTTCGATAAGTAACAAAATCAGGGGGTAAGACCTTTCAAATTCGCAACTTTCCATTTTAAGGACCACCCTACTATATATAATTTCGGAATTGACAGCCGGACTAATTACAGATAAAACCAGACTTAAAACGGATTTAAAATTTAAGCCGGACAACTGCCGGTTGTGAACGGAAACCATCCAATGGTGAAAAAGTTATAATTTTTTAATTTCTTATTACTTACGATTTTGTCAAACAGAGCGATTTCCTGGAAAAAGTGTTTTATTAAATAAATGTAGGTTACGTGTGAGTTGAATACATGAATTAACTGGAGGAGAACATTTTTTTAAATGTGAACAGGTTAAATTACAAAACAGTTCTGTAACTTATCACAGTAAGTTTATATCTTTTTCCGAGTTAAAACATAAGTTTTTCTGAGACTCTTTAATACTCGTTAAATATATTTTGTTCTATAATTTCAACACTACGTACGTTAATTTTTTTGTTTCTGTAACATTAAATAGTATGAAACAATCTCGTTTTTTTATAAAATCAGCTTATTTACTATTTACAGAAAGTGGTCTTTCGTCCGAGCAGTATACCATAGCAGTTCTATAATCGTTACAGATATAATTTTCTCAGTGTAATTATTTCATTTCTTAAGAACGAAATGTTACAATTAATTAAATTAAATTTAAAAGTAAACTAATTAAATACCTACAAATAAAAATAAAATTATAATATTTATCTACCACAAAATTAACAAATAAAAAAATAAAACTTCAATTACACAAAAAATAAAATTGAGATATTAAGATAACAAACATTAAAATGTACGACAGGTAGTAGCAGACAGGGGCACAACAATCAATTTGCACACAAAAATCTAATCAAAATCTAAAATAGTTTATCATACTCAGAAATATACAATTTAATAATTTAAATTATTAACAAAAATGATCAACACCATAAAACCACCCTTAAGGATAATATTCTGGTAAAATTATGAAGGAATGTAGCAATTCGCACAAAAAAAATCTAATCACAATCTGAAAGAGTAAAATATACTCAGAAATAATATACACCCTAACTCTGTAAATTAGTAACAAAAATTATCAATCCCTGAAAACCTTAATGATAACATTCGGATAAAATTAAAAAGAAAAATATCAATTTGCGCAAAACATTCTAAAAAAGATCTAAAATGGTAAAACATGCTCTGAAATAATAATTCTGTCCATTTATTATACATTTGGGTACTTTCCTTCATAATTATGCCTCGTCAAAAATATTTGGCAAAATGCTCTAAAAAACTTTCAGTCAAATATCAAATATTTTTCATATTTCTAGATCTAATTTCAAATTTTTACATCTATTAACGAACAAAATTGAACAAAAATGGAGCTACTGCGCATTAGTTTCAATTTGTCAATAAATAAAAATTTAATCAATTTTTGCCTCGCCAGAAATATCTGGCAAAATACACTAAAAAATTATCAGTCAAATATCAATTATTTTCCATATTTCTAGATCTAATTTCAAACTTTTTAATTTATTAACGAACAAAATTAAACAAAAATTGAGCTACTGCGCATTAGTTTCAACTTGTCACAAAATGCAAATTGAACCAATTTTTGCGTCGCCAGAAATATCTGTCAAAATACACTTATTATTAGACGAAAAAGTTTGAAATTAGATATAGAAATATGAAAAATAATTAATATTTGACTGAAAATTTTTTAGTGTACTTTGCCAGATATTTCTGGCGACGCAAAAATTGATTAAATTTTTTTTTTTTGACAAGTTGAAACTAATGCGCAGTAGCTCCAGTTTTGTTCAATTTTGTTTGTTAATAGATGAAAAAGGTTGAAATTAGATCTAGAAATATAAAAAATAATTAATATTTGACTGAACATTTTTAGTGTATTTTGACAAATATTTCTGGCGAGGCAAAAATTGATTAAATTTTTATTTTTTGGCAAGTTGAAACTAATGCGCAGTAGCTCCATTTTTGTTCAATTTTATTCGTTAATAGATGAAAAAGGTTAAAATTATATCTAGAAATATAAAAAATAATTTATATTTGTCAGAAAAATTTTTTAGTGTTTTTTGGTAATAATTTCTGGCAAGGCAAAAATTGATTAAATTTTCATTTTTGGACAAGTTGAAACTAACGCGCAGTATCTTAAATTTAGTTTAATTTTGTTCTTTAATAGATGAAAAAGTTTGAAATTAGATCTAGAAATATGAAAAATAATTTATATTTGACTGAAAATTTTTTAGTATATTTTGCCAAATATTTTTGACGAGGCATAATTATGAAGGAAAGGACCCATGTGTATAATAAACGGACAGAATTATTATTTCAGAGTAAGTTTTACCATTTTAGATCTTTTTTAGAATTTTTTTGCGCCAATTGATATTTTCCTTTTTAATTTTATCCGAATGTTTTCATTAAGGGTGGTTTTCAGGGATTGATAATTTTTGTTACTAATTTACAAAGTTAGGCTGTATATTTCTGAGTATGTGTTACTCTTTCAGATTGTGATTAGATTTTTTTGTGCGAATTGCTACATTCCTTTATAATTTTATCAGAATATTATCCTTAAGGGTGGATTTCAGGTGTTGATTATTTTTGTTAATAATTTAAATTATTAAATTGTCGATTTCTGAGTGTGATCAACTTTTTTAGATTTTGATTAGATTTTTGTGTGCAAATTGATTTTTATGCCCCTGTCTGCTACTACCTGTCGTACATTTTAATGTTTGTTATCTTAATATCTCAATTTTATTTTTTGTGTAATTGGAGTTTTATTTTTTTATTTGTTAATTTTGTGGTAGATAAATATTATAATTTTATTTTTATTTGTAGGTATTTAATTAGTTTACTTTTAAATTTAATTTAATTAATTGTAACATTTCGTTCTTAAGAAATGAAATAATTATGATTTCAATAATGATAAGAATTAATTAATCAATTATTTTTATTTAAACTTTTGATTTTTGTACTTATATATTCTTTAAGTCAACAAGAATGATTTGGTTTTCGTGCGAAAAAGAACGTGACCTCCTCCGATTGGTGGTCAATCTGTGCAGGTTAGTTGGCTTAAACAACTTACTTATTTTCGCTATTTTTATTATTAATTTGCCAATTTTTAAAGATTATGCAAGTGCAATCTGATAGAGGAGGCATCCATTAATCATTTGCAATAATTTTGAACTCATTTTATATCGTTGTTTTGCGTTGGATTGAAGGAAAATCGGACGGTGAGCGAACGGAAAGCTAATTTGATTTTCCTTTAATTTTTGCCTAATTGCCAGGGAAATTATTAAAATTGATAATAATTATAATTATATAAAATAAGTCAATAAAATTTTAATTGTGATCAACACAGTTGCTCTCAGTACACTCAACTTTTTTTTGGGTTTTATCACCTTGACTTTATAGATCGATATCTTCTCTAATTTATTTAATTGTGCATTTAGGTACCTTCAAAAAGTATATTCTTTTTTTTATTTCGTGGGTGTCCGGGTCAACCGAACTCTCCCCTAAGAAAAACACTTTTTTTTATAATTTTTGCATTTTTTATGAGCAGTTTAAACTACGGTATATATCTATACTACAGGGTCTATACTAGATGATTCTTTTATCATTCATAAATATAGGTATACAAAGAAGTTGACATTTTATGCAACGAAAGTGAATATTAAGTTTTCAATCAATTATAAACTAAATTAAGATGATTTAGTTAATTATGGAGTAGGATTAATCGCGGATGGGATTTCTAATATAGCAATCGAAAATCGTACGTTCCATATGAAATGACTAAAATGTTTTATTGGAGCGTTGTGATAATCATTAGGAAACTGTAAGATAACATATAGATAGCTGTAAAAAGCTTTCAGGAAGCCTGTTATGATCGAATTTTTGCTTCAAGTGAAAGCTCACAAATAGATGAAACAAAAAATTTTTAACGCTATGATGGATTATTCGGATGACTTTAAGAAAATTGATAAAAAGTTGTTAAAGTTTTACAGAACGTCATCATAGCTTGGAGGAAGCAAAGAAAAATTCATCTATGTCATGAATTTAAAGCTAACCATCTTTTATAATAAACGTGTAGTAAATATACGAATGTTTATAATAAGTGTTCAAGGGTTTGTGAAAATTTATTAATTACTATTTATAATAAGGTATATTATTAATCAATATAATGTATGATTATTATTATCTTAATTTTTTCTAAATTAAACATAAAAATTGTATGATACATAAATGCTTTGTGTTTAAGAAGCTATATTTAGAAGAGGTTAATTTTTCACATTTTTAGAGTGATTAATTTATATTTTAGTATGTAATTTAATGGAAAATTTCAAATTATATTTAAATAACACAGTTGTTTATTTATTTTTTTATTTATAAATTAAATAGTGAAGTAACGCAATGTTTTGTATTAAAAACCTACATTCAAAAAAGTTTAATTTTTCACAATCTCAAACAGGATCAATAGGGGAGAGTCGCCAGTTGTGAGACGGCTCCAGTTGTGATACAGTCCATTTTTTTTAACACGAAATATAAAAAGGCTGATTGGTATACATAAAAACATTTCTTTTTATACGAGCCAACTTTTGCGTGTACACCGAAGCGGATATATGTATTGTTTGTGTTAGATGCCAACACTGTGTGTGAAAATCGACTAAAAAACTTTTTTTCAATATGTGCAAAGTACTTTTTTTTTAAGTTAATTATTTGGAAAAGCTAAATGTTATGCATTTTTATTAAGTATTTTCCTTCTATTTTGTAATGCAATATTGAATTGTTTCAATCTACAGTTGGAAATATTTTTTTTTTCCTTCTTCAAAATAGCGCCAATTTCCGGTTGTGAGACACAGCAAGTCACCAGTTGTGAGACGGTGGCGCCGACAATCTGGAATAGCCTATACTTTTCGTTATCCAGCATAAAGCTCTCTGTTCAGTTTAGTTCGTTACGTACATTTGATAACACAACAATTATTTAAAGTGTGGGAACATGCGCACAAGTCATGTCATTTGCCTACATTGCGACAGCGATTTCGATGAAGAAAACTGATAGTCATATTTTAAAGAATAAATATTTTTATTTAGTATATAATAATATGTATTATCAATATATTTAGTTATTTATATTAAACATAATGTTTTATGCCAAATTTTTTAAATTTTAGCATTTTTTTATAAGTGTCTCACAACTGGACACCTTTTTTTTTTACTAAAAAGATGTGCTCGGAAAATTGATCATAAAATTTTTCAAGTTCATCTGAACACTACACTTTCTATGAATAAAAGTTGCGTATTTAAGTTACTTTTTGAACGGTGTATTTTATTTACGGTTTCGTTTACCTATTTCCAATTTATAAGTCAAAAATAACACCAGTCTCACAACTAGCGACTCTCCCCTATATTTATATTTTAGTAGGTAATCTAATGAAGAATTTTAAATATAGGTATTTCATTAACTTAGTTATTTCTTTAAGATTAAATCAGTTAAAAATACCTAATTGTATAGCGTTAAGTCAATCACTGATTCAAATAGTAATATTTATTACTAATTATTTAATCAAAAATAATTAACAGTGTAAAATAACTAAAACTTCACTAAATTTTCTGTTAACTTTCAATTAATCAAATTTGACAATGTTCTCAATTATTTTTTACTTATTGCTGAAGCAAAAAGGCAGTCAGTCAGTACGATTCAAATTAAGCGAGAAGGAAGAATTAAGCGAATTCATTTAAATCAGCTTCGATAAATTTGATATTTTATTTGCTTACAAAATCATTTATAAAGTTTTTAAACTCTTTAAGTTTCTAAAAGCTTGGATTTTTATTTATAAAAAGTATGTTGATAAAGCAGTAGTCATCCTGTTTTCCCTTCCCCGTTCGCTCATCTCCGGATTCTGGTGATTTTGGAGATTCATTGATTTGGAAATTTTCTTATAACATGGAACATTCAATTATATTTTATATGCGACTTTTCTGTTTTTTAATTCCAACTTAAGGCAGTAAAATATCTGCAAAAGCATTTATTTTCTATTAGTAGTGAATTGATTTAATTAAAGGAAATGAGGAATCTAAATTGTTTTTATAATTCGCTAATGTTTATTGGATGTTGACATCTAAAAAGATTTGCAATGGATCTTTGAAAAATAGAAAATTTTATTGCTTTTACACTGAGAAAAAAGGTTTAGTTTTACCAACAATATTTTTTAGTTGACCATTGTTGGTTGTAACAACAATATTTTGATAGGTATAACAAAACGATTTGGTTGGCGTAACACATCAAGTTGTTTGGGACAACCATATTATTTTGTTGCTCTTATTTGGTCGAACCAAACATAATTTAGTTGTGACAACCAAACATAATTTGGTTATGACAACCAAACAGAAATTGGTTGTAACATCCAAACATAATTTGGTTGTGACAACCAAACAATTATTAAAAAAAATTGGTGATTAGTTTGTAAGTAAGCTGCCGATAATAATATAAATAAAATCTAAATAAAAACCACTACCAGACGGTCGGCCGAACCTGGGTCTGATAGTTGAGCCAACGGTGTCTGTTACTGAACTGTCTAGCTATAAGGTTTATTCCATATTGGTCATTCATATCTCTCATGGGCTGGTGGTTAGCCTACTGGACTGGCAGCTGGAAAACCCGGGTTCGAATCTTCATGACTAATAAAATTTTTCTGTTTCAGGTTTTCATTAATATGAAATTTCTACATTCTCATCTGATTATATTTGTGTAATTAAATTTATAACATGTGAATTATGTAATTATATGTGTTGGCCGACCGAAAATGAGCACCTGGGTTAGTTAGCTCCCAAATAAAACTTTTTTTTATGACAACCAAAATTTTTGTTATACCGAATAAAAAAATTTAGTTGTGCCAACCAAAAGTTTTTGTTATGCCAACAAACAACACTGAACCAAATAATTTAGTTGTCTCAACCAAAAAGTTTGGTTGAATAAATACCAACCAAATAATTTGGTTGGCTCAACCAAATTTTCGTTGCTATGACTAAACATTTTTCTCAGTGTAATTATGGGAAGTTCGAAAATAGTTGCATTAAAAATATTTCAATTTCTGAATGATTTTCTATTACTTTCTCTTCAAAGAACAATTTAATGAGGTAACCGTTAAAAATATAATAATAGAATCTAATTCAAAATCTGAATTATTTGTAATGCACTATTTTTCGACCTCCTAATTGAAAGCAATAGAATTTCCAATTTATCTGAAATCCATTGCCAACCGTTCTAGTTGTCTTCATCGAAGAAATATTGTTGCATTAAAATCAATTAAGATTCTGAATTTTTGTCACTTAAATTGGCTTGCTGCATTTTCTAAGAACATTTCCATCTTTTTAACTATTTTCCATTTCTCCCTTTTTACCGGAATACGGAAAAAGTCTGGCATATCTTTTACAATCCAGAAAGAGTCAAGTGAATGCCAAGGAGTCCGGTGAAGTTTGGGTATAATCCAGTATTCGTTTTTAAATCCAGAAAGAGTCCTGTTTAGTGCAAAAATATTCCTGCATTCTTTTGCGATCCGGAAAGAAGCCAGATAAATACTGTTTTTATCCGTCACATATTTTTAAATCTAGATTATAGTACGATTTATTAAGAAAATAGGAAACACATTTTTTAAAACAATTTTTTCTTGAGGACGTTTAGCCATGTCGTGATGTGTCGTTTTAATGAAAATGATAATAAATAAAAGTAACATTTAGACAAAAAAAAAACAGATTACAATAAACAAATTTCAGTTTGACTATTTACCCATTAACGCCCATACTTAGGGAAAAATTTGTATAAAAAAAGTGAATACGGCAAAGAGGACCGTTGACCAAAAAATGATTCTTGACATTAAAAATTGTTTAAAAAATAATTTGTTTAAACAACTTGTTATAAACAAATAAAAAAATAATAAAAATTATAAAAAATATACATCGTCAATCGATTGTACGCGAAAAATTACTAAAGGAACATGTGTGTCATTTTTTAATTTTATACTATATTTGCTATAAATAATCTTTAAACAATAGAAATGACTTTTAACCTTACCTCAGCCCATGCTTTCTGAAATTAAACAAATAAACAAATTATTTTTTGCACAATTTTTAATGTCAAAAATTATTATTTTGTCTACGATCCTATTTTTCGTATTTTTTTTTTTTTATATATTTTCCCCTTAGCATGGTCTGAGATGGGTTCATGGTCCTTGTTATTGTTTATCGATTATTTATAACATATGGATTGAAAAATTAAAAGATGTTACACATGTTCCTTTATAGTAGTTTTTCGCGTACTATCGATTGGCGCAGTTTATTTTTTATATTTATTATTATTTTTTATTTGTTTATAACAAATTGTTTAAACAAATTATTTTTTAAACAATTTTTAAAGTAAAAAATCAGTGTTTTGTCAACGGTCCTCTTTCCCGGAGTCACTTTTTTGATATCCATATTTCTCTAAGCATGGGCTGAGATGGGTTCAAGTTCATTGTTATTGTTTATCGATTATTTATAACATATATAGTAAAAAATTAAAAAATGTTACACATGTTCCTTTAGTAATTTTTCGCGCTAAATCGATTGGCGCTGTTTATTTTTTATAATTTTTATTATTTTTTTATAACAAATTGTTTAAACAAATTATTTTTTAAACAATTTTTAAGTCAAAAATCATTTTTTCCTAAACGGTCCTCTTTACCGTATTCACTTTTTTGATACAAATTTTTCCCTAAGCATGGGCGTTAATAGGTTAATAATTTTGGAATTGACTGCCGTACAATTTTCGGATGTGAACGGACGAAAAACGGATTTTAGTTAGACTATAAGTAAATTCGGAATTAAGTACCGGATAAATTCCAAACTAAACCAGACTTAAAGCGGATTGTGAAATTCGTACCTGACAGTTTCCGGACGTGACCGGACTAAAAATACTTCACTTTAACTAAAAATAATATCTAAATGGATTTTCGGACTAATTCCAGCTAAAACTCGACTTAAAATGAATTGTAAAGTTTGTGCCGGATAGTTGCCGAACTTAACCGGTCTAAAAACGGATTTCACTTAGACTATAAATAGATTCCGAATCAATTTTTTAATTGCAGTAAAACCCTCATATATCGGATTCCTAGGGTCTGAGAATTTTTTTAGATATAAGCAGGAATTTGATTTATTCGGGTAAAAATTCATTATATTTAAATTCAAGGGACCGGCAAAGATATCTGATATAAGCGGGAATCCAATATATAGGGTTTAATATACGTGGGTCCAACTGTATTTTCTGTATTTCCCTTGTTACTGTGTAATAAAGTGAACTCTATCCGGATTTAAAAACGCGTGCCCGTTTATGTCCGTACTTTGCCGTACTCTTTTAGAATTATAAAAAGAATGTTGGATTATTTTCATACTAAACCAGACGCTATCCGAATGTGAAAGCGATTGCCGGATTATTTTCATACTAAACCAGACTCTTTCCAGATTTGAAACGTGTGCCGGACTCTTTCCAGATTGTAAAACGAATGTCGGATTATTTTCCTACATACTCCGGGTTCTATCTGGAATTAAGAATTAGTGACGGATTATATCCGTACTTTACCGGTCTCTTTCCGGATTTAATCCACAGATTACATGTATGTTTGATTTAACAAGTTGAATCTCAGAGCTCGTATAGCTCAGTCGGTTTAGGTTCTGCGTTGCGTGCGTAACATCCCGTGTTTGATTCCCCTCATGCGTGCGATTTTTCTTCTTTAATATAAATGTTGTATATAATCGTTGTAACAAATGTATGAATATTTGTGTAATGTTAAGTCCCAAACATTGTTTAAAAATGACTTAAACAATTTAAAAAATTTTTTTATATAATACCTTGCGTCAAGAACTCTACTAAAAAGTCTGTTTTTAGAGTTCTAGAGATTAAAAGGAGGAGAATCCTACTTTTAATCACAGTTATCCCCACCAGCAACGCCATTCAAGCACGCTTGCCAACTTAAACATCAGCTGTCGCGTCACGGGTTAGAACAGCAAGCGCACTTGAATGGCATTGCTGGCGGGGTTAAACTGTGATAAAAAGTAGAATTCTCTTTATTTTAATTTCTAAAACTCTAAAAACAGTGTTTTCAGTAGATTTCTTGACACAAGGTTATTATATAAAATTATGTGTGGAACACGGGCGCATCTGTAGGGGAATCTCGACTCGTGTGATTGAACTTCACACGAGTCTCGATTCCCCTACAGATGCGCCCTTGTTACACAAATAACTATTTTTGCTTTCCCGACTAATTCCGGATGAAGCCGGACTAAATCCGGATTACAAAAAAAGTTTAACCAGATTTGTTCCGGACTCTACCGGACTACATCCGGATTTAACCAACGATTAGGACAGTATTTGTGTCGGACTGTACCGGACTACATCCGAATTTAACCTACACTTAGGACTGGATTTGTTCCGGACTGTACCAGACTTCATTCGGATTTAAACAGCGTTTCGGACCAGATTTGTTCCGGACTGTAACGGACTAATTCGGATTTAATCAACGCTCCAGACCAGATTTGTTTCGGACTGTAACGAACTACATTCGGATTTAAACAACACTTCGGACCAGATTTGATCCAGACTGTATCGGACTATATCCGGATTGTATACGGCCGGATTTATTTCGGATAAGACCGGACTAAATTCCGTGCCAAAAACCTACATTAAATCGGACACTTTTTGTTTTGTGTAAGGGATGAATCTTGAAAATGAAGCTAGGTGTTTTTGATAATTTCATTAACTGCAGATTAATAATATGTAATAAAATTTTAATTTTTATAATTTTATTTCGTGTCCTTGTAGTTTTCATAAGGGTGGTTTTATGATTAAGAGTTGAAAGGGGTTGGTCATTTAAAACATTTTTAAGGAGCCATAAAAAATCCCTAAAATCTGACGTATTTTTTACGCATACCATTTTTTCTTTTGATGAGGTTGTAGCTTGACGTAAGCTGCAACCCCGGCAAAAAAAATTGATTTTTCGGAAAATATTGCGGAGCGCAAAAATCGTCAATATGGCCCAAAAATAGCCCTAAATTCTCACGTGTTGGAATTGAGATATTTCGTTTGCTGTAGTTGCAGCTTAACAAACCTCGAAACAAATATAGTACCGGCCAAATTTGTCAGTCCACCCATCTTTTAAGAATTGAAAAACTTCTTTAAGCGTACAAACTATAATTATTAAAATTTTTTTATTTTCCTTTCCTAAAAGTAGATGAAATTTTGAAGAGAATAAGACCTGCACTGAGAAAAATCTTTAGTCATAGCAACGAAAATTTGCTTGAGCCAACCAAATTATTTGGTTGTTATTTAATCAACCAAACTTTTTGGTTGAGACAACTAAATTATTTTGTTCCGTATTATTTGTTGGCACAACAAAAACTTTTGGTTGTCACAACTAAATTTTTTTATTCGGTATAACAAAAATGTTGGTTGTTATAAAAAAAAATTTTATTTGGGAGCTAACTAACCGAGGTGCGAATTTTCGGTCGGCCAACACATAAAATTACATAATTCACATGTTATAAATCTAATTACACAAATATAATCAGATGAGAATGTAGAAATTTAATATTAAAGAAAACCTGAAACAGAAAAATTTCATTAGTCATGAAGATTCGAACCCGGGTTTTCCAGCTGCCAGTCCAGTAGGCTAACCACCAGCCCATGAGAGATATGAATGACCAATATGGAATTAACCTTATAGCTAGACAGTTCAGTAACAGACACCGTTGGCTCAACTATCAGACCCAGGTTCGGCCGACCGTCTGGTAGTGGTTTTTATTTAGATTTTATTTATATTATTATCGGCAGCTTACTTACAAACTAATCACCAATTTTTTTTTTTTAATAATTGTTTGGTTGTCACAACCAAATTATATTTGGTTGTCACAACTAAATTATGTTTGGTTCAACCAAATAAGAGCAACAAAATAATATGGTTGTCCCAAACAGCTTGATGTGTTACGCCAACCAAATAGATTTGTTATACCAATCAAAATATTGTTGTTACAACCAACAATGGACAACTAAAAAATTTTGTTGGTAAAACTAAACCTTTTTTCTCAGTGTGAGTGAAGTGATTTAGTCCATTTTTCATTGACTTATATTTAAAAAAGTGTCATTTTTACTGTTTCACAAAAATTCAAATTTCTGACGAAATAACCATGGTTCTTTGAAGTTCCTATGCTTTTTTCAAGGTAACTTTTTAATGAATAAAACTATTATTAAAGCATTAAAGTGCAATTTTTATCTTAGAATATGCAGGGCTTGAAATTAGGACCAAAAAAGATAGAAAAATTATAATTTTCCCCTTGATATCAAATAAAGCTATAAAAAATATAACAAAGTAGTAATTGTCAACAAATTTTGGCAAAAATAGTATAATATATTTATTAAAATTTTTAAAATTATTTTCATTTCAATATAATGTTTTCAAATTTTTATAAATTGTTTTGTCCAAACTACGAGCCCTGCATATTCTAAGATTAAAATTGCACTTTAAAGCTTATATAATAGTTCTATTTCTTAGAAAATTACCTTGAAAACAAGCATAGGAACTTCAAAATATCATCGTTATTTCCTCAGAAATTTCAATTTTTGTGAAACAGTAAAAATTTCCCTTTTTTAAATATATTTAAATGAAAAATAGACTAAATCACTTCACTCAGGTCTTATTTTCTTTAGACTTTCATCTACTTTTAGGAAATAAAAATAAAAAAATTTTAATAATTATACTTTGTACGCTTAAAGAATGGGTGGACTGACAAATTCGACCGGTACTGTAGGTGCGCGCTTTTTTCTGGTTTAAAAGTTAAATAATAATTACTTCTCTTTAAAGTTAAAGAAAAGAAGGGCAATTCATTGGAAAGATTGTCTAGGGTAAAATGTGTAGGGATAATTTCAGACAAACGTAGCCACATATACTTTTCTTAGTGTGGATAGCATGGGATTCTCTTTTCACAAACTTAATCACAACAGCCTGTTAGCTAAATGTATAACCGCGGGGTGACTAGGGATGGGGTTAGTCCATTTAGTTCCAAACTATTACTTGAATCGTATACTCCTGCAACTCCCTTTCCAAATTGCACATACTCGTTACGCTTGGTAGACTGCCCTCAATCAACATTTACCCCTCGACCTTTATTAAATTAATCTACCGTTTAGTAAATTGATCGCAAGGATCACTCTGAATGCTCATCATTAAGTGTGAAAGGAATAAAGTAATTGTTTTTCTACAGAACGAGTATGTGAGAATGAAACTTTTCTCGGTGAAGTACTTTTGCTATAAAAAATTTCGATTTCGCAAATGAAAAAATATATATTTCTGAAAATATTTCCCCTGTTCGAAAAATCCGAGAAAAACTTAAAATCGAAAATAACTTCGTGAATTAAAGTCTGAAAAACTAAAATTATTCTCAAACTTCTTATTCAACAGTTTTTGGAGTCGTTGAATGCAAATCTGATGTTATTTGTCTAAAATTCAAAATGGCCGATCCAAAACGTTGGCCAAATTTTTTAAAATCGATTTTTTATGCTTGTAAGTTTAAAACTTGTTTCTCGGGAATTTTTGGGGTTACTGATTACGAGTTTGTAGTTATTTTTTCTAAACCTTTAAGATCAAAATACACTTTTAATGTTTATCTAGCAATCCTTAGAAAGATATTGTTGATGTTAAAATAGTACAGTAGAACGTCTCTAGTTTCAAGGTCCTATCGTTTCAAGTTTCTCCTATTTCAACCCCTCACTACGTAACCAAATCATGAGGTCGGTAAATACTAAATACTTGATAAAGGCGGTAAATTCAAAAACACTTACGAAAAATGACTTCTATTAGTATTAAGTAATCAATTTAATATTTTAATATAATTATATGAATTGAGTTTATTGACTAATTAAACGAAAATTAACAATATAATTAAGAAAATTGTAATAAATTTAAAAAATACTTACAAAAAATGACTTCTATAATTATTAAGTAATTTATATTATAATAAAAAGTTTCACTGTAACTCATACTAATTTTCTTCAAGGCAAATGTGAGTTTTTATACTATAACAAATAATACTTCTTGGCATTTGTTCATTTATTTTTTTTAAAAATAAACTTTTTAATGAAATAATTAGTGCAAAATATTATTACCAAGTATGTGATTGATAATAAGTAACTAAGCATTAAATGCAATGTTTATTGAAATTTTATTCTTTTGAAATTTACATAATTCATGTTTATATTTTCGCAATCTTCAAATTTTATTTAAACTAGCCCGCCTGTCTACGTCATGCGCAGTAACTTACTGCGCAACAATTACCCCTGATGGGCCTCGAGTCTATCGTTTCAAGTACCCCCAAAATGTTGAAACTAGAGACGTTCTACTGTATTAGATTATTGTATACCGAAAAAGAAGGATTTGACTAATTTTAAGAATCTGTTTAAGAATTTAAGAATAAAAAAGTTTATTAATCTTAATTTTTTATAAACTTTTTGATCCCTTGCGTTTTACATTTGTGTTTGCCTCTTTTGCTTGTTGTAATAAAAGACTGACGACTTACTGTAGAATATTCATATTTGCGTTTTAAAACTTTTGTATCAAGTAATCTGTAAAAATTAAATACAGGGGGTACTTATAGGGGAGAGTCGCCAGTTGTGAGACAGTCCATTTTTTTTAACACGAAATATAAAAAGGCTGATTGGTATACATAAAAACATTTCTTTTTATACGAGCCAACTTTTGCGTGTACACCGAAGCGGATATATGTATTGTTTGTGTTAGATGCCAACACTGTGTGTGAAAATCGACTAAAAAACTTTTTTTCAATATGTGCAAAGTACTTTTTTTTTAAGTTAATTATTTGGAAAAGCTAAATGTTATGCATTTTTATTAAGTATTTTCCTTCTATTTTGTAATGCAATATTGAATTGTTTCAATCTACAGTTGGAAATATTTTTTTTTCCTTTTTCAGAATAGCGCCAATTTCCAGTTGTGAGACACAGCAAGTCACCAGTTGTGAGACGGTGGCGCCGACAATCTGGAATAGCCTATACTTTTCGTTATGCAGCATAAAGCGCTCTGTTCAGTTTAGTTCGTTACGTACATTTGATAACACAACAATTATTTAAAGTGTGGACACCTTTTTTTTTTTGACTAAACAGATGTGCTTGGAAAATTGATCATAAAATTTTTCGAGTTCATCTGAACACTACACTTTCTATGAATAAAAGTTGCGTATTTAAGTTACTTATTGAATGGTGTATTTTATTTACGATTTCGTTTACCTATTTCCAATTTATAATTAAAAAATAAAACCCGTCTCACAGCTAGCGACTCTCCCTTAACAATAATTATAATTAAGTGACACATGTTTATAAGGGTTTACGAATATAATGTCAAATTGACAATTTGACAATTGACAGCTGTCAATTCAGTTGTCAACTTTTGTAAAAAGTAATTAATTTTGACGAAAATGACAGTATAAAGGTTTTCGGGGACGCTGACTACAAATATGATGTCAATTTGACAATTTGACAGCTGCCAAAGCAAATGTAGGATAAGAGCATAAGAGAACATTTTTAATGATTATTTTTTCCTGCTTTTCATAAACGAAATTGAATAGCAACTTAGAAACGGACACTTCATGTTATATATAGGTATTTAACAAATTTTAGAAAAATGCAACAAAACAAATTATCTGTATGAAAGATATGTAACTTTAATAGAAACTTTTTGTGAAATGTATTTATAATACTTGTATGTATTTATAAATTTTGTTAAAACTGGATTTATCAACTTTCGTCAAAAATTCAAAAAATCTGCGAGCGACAAATCAGTCAGCGACAGACGAAAAGACAGGTTGTACAATGCGTAAACTTTTTATTTGCTTTTTTTTATCTAGGCTGATTTTGATTATGTGACAGCTGTTAGCTGACAAATTCACATTATTTTCGTAATCAGCGACCACAAATACCCTTATACTGTCATTTTTGTCACTTTTTAGAAAAGTTGACAATTGAATTGACAGCTGTCAATTGTCAAATTGTCAATTTGACATTATATTCGTAATCAGCGACCCCGAAATCCCTTACACTGTCAGTTTCGTCAAAAACAATCACTTTTTAGAAAAGTTGACAACTAGATTGACAGCTGTCAATTGTCAAATTGTCAATTATACATCATATTCATAATCAGGGACCCCAAAAATCCTTATACTGTCATTTTCGTCAAAAATAATCACTTTTTAGAAAAGTTGACATCTGAATTGACAGCTGTCAATTGCCAAATTGTCAATTTAACATCATATTCGTAATCAGCGACCCTAAAAACTCTTATACTGTCATTTTCGTAAAAAATAATCACTTTTTAGAAAAGTTGAGAACTGAATTGACAGCTGTCAATTGTTAAATTGTCAATTTGACATCATATTTGTAATCAGCGACACCGAAAACCCTTATACTGTCATTTCTGTCAAAAATGATCGCTTTTTAGAAAAGTTGACATCTGAATTGACAGCTGTCAATTCTCAAATTGTCAATTTGACATCATATTCTTAATCAGCGACTCCAAAAACCAGCGAGAGGAAGTTTTCATCAACAATAATCACGTTTTAGAAAAGTTGACAACTGAATTGACAGCTGTCAATTGTCAAATTGTCAATTTGACATCAAATTCGAAATCAGCGACCCCGAAAACCCCTAGAATGGCGTTTCATTTTTTCATACCTACTCTCAATTTTGCTCGGGTGTTAAAGGGTTAAACATTTAAACTGAGTTGTGCACAAATTGGTACGTGTCTACAAATAGGGACATTTACCATATAAAACCTTTGAGATCAGTTCATTTGCGATGAGGAATGAAGGCAGCCCTCCGACGGCAAATCGAAGAAACAATGTCTCGGGCTTATTCTTTTTTAAACCGTTCCAGCTGTAAAGTGTACACGTCAAGATAGTTTGTTTATATTGTGCAATTTATAAATTAATTGTGTTTAAACATTTTCATAAAAGTAAGGTTATTGTTTTGAAATATATCATACTCCATTTAAATAATATTAATTTTTTAACATTGTGTATTGTTTAGAATTAATAATTAATTTAATAAGGTAATTTTGAAAGATCTTTTTTAATATCAATTTAACTAGTTTTTTCAATGTAAAATTAAAATTTATAAGAAACTTTCTGATTATTAGAATTTTAAATATGTAAGTGTGCATATATTATTGTCCGAAAATATTTAATTATATAATTCAATCAAAAATCAAATTTAACAATTTTAAAAATGTTTTATATAAAATTGATAAAATATCATATTTATTTAAAGCATAAAGCTAAATCGTATAATTTATCGATAAATACTTATTATTTTTAAATAATTAATTTCCATAATTAGTCAATTTAATAATGTCCTTATTAAACGTTTAATTTGATTTTTAAATATAATCAAATCTATAATTATAAACATAATAAACTTAATAGTAAATTTATTTTTGAATTATAAAATATCTTATTGCTTATTACAATGAATAAAATGATAAATTATTATAATAAATATGCTAACTATTCTTTTGATTCAAATACATAAAAAATAAATAATTGATTGAAAAAACGATTTTATTGTTTTTTAATTAATAATAGTAATTTTATTCCATATGTACAAATATTCAGGTTTTTACATTAGGTTTTTTAATACTATAAATTACATTTTATATTTACCTTTAAACTAAACAATTTATCTACAAATAGTCAAATAAACTATAACTTGTTTTAATTTAACTATAAACTAAACAATGTTATATAAAAATAATTTATCACGCAATTGTTGTTCTTAAAATTATTCTTATAAAATCCATAAATGCTTAAATACATTGAAATTGATATGAATTGTAATAAATAATAATTCTTATTTTTTACAGAAAATATTACAATAAACAAAATTTCTATTCTAAAGAAATTATTCATCAGACGCTGAAGACTTATCAACTCTGAAGATAAAGCTCCAAATTATGATGGGCATAGCTTTTAATACTTTCGAAGTCCTGTGTAGCCCTTTATCTGTGTTTAAAGTTATAACATTTTGAAGTTATTTTTTAAAGCAATAAAACATATTTTTAAAAAGAAAAAATAAGCCGTAAAGATTAATGTAAATTATAATATTAATAATATATAAGTCAATTAATATTATTTAATTATTTCGCAGAAAATCAAAATCAAGAGGCGAAACCACCAAAGCAAAAAATATCAAAAACGAAAAAGGATCAATGGCTCCCAAAACAATAGTTTATCTCATGAAGATGCCAAACTAAAAGTATAAATCAATTAAGTATTCTAATTAGAAAATTTATACCTTCCGATAGGAATTTTTTGTAATTTCAAAACAATTTACAATTATTCTCTGCCCAATGAAACACAAAAAATATAAATTTTACTACAAAAAAAACAATTTCTTTTGCAAAATTAAACTAAACAGTAATTAATTTTTTTTATCTAAAATGAACCCAATTAATCATTTTTGGCTAATAAAAACACTTGCATCAATTTAATACATTCCAACATTTTAATTATCTTCCCAAAAGTGAAATTTTTTTTAAATTTAATATTTTTAAAATTATTTGTCCGGTGTCTAATTTTCGTCGTTTTTAAAAATTCCTAATTAATAGTTTTTGTCTTTTAGAAACACATAATTTAATTTTTCACGTACAAAGCAATTTCTTATTCTTCTCTTATAAAAAAAATATCTCACATTTTAATTCGCAAATTATAACAGTAGCTAACTTTTTTCATTTTCAAAAAAAGAAAATAATCTTTTTTTTTACCAACACATTATTCAATCTCACTCTTACAAACAAGTTTATCTTATTAAAAATGTATTTAATATTTCAATTAACAAAACTTTACTTCCCGCTTAATATATTTTTTCGATTTTTACTTCCCTGTAATTAACTTTTATCTTTTTTCAAAACACCTAATAGGCCATTTTCGACTCTACAATATTCTTACTTATATTTCACAAATATAAAACACCTTCTGACCACGTTCTAAGTAAAATTTTATTTACAAATTTAATGTGCAAAATTAAGCTGGCCATACATTTTTTTGGTATACATTTTTTTTTGGTGATTGAAAACAAGTAATCAATCACTTCTGTCTCTTGAAAAAACATATTATAATTTCTTACAAACAAACAAGTTTCTTATTCTTTTTTAGTAAGAATTTATTTATAATTACAGTTTTGCAAATTTATACTGAACAGTAATTTTTTTTATTATAATATTAAGTAATTAATAATTTTTAAATATTAAAAACACATTAATTAATTTAATACATTTCCACATTTTCATTATCTTCTTGACAGTGAATATTTTAAGAAGTTCCAATTTTGAAAATTTCTAATTTACAAAATTATTTGGACCGTTATTTATTTTTTGTTGTTTTTAAAAATTCCTAATTAATAATTTTTTGCTTTTAAAAACACATAATTCAATTTTTCACGTACAAATCAATTTGTTATTCTTCTCTAATTACAAAATATCTCACATTCCAATTTGCAAAATATAACAGTAGCTAACTTTTTCCGCTTTAAAAAAATGAAAATAATTTTTTTTTTTTCATAACACATTATTTAATTTCACACTTACAAACAAGTTTATTTATAAAAAAAAATAATTAATTATTTTTAGATACTAAAAACACATAAATCAATTTAATGCATTTCTACATTTTTATTACCTTCCCGACAGTGAAAATGTTATCAAAGTTCCAATGTTGAAAATTATTTGTCCCGGTATCTAATTCTTGTTGTTTTTAAAAATTGCTAACTAATAATTTTTCTCTTTTAGAAACACATAATTTAATTTTTTACATACAACCCAATTTCTTATTCTTCTCAAATTAAAAAAATATTTCACATTCCAATTAGCAAAATATAACAGTAGCTAACTTTTTTCGTTCTCAAAAAACGAAAATAATTTTCTATTTCTTATCAACACATTATTCAATCTCACTCTTACAAACAAGCTTCTACTTATTTTCTTATTAAAAATTTATTAATTATTTAAATTAACAAAATTATACTGCCCGCTAAATATATTTTTTCGATTTTTACTTCCCTGTTATTATTGTTTATCTTTTTTCAAAACACCTAATAGGCTATTTTCGACGCTACAAAATTCTCGCTTATATTTCTTAAACACCTTTTAACCCCGTTCTAAGTAAAATTTAATAAATGGGGGAGTGGGCCCCAAGATGGACATTTCGTATAAAATTTTTGTTTATGGTGGCAGCGCCTTATGCTTTTTGTCATTTTTGTTGTTTGTCTAGACGAAGATTTTGATGCACATTTGAATACATGCCACGTAATTTTGGGTCTAAAAAAGTTTTGTAACAGTTTTTTCTTAAGTTGGTAAAGTTACTTAAATTTATGATTTAGAATGAGTATTTAACGTTATAATATTCTTTATTTATCGTATAATAATATCCTAAAATAATTTTACTAAATCAGTGTTCGTCTATATATTTTTACTGGGGATTAAAAAATGGTGTCATGTACCCTAAGATGGTCAGGCCTCAAATCTCAATATATTTATTTGCATATTTTCGATTTTACACTTTTTTTAATAATTTTTTGAGACAATTAATTAAAATTTTTTATTTTCGACCATAAAATGTGATGTTATTGTTAGAGAATTTGATATATCTATATTTTTCGATATTTTATTACTTTTTACTGTTAAGCTATTAGATTGAAGTTTTAGGAAATGTTATTTCCTGATAAATTCCGTAAAATGATTAAAAATTAGTTTAAGAATTGATACAGGATGTTAATTTTTTATTTACTACCATTTTCAGAGACTTTTAAGAAGGTGTTCATCTTGGGGCCACTTTTTTTAGACCGAAAATTTTAACAATTAGAAAAAACGCTTTAAAAAATGTTTATGTTCAAAATAAAATTTTATCTCTGTGGCCATAAGTTACCTTATAACTTGTACTTTCATCCGGTATAAAATATTTTAATATATTTTATTTGGTTTGAATTCTACAGCAATAAGACGAAAGGGTGTCCAACTTTGGGCCCTCTCCCCTAAATATAATTTGCAAAATTATGCTGCCCATAAATACATTTTTTTCGTGTTTAAAATCAACTAATTAATATTTTTTGTTTCTTAACGAAACATATTTAAACTTGTAAGATACAAAGCAGTTTCACATTCTAATCTTTATTTTAAAAATCACTCAATTAATCCTTTTTAGATATTAAGAACATATGAATCAAATTAATACATTTCCATATTTTCTTTATCTTTCTAATAGTCATAATTTTTTAAAAAATTTTAATTTTTAAATTTTACCTTTCATCTCCCTTTCCAGTTTTAATACAGGGTTTTTCTAATTTTTCGTCCGCGAATTGGTCGTAAATTGTTTCTTTAATCTTTGTGTCGGACGTTAAGATTGTTTTTAATTTATTGTTTATTAACCGAAATTTAGAACAACCCAATTGTAAATTTAGAAGAACTCTTGGCAGAAATGTTTTTAAGGAATGTTAAAAGTTGTTTTTAATTAATTTTAAAAGTTATTTGTCTCAGGAATTAATTTTTTTCGATTTTTAAAACTCGAAATTGGTTATTTTTGGCTTATAAAAACACGTACTTTAATTTATCACCTGTAAACAAGTTTTTAAATCTTCTCTAAGTAAAAATGTATTTAAATTACAATTTACTCAATTAATAAGGTGTTATAAAAATCCAATAACTTTACTAGCAACCAGCGTAATTCTTTTGATTTCAGATAAAAAAAAATTAATTACTGTCCAGTATAATTTTGCAAAATTAAAATTAAATAAACTCTTGCTTAGAAGAGAATAAGAAACTTGTTAGTTTGTAAGACATTAAACTATGTTTTTTCAAGAGACAAAAGTGACTAATTAGTTGTTTTTAAATACGAAAAAAATTAATTATTGGGCAGCATATTTTGCGACTAGGATTTCTAAAGAAAATTTTACTTAGAAAGGGTAAGGTGTTTTGTATTTGAGAAATATTTATAAAAATTTTGTAGAGTGAAAAATGGCCTATTACGTGTTTTGAAAAAAGATAAACGTTAATTACAGGAAAGTAAAAATTGAAAAAATATATTTACCGGGCAGGGTAGTTTTGTTAATTGGAATATTAAATAAATTTTTATTTAGGGGAGGATAGGAAACTTGTTTGTAAGTGTGAAATTAAATAATGTGTTATGAAAAAAAAAAAATTATTTTCGTTTTTTAAAAAGCGGAAAAAGTTAGCTAATGTTATATTTTGCAAATTGGAATGTGATATATTTTGTAATTAGAGAAGAATAACTAATTGGTTTGTACGTGAAAAATTGAATTATGTGTTTTTAAAAGCAAAAAATTATTAATCAGAAATTTTTAAAATCGGGCAAGTACGAGTTACACTTGTACTAAAACCAAGGGTTCCGTACAATTATTGTTAAATATTGTGTAAAAAAAGTGTATACAATTCTTTAAAATACTAATTGTAATATTTAATTATTCAAAAAAAAAAATTATAATTTTTATCATTTTGTGTAAAAAAATATGTATTTGTGTACGCTGCACAAAAATGTGTTACTAATATAAATAATAGTTCAAATATAATAATTAAATATTGTTATTTACCTTTTATCCCACTTTCTCACTTTATAAACGACGAACTAGTATAGATTTATTTATGTAATATTATTTTCTGCAGCGTACACAAATACATATTTTTTCCACAATATGATAAAAATTATAAATTTTTTTTTTAAATAATTAAATATAACAATTAGTATTTTAAAAAATTTTATACACTTTTTTACACAATATTTAACAATAACTGTACGGAACCTTTGGTTTTAGTACGAGTGTAACTCGTACTTGCTTGATTTATTTTAATTTGTTTAATAATTTTATTTAAAAGAAATTAATAAAAACAAACTATATGAATTAACGTTAATTCTATTTAGATAAGTTTAAGAAAATTAAATCTCTTATTTTTAAAAAATTAAAATTCTGTAAAAAATTCTGTAATTTGCTCATACCGTGTTATAAATTTTTGAGAAATGTATCAGAAGACACAATTCAGATTATTTTTCATAACGTACAATCATTATGCAAGCATATGATGGACATAAATGCAGATCCAATAATAAAAGTTTCACATATACTATTTTTTGTGGAAACTTGGAGTAGTTTAAGTAATCTTTATTGTATAGATGATTCTACAGAGATAATGCGAATAAACGGTCCAGTAAAAAACAATGCAAATCCTGGGTGGGGATCAATTATTTTTTTAAAAGAGATTTTGAGATCACATATTGAACCCGAAAACTTATATAAATTTTTGAAATTGGAAAGTTATACAGGACATTGCGAATGTTTGGAAATGCAATTTAAAGGAATCAGATTGATTTCAGTTTACAAATCACCAAAATGTTCAGTAAATAAAGCAATTGAATGTATAGATTATGTAATTTTCCGAAAAATCAATAGAAATGCGCCTCTAACGCCAATCATCATAATAGGTGATTTTAATGTAGATTTTATTAAAAATCCTGAAAATAAACTATTAAAATATTTTACAAAATGTGGTCTAAAAAGCAAACTTAATGATATATCTACAACACGTGAATCTACTAAAATTGATAATTTATTTTCTAATTTAGAATTAATAGAAGTAGGAACCGTCGATACATTCTTTAGTTATCACAAGCAATTATACATTAGAATAAAATTAGCAATGTAAATAGTAAAGATGTTATGTGCTTAGTTTCATATTGTTATATTACATAATTAAGATTTTAAATGTTTGTAAAAAATTTATGATATTTAAATATAATATTTCAAAATGTAAATAAATAATTAGCAAGAATAATTAAATCATGTGTGATTAAATAATGTTAATTTTAAATATATAGAAATAAAATTATGAAAAATATTAATTAAATGTTTTTTTTGTGTTTCTAAAATACTTCAAGTGTATCAAAAATCATCATTTGTGAAGAAATAAAATACTCTTGCACAATTAGGCTAATGATAAGGATATAATTTTCTATATTCCTTTAATTTATCAAATCTGATTTTCATGATCTGCATGTAAAAAGCAACTAGTATACCAAATTTTAGCCCTCTATGTCAAATAAGGCAAAAATTATTAGAGAAAAACTTTTTTTTAGAAAATTTAAAGTTTTTACTTGACAACGCTATGAACATCATCGCCAATCGTGTTCTATATAATTTTCCTGTAATCTTCAAGTAAAAGTACATATATGTACCAAATTTCAATACTCGTAGTCAAATAGTTTAATTTGAATAATTTATAAATAATAGGTAAATAATAGTCTATTTTTATGCATTTTGGCAAAAAAATATTGTTATTTCCTTGACAACGCTATGAGCATCTAGTCCAATCATGTTCTCTATAATTTTCCTTTAATCTACACAAGAAAATACATTTGTATACCAAATTTAAACACTCTGAGTCAAATAGCTTGGAAGTTAAGGGGGAGGCTATGGTCATTTTTCAGCATTTTTTAAAATAAGTCGTGGTTTTTTGATAAAAAACAATATGATAGCTTTAACAAAGTTCTCTACAGTTTTTCTGTAATCCTTACGTCAAACTACATATGTGTACCAAATTTCAGCACTCTAAGTACCATAGTTTGTCAGATAGAGTTGAAAAAGATCGACTTTTAATGCATTTTTTATAAAAAACTAGACCATTCCCCCCACTGATCTTCCAAACTATTTGACTTAGAGAGCTCAAATTCAGTGGGGCGCTGTCGGTAGTAACGGGACGGCGGGTATGGCGGGACAGTGCCATATTTTTGGCTGCTGAATTCACAATGGTGCCTTTTATGGTGTAAAAATAGTGTTTTATTGCGCTTAACCTTTTCTATAGGATTCACACGTTTTTGACTTACGATGGATCACTATATTGATAATAATAGTTTGAAGGTACTTTTAAAGTATTATTCCCTTGACGCATAAGTAATTAAATAACACAAATTTTTGGAATTCTGTTAACAATTAGTGCTTTGATTTATTAGTATTTGAATTTTCTTCGAAACTTTCAAAACACTATGCCTGATTGTGCGATGGACACGAATGTAAAATTATCATTATCGTGATGTCTTGTTTCGGCAGTGGCGGGACATTCTATATTGGCAGTGTAAGGACACTGATTCAGAGTATTCAAAGACCTGGAAAAGCTCTGAAATTTCATTTTGCAAAAGTACTGGATACCCTATCAGACTGTATTTCTTATATCTGATAAAATAGTACATTTCATAACGGGCTTGGTAGTTTCTTTATGTATATCTTAGAAGAAAATTTTATTGTACTTTTATGAATTAATTAAGCAACATATGAATTAAAAACATAAATTACATGTTTTTACTTCGTTTCCTTCATTTTTTTAAAGTGGATAGTTCCATCTGTCCATCAGTATAGACACAGACTTGATATTCTTGAAAATATTAGTGTTACAATAAAAAAATGAAATGTGTCCCGCCACTACCGACTCTCCCCTACACAAATGTCTTGTCATGTATAGATTACAGGAAAATTATAGAGAATGTGGTGGCCGTAGCGGTATAAAAGATATAGCAAGAGTTTTTAGCACAAGTAATTTAAAAATGCTAAAGATTCTTGTTGTTTGCTTGACAACGCAATGAGTATCAACTCCAATCATGTTCTCTATAATTTTTCTGTAATCTACAAGTGAAAACACATTTGTTTACCAAATTTGAACTTTCTAAGACAACTAGGTTAGAAGTTAAGTGGGTGGGGTTATGGTCATTTTCATCATTTTTTAAAAAAAGTCGTGATTTTTTGCTAAAACTACTATGATAACAGCCTGTAACAAAGTTCTCTTTAGTCTTTCTGTAATCTACACGTCAAACTACATATGTGTAACCAATTTCAGCACTTTAAATACAATATTTTGTCAGATAGAGTGGAAGAATCATCAGTTTTTATTGTATTTTTTATAAAAAATGAACTATTCCCACCCTGATCTTTCAAACTATTTGACTTAGAGGGCTCAAATTTAGCACACAAATGTCTTGTTATGTGTAGATTACAGGAAAATTAAAGAGAATGTAGTGGCCATAGCGGTATCAAGGATATAGCAAGAGATTTCAGCACAAGTACTTTAAAAACGCTCAAAAATCTTGTTATTTCCTTGACAACACTATGACCAATCCTTCCAATCACGTTCTCTATAATTTTCCTGTAATCTACACGTGAAAATACATGTTTGCCAAATTTGAGCTTTCTAAGTCCAATAGTTTGGCGTCTAGGGGGGGATACGATTTTTGTCTACGGACGCACGATTCTCGTCATAAGGGTTCTGTTTGTACACTTTGTGTACGGAACCCTAAAAACGAAAAAAATAAATAACAGTCCAAATAATTTTGTAAATTAGAAATTATCAAAATTGGAACTTTTAAAAATATTCACTGTCAAGAAGATAATAAAAATGTGGAAAGGATGAAAGGAAGAATGAGAAACTTGTTTGTTTGTAAGAAATTATAATATGTTTTTTCAAATGACAGAAGTGATTGATTACTTGTTTTCAATCACCAAAAAAAAATGTAAACCAAAAAAATGTATGGCCAGCTTAATTTTGCACATTAAATTTGTAAATAAAATTTTACTTAGAACGTGGTCAGAAGGTGTTTTATATTTGTGAAATATAAGTAAGAATATTGTAGAGTCGAAAATGGCCTATTAGGTGTTTTGGAAAAAGATAAAAGTTAATTACAGGGAAGTAAAAATCGAAAAAATATATAAAGCGGGAAGTAAAGTTTTGTTAATTGAAATATTAAATACATTTTTAATAAGATAAACTTGTTTGTAAGAGTGAGAATGAATAATGTGTTGGTAAAAAAAAAGATTATTTTCTTTTTTTGAAAATGAAAAAAGTTAGCTACTGTTATAATTTGCGAATTAAAATGTGAGATATTTTTTTTATAAGAGAAGAATAAGAAATTGCTTTGTACGTGAAAAATTAAATTATGTGTTTCTAAAAGACAAAAACTATTAATTAGGAATTTTTAAAAACGACGAAAATTAGATACCGGACAAATAATTTTAAAAATATTAAATTTAAAAAAAATTTTGATTTTTGGGAAGATAATTAAAATGTTGGAATGTATTAAATCGATGCAAGTGTTTTTATTAGCCAAAAATGATTAATTGGGTTCATTTTAGATATAAAAAAATTAATTACTGTTTAGTTTAATTTTGCAAAAGAAATTGTTTTTTTTGTAGTAAAATTTATAATTTTTGTGTTTCATTGGGCAGAGAATAATTGTAAATTGTTTTGAAATTACAAAAAATTCCTGTCGGAAGGTATAAATTTTCTAATTAGAATATTTAATGGATTTATACATTTAGTTTGGCATCTTCATGAGATAAACTATTATTTTGGGAGCCATTGATCCTTTTTCGTTTTTGATATTTTTTGCTTTGGTGGTTTCGCCTCTTGATAAAAGAACAATTGTGAATCAAGGCCTATGATTAATTAAACCTCTTGTGATCTTTATTTTCTGTTTTTTGATTTTCTGCGAAATAATTAAATAATATTAATTGACTTATATATTATTAATATTATAATTTACATTAATCTTTACGGCTTATCTTTTCTTTTTAAAAATATGTTTTATTGCTTTAAAAAATAACTTCAAAATGTTATAACTTTAAACACAGATAAAGGGCTACACAAGACTTCGAAGGTATTAAAAGCTATGCCCATCATAATTTGGAGCTTTATCTTCAGAGTTGATAAGTCTTAAGCTTCTGATGAATAATTTCTTTAGAATAGAAATTTTGTTTATTGTAATATTTTCTGTAAAAAATAAGAATTATTATTTATTACAATTCATACCAATTTCAATGTATTTTAGCATTTATGGATTTAATAAGAATAATTTTAAGGACGTTGGAATCCGAAAGCTGAGTGGCTTAGAAACACTTTTTCCTCCTTTGCTCGAAAATTTCCCTTTTATTAATTTTTTTTAAAAACACTGAACACTTTTTCAAAAAAAGGGCTATGGTAGACAAAAGTATTTGAGATAAGGAATTTTTTAAACATTTGTTTCATGCAAACAAAAGTGCCTACAAGCGTCAAAATTAACTCCCGTTTTGACATTGCAAGATTTTCCGTAAAAGATGGCCGCCGCCATCTCACTTGAGGCCCATGTCACGTAGCCCGTGCCCAGCTGAAGAGCGGCGGCCATCTTTTACGGAATAAAATGTAATTTATAGTATTAAAAAACTTAATATAAAAACCTGAATATTTGTACATATGGGATAAAGTTACTATTATTAATTAAAAAACAATAAAATCGTTTTTCAATCAATTATTTATTTATTATGTATTAGAGTCAAAAGAATAGTTAGCATATTTATTATAATAATTTATCATTTTATTCATTGTAATAAGCAATAAAATATTTTATAATTTAAAAATAAATTTACTATTAAGTTTATTATGTTTATAATTATAGATTTGATTATATTTAAAAATTAAATTAAATGTTTAATAAGGACATTATTAAATTGACTAATTATGGAAATTAATTATTTAAAAATAATGAGTATTTATCGATAAATTATACGATTTAGCTTAATGCTTTAAATAATTATGATATTTTATCAATTTTATATAAAAAATTTTTAAAATTGTTAAATTTGATTTGTCATTGAATTGTTATAATTAAATATTTTCGGACAATAATATTTGCACACTTACATATTCAAAATTCTAATAATCAAAAAGTTTCTTATAAATTTTAATTTTACATTGAAAAAACTAGTTAAATTAATATTAAAATAGATCTTTCAAAATTACCTTATTAAATTAATTATTAATTCTAAACAATACACAATTTGAACAAATTAATATTATTTAAATGAAGTATGATATATTTCAAAACAATAACCTTACTTTTATGAAAATGTTTAAACACAATTAATTTATAAAAACTTACCAATATTATAACTGTCATGTTATACATGTTCAATAAATTTTCGTCCTCTCGATAACTTAAAATTATTTAGAGCACCACACTTTATTTAAAGTTTTTTAAATATATCAATTTATAACCTTTCAGTTGAAACCTTGCACAATATAAACAAACTATCTTGACGTGTACACTTTACAGCTGGAACGGTTTGAAAAAGAATAATCCCGAGACATTGTTTCTTTGATTTGCCGTCGGAGGGCTGCCTTCATTCCTCATCGTAAATGAACTGATCTCATAGGTTTTATAAGGTAAATGTCCCTATTTGTAGACACGTACCAATTTGTGCACAACTCAGTTTGAATGTTTAACCCTTTAACACTCGAGCAAAATTGAGAGTAGGTATGAAAAAATGAAACACCATTCTAGGGGTTTTCGGGGTCGCTGATTTCGAATTTGATGTCAAATTGACAATTTGACAATTGACAGCTGTCAATTCAGCTGTCAACTTTTCTAAAACGTGATTATTGTTGATGAAAACTTCCTCTCGCGAAAGGAAAAGATACAAGACATCTTTCCTTTAAAAAATAAAATAAAATGTCCTCTCAAACTATTATGAATGGTTATGAATGACCTTGTTAATAATAAGTTTTTGAAAGTTTTTAGACATTTTAGCAAAAATTTCTAAAAATTAAATCTAAAAATAAAACAAATAATATTAATTTAATTTACGAAGATACAATTTTTTAAAATTAAAAATATAAAAATTAAATTTTTTTATTCTTTGGAAAACAAAAGAACCTACCTAAGAACCTACATAAGATATTACATAAGAACTTACGTCAGATCTTTTGCTAAATGCACAAGTAAGCTCTCACGTAATTTCTTACATAAGAAATATCACATCAGAACTAACATAAGTTACTAGGTAAGATCTTACCTAAGAACCTACATCAGATCCTACATAAGGTTTTGAAATAGGGATGTGACAATACTCTCACTCTGACGTTATATTTTCACATTACATTAACATTACTTTAACGTTATTTTAAAGTTATTTTCAGTTTACCTTAAGGCCGTTGGAGACACAGAGTCCGCAGAGAATCTGTAGGGGGGAGCAGTGGTTCTCAAAGACTGTCCCCATGCGTTTTGAAGACTTAGGAATTTTTCGCGACAAAGTCCAACACTTTTCCCACAAAAGAACATCGTACTGCAAATTCTATTGAAATAAAGATTCAGAAAAATACTTACTTTTGATAAATCAAGTATTTCCTGAGCTTTAGTGTCTCGAGGAAATTCGTGTGATGAAAACAACCTCCAATGATGTTCCATGTTTGGCAATTTTTTCCAATAAAACCAGACACTTTTTCCGAAAATGAAAATCGTAGTGAAAATTTAAATTTAATTAGCACTTTTTCACTTATTTTGTTTTTGGCATATGAGTTTTTAAATCGCGTCAATCTCTCGAGAAAAGTAAATTTTTTTCAATTTCATCAATAAAAATGTCAAACAATGTAGCAGAATATAGTTTGTCGTGCGCTGTTCTGATACGGCATTTTCGGGTACTATAATTCACACGGCGCCGCCTTTGAAATTATAGACAGGCGTACATTATATTCATTATATTAATCAACCTATTTATAAAATTCAATGTTTAGATATTAATTGTAAAAATTTAATATAAAAAATTAATGTCAAGTTCCAAACATAATTTTGCTAACTTTGTACAAAAAATAAAAGTTGTTTGTTATTTCAAGTGTAATTAGCTCTATTGAAAAGACGCATTTAAAATAATTTAAACCATTCAAATGCAACAAGTACATTATTTATTGTAAATCATGCATTAATAATTTCTAAACAATTTAAATATTTTTTAAAATCTAAAAGTTGAAGGAAAAACAGTAGAGCTTATTTAATTTATCAGAAGAATGCAACCCGACTTACAGAGGAGATGGGAAATAGATATTGTATAGGAACTGAAATAAGTGTTTCTTTTAATTTTTTAAAATTAAATAAACAGAGCATTCGATAAATATTTTATACATAACGTAAAAATTAAAGAAATAATTAAAACGCAAGAAAGGACTAAAAAAATAGTGTAATATCAAAAAAATTAAATGAACAGGAAGAAAATGGAGAAATGTTTTTTTCTTAATCTAACAAACTGTAAAAAATGTAAAAAGTAAAAAAAAATGAGTAAGTAAGTTTGTAAAAAAACTCTCAAGAAATAGACAAGATGTGAAAAGAAATTGAATAAATTTACAAAAAAATAAGTGTATTTACTTTTAAAAGTATAGAAATAATTATTAAAATTAACGTAATAAAAAGTTTAATGAATGTATAAATAAGAAAACTGTGTAATATAATATTAAATAATTTTTATAAAAAGAAGAAAATTAAAGAAAATCCTAAAAAAAACAGAGACAAATACCAAAAAAAAAAATATCAAAAATACCTAAACGGAGAAAAAATTTTAAAAATGTTGTAAAAATAATAAATTATAATATAAAAATGAAAGTAAAATCTCTTATAAATCTTGTAAGAATATTACCAAAGGAAGGATTATTGTGAATATGGAAATTAATTAATATTATTGAATTAAGATGCGTTGAAATTTAAATTAATTTAAATTTAAAAGTTGGTACAAATTGGAATATGAGTTCATTGACGTTTGGAATTTATATAACTTTTAATGACTTGAAGATATACAAATCTAATATTATTTTTTGATAACTTGATACCAAAAATTTGTAAATTGTAGGTGTTTTGATCATCTGTATTAATACAATTTTTTAAATTTTATAACGAATAAAATATTGAAATTTTCAAGATTTATCCACAAATTTCTGTTTTTTTTATGATTTGCGATACTTTACATGCAATATTGGACATCCGGAGAATTGAAAAGTTTTTTTTTCATTTAAATCAATAACAGCCCTGTTTATAGATTACATTTATTTTATTTATTTCAAGCAATCTATACATATATCTTTGATGAATAATTTGATCTCTGTTTCCGAACTTCTATGTAAGTCGGGTTGCCTTCTTTCTCTGCACTAAATAAACCATAAGGATTTATGATGTAACTCTTAGTATTTGAGAAATAATTTAGCAAAAAAAAAGATAAAATTTTTTCCTACATAAATTTTAATTTGTTAATTTTAAATTATGCAATTCTTTATTACAATATTAAATATAATAAACAAATTAATAATGTTCTAAAACAAGTATTAAAGTAAATTTCTTATTTCTTCAAAATAAAAGAGAGAATTTTTATTACATAATATAAATATTATATAATTTTTTTTTAATATATTGAATGTTTTAAAAATAAAATCAATTAGTTCAAAAATGATATTAGATTAAACTACATATCTTTTAAAAATAAAATGTAAGAAACTACTTGGTAAATAAATTATATTTACTTATTTAATTTTAAATCATACATTTTTTAAACCACGTTTTTTTTTCTTATAAAAAAAGAGATATACATTTGTCTGTGTAGCATAAAATACATACAATTTATTGACAACATTTTCAGAAAAAGCTGTCTCAAATTCGACCAATTCAGATGAAAATTCTAAACATGACAGTTAAATTTCAAAAATATTTGTTAACATGCCCAAGTTATTAAATATTTAACAAAAAAGATCTATAAAAACGATTTAGCTTTCAAGAAAGTGCAACATTCGCAGTTTACAAAATTTTTTCCACGACATTTGTAGAAAAATTTAATTTTTCTTCCGTCAATAAGCACAAAGTTTCTTATTTAGGATCTAAATTTGTTAAATATTTGATAACATGACCAAGTTATTGAATAGTTAACAAAATAGATCTATAAAAACGATTTAGCTTTCGAGAAAGTGCAAAATTCGCAGTTTACAAAACTTTGTACACGAAATTCCTATAAAAATTTAATTCTTCTTCGGTCAATAAGCACAAAGTTTCTTATTTCTGATCTAAATTTGTTCAATATTTGATAACATGCACAAGTTATTGAATATTTAACAAAATAGACCAATAAGAACGATTTACCTATGGTGAAAGTGAAAAATTCACATTTTACAAAACTTTTTACACGAACTTTGTAGAAAAATGTACTTTATATTCGGTTAATATGCAAAAAATTTCTTATTTCTGATCTAAATTTGTTAAATATTCGATAACATGCCCAAGTTATTGAATATTTCACAAATTTAGATCAGAAATAAGAAACTTTGTGCTTATTGACGGAAGAAAAATTAAATTTTTCTACAAATGTCGTGGAAAAAATTTTGTAAACTGCGAATGTTGCACTTTCTTGAAAGCTAAATCGTTTTTATAGATCTTTTTTGTTAAATATTTAATAACTTGGGCATGCACTGAGAAAATAAGCCTCTAGCCAATTTCTAGGTTAAGGGACTCTGAACAAAACACACAAGATACCGGCGATCACAACCAAACTTCAAGGTTAACAGTAGCATTTAATCTGCTAATAATAAACAAAGAGCTTTGCAGGTGCTATATTAACAACCTCTCTCTGCTAAATTTAATCAAAAATTAGTTATATTTAGTCAACTTATTTTCTCAGTGTGTTAACAAATATTTTTGAAATTTAACTGTCATGTTTAGAATTTTCATCTGAATTGGTCGAATTTGAGACAGCTTTTTCTGAAAATGTTGTCAATAAATTGTATGTATTTTATGCTACACAGACAAATGTATATCTCTTTTTTTATAAGAAAAAAAAACGTGGTTTAAAAAATGTATGATTTAAAATTAAATAAGTAAATATAATTTATTTACCAAGTAGTTTCTTACATTTTATTTTTAAAAGATATGTAGTTTAATCTAATATCATTTTTGAACTAATTTATTTTATTTTTAAAACATTCAATATATTAAAAAAAAATTATATAATATTTATATTATGTAATAAAAATTCTCTCTTTTATTTTGAAGAAATAAGAAATTTACTTTAATACTTGTTTTAGAACATTATTAATTTGTTTATTATATTTAATATTGTAATAAAGAATTGCATAATTTAAAATTAACAAATTAAAATTTATGTAGGAAAAAATTTTATCTTTTTTTTTGCTAAATTATTTCTCAAATACTAAGAGTTACATCATAAATCCTTATGGTTTATTTAGTGCAGAGAAAGAAGGCAACCCGACTTACATAGAAGTTCGGAAACAGAGATCAAATTATTCATCAAAGATATATGTATAGATTGCTTGAAATAAATAAAATAAATGTAATCTATAAACAGGGCTGTTATTGATTTAAATGAAAAAAAAACTTTTCAATTCTCCGGATGTCCAATATTGCATGTAAAGTATCGCAAATCATAAAAAAAACAGAAATTTGTGGATAAATCTTGAAAATTTCAATATTTTATTCGTTATAAAATTTAAAAAATTGTATTAATACAGATGATCAAAATACCTACAATTTACAAATTTTTGGTATCAAGTTATCAAAAAATAATATTAGATTTGTATATCTTCAAGTCATTAAAAGTTATATAAATTCCAAACGTCAATGAACTCATATTCCAATTTGTACCAACTTTTAAATTTAAATTAATTTAAATTTCAACGCATCTTAATTCAATAATATTAATTAATTTCCATATTCACAATAATCCTTCCTTTGGTAATATTCTTACAAGATTTATAAGAGATTTTACTTTCATTTTTATATTATAATTTATTATTTTTACAACATTTTTAAAATTTTTTCTCCGTTTAGGTATTTTTGATATTTTTTTTTTGGTATTTGTCTCTGTTCTTTTTAGGATTTTCTTTAATTTTCTTCTTTTTATAAAAATTATTTAATATTATATTACACAGTTTTCTTATTTATACATTCATTAAACTTTTTATTACGTTAATTTTAATAATTATTTCTATACTTTTAAAAGTAAATACACTTATTTTTTTGTAAATTTATTCAATTTCTTTTCACATCTTGTCTATTTCTTGAGAGTTTTTTTACAAACTTACTTACTCATTTTTTTTTACTTTTTACATTTTTTACAGTTTGTTAGATTAAGAAAAAAACATTTCTCCATTTTCTTCCTGTTCATTTAATTTTTTTGATGTTACACTATTTTTTTAGTCCTTTCTTGCGTTTTAATTATTTCTTTAATTTTTACGTTATGTATAAAATATTTATCGAATGCTCTGTTTATTTAATTTTAAAAAATTAAAAGAAACACTTATTTCAGTTCCTATACAATATCTATTTCCCATCTCCTCTGTAAGTCGGGTTGCATTCTTCTGATAAATTAAATAAGCTCTACTGTTTTTCCTTCAACTTTTAGATTTTAAAAAATATTTAAATTGTTTAGAAATTATTAATGCATGATTTACAATAAATAATGTACTTGTTGCATTTGAATGGTTTAAATTATTTTAAATGCGTCTTTTCAATAGAGCTAATTACACTTGAAATAACAAACAACTTTTATTTTTTGTACAAAGTTAGCAAAATTATGTTTGGAACTTGACATTAATTTTTTATATTAAATTTTTACAATTAATATCTAAACATTGAATTTTATAAATAGGTTGATTAATATAATGAATATAATGTACGCCTGTCTATAATTTCAAAGGCGGCGCCGTGTGAATTATAGTACCCGAAAATGCCGTATCAGAACAGCGCACGACAAACTATATTCTGCTACATTGTTTGACATTTTTATTGATGAAATTGAAAAAAATTTACTTTTCTCGAGAGATTGACGCGATTTAAAAACTCAAATACCAAAAACAAAAGAAGTGAAAAAGTGCTAATTAAATTTAAATTTTCACTACGATGACCATTTGTGGAAAAAGTGTCGGATTTTGCCCAAAAAAAATTGTCAAAGTGGGAATCAGTGAGTGAAGTGTCAAGTGATTTTGTATTTCCTCGAGAGACTGACGCGATTTAAAAACTCATATGCCAAAAACAAAATAAGTGAAAAAGTGCTAATTAAATTTAAATTTTCACTACGATTTTCATTTTCGGAAAAAGTGTCTGGTGTTATTGGAAAAAATTGCCAAACATGGAACATCATTGGAGGTTGTTTTCATCACACGAATTTCCTCGAGACACTAAAGCTCAGGAAATACTTGATTTATCAAAAGTAAGTATTTTTCTGAATCTTTATTTCAATAGAATTTGCAGTACGATGTTCTTTTGTGGGAAAAGTGTTGGACTTTGTCGCGAAAAATTCCTAAGTCTTCAAAACGCATGGGGACAGTCTTTGAGAACCACTGCTCCCCTCTACAGATTCTCTGCGGACTCTGTGTCTCCAACGGCCTTAACTCTACTTTAACGTTACCTTAACTTTTGTTTGACTTAACCTTAATTATTCGTTAATGTTTGTTTAACTTTAGTTTAACTATACTTTAACGTTACTTTTATTTTTTGTTAACTATACTTTAACTTTACTTTAACGTTACGTTTACTTTACCTCAACTAAATTTCAACGTTACATTCACTTTAGTTTAAATTTAGTTTAAGTATACTTTAACGTTACTTAATCTTTACCTTAAGTATTATACCTCAACTTTACTTCAACTGTACTTTAACTAAGTTTAATGTTAATTAACCTTTAATTTAACATTATTTTAACTTTACCTTAACTTTACTTTGACTTCACCTTAACTATTTTTGTAACGTCATACTTTAACCTTACCTGAACCGTACTTTAACTTTATCTCAATTATACTTTAACGTTACTTTAACTTTAGTTTTATTTTAGCCTCATTACACTTTAAAGTCAATTTACTTTAAATTTAGTTCAATTTTATATAAATAACACAATTTTTGGTTTAATATTATTTTAATTCTAATTTAACCTTAAAGCTCCATTAGGGTGGTCCTTAAAATGGAAAGTTGCGAATTTGAAAGGTCTCACCCCCTGATTTTGTTACTTATCGAAAAATAAGAGATACGTATTTTTTTATTTTTTTTTATTTTAATATTTGATGGTGCCTCATCGACCTTGAAATTTCCCATGCATTTTGCATGGGGAAAAAACTTTTTTTCGTAGATTTGCAATAAAATCATGAAAAATCAACATTTTTTAACCAGATTACTCTATTTCTCTTGGGAAATGTTCAAACAATGACATCCAATAATTTATTTAAGAATTTTTTATTATTAACTATTTTTTACAGGGTCGTGAAAAAACCCCATAAATTGCAAAATTATGGAAAAATCGTTAAAAAATATTTATTACTATTATTTCTGGTATTTATTGCTAAAATTTTTATTTACAACTAAAACAAATATTATTAATAATATTTTCAGGTAATTCGCAATTTGTTTAAACAATTTGTTGTTGTTATTGTTAAATTATTTTTAAATACATGTAGAAAAGTATGGTTTTTTGTATTATTTTACAATTGACTTTGACATTAATCATACAAAATAATGATTAATTGTTAAAAATTATAAAAATAATTGTTTAAACAATTTATTGTTGCTATTTGAAAAATAATCTTTAAATATATCTACGGAGTTGCAGTTTTTTCTTAATTTTGCAAGTAGTTGTGCTGTAAGGGACTGTAAAAAAGAATTAAATATGAAACATAATTTTCAACAATTGTTTAAACAATTAATTGTTGCTATTTGGAAGTTTGTCTTTGAATGTATTTACAAACTTGCAGTTTTCCTTAATTTTTTAAGTAGTCCTACTGTAAGGAACTGTTAACGAGTATTAAATATAAAACATAATTTCAACAATTGTTTAAACAAATTATTGTTGCTATTTGGAAATTTGTCTTTAAATACATCCACAATCTGGCAGGTTTTCCTTTATTTTTCAAGTAGCCCTGCGTATATTGGACTCGGGGTGACATTACGCATGTATGACCGCGTCTCTACAATGGTGCATATATTTTACAAAGTTTGAAAAAGATTAAGATTATAGAGTGATTATTAATTAAAACTAACTATCAAATATAATTTTAATAATTATTTAAAGATTTAACTTCGTTTAATAATTTACCACTTTTGAAGTTGTATAATATACACCATTACACAAAGACACTTAACATTTTTAGCCAACTTCAAAAGTGGTAAATTATTAAACGAAGTTAAATCTTTAAATAATTATTAAAATTATATTTGATAGTTAGTGGTGTATAATATACACCATTACACAAAGACACTTAACATTTTTAGCCAACTTCAAAAGTGGTAAATTATTAAACGATGTTAAATCTTTAAATAATTATTAAAATTATATTTGATAGTTAGTTTTAATTAATAATCACTCTATAATCCTAATCTTTTTCAAACTTTGTAAAATATATGCACCATTGTAGAGACGCGGTCATACATGCGTAACGCGTATAAACTTGTCATAGCGCGAAAAAACGCGCTTATTTCTTATAACATTATAAAACACTTAGTATCTCTTGACAAACATCAAAACTAGTAAATTTGTAAACCAAATAAAATCTTCAACTGAATATTAAAATTATATTTGATAGTTAGTCTTATTTATAATCACTCTATAATCTTAATCTTTTTCAAACTTTGCAAAATATATGAACCATTGTACAGACGCGGTCATACATGCGTAACGCGTATAAACTTGTCATAGCGCGAAAAAACACGCGTATGTCTTATAACATTATAAGACACTTAATAGCTCTTAACAAACATCAACACTAGTAAATTTGTAAACCAAATAAAATCTTCAAATGATTATTAACATTATATTTCATAGTTAATCTTATTTATAATAATTCTATAAACTTAATGTTTTTCAAACTTTCTAGAATATATGGATCACCCCGAGTCAAATATACGCAGGGCTACTTGAAAAATAAAGGAAAACCTGCCAGATTGTGGATGTATTCAAAGACAAATTTCCAAATAGCAACAATAATTTGTTTAAACAATTGTTGAAATTATGTTTTATATTTAATACTCGTTAACAGTTCCTTACAGTAGGACTACTTAAAAAATTAAGGAAAACTGCAAGTTTGTAAATACATTCAAAGACAAACTTCCAAATAGCAACAATTAATTGTTTAAACAATTGTTGAAAATTATGTTTCATATTTAATTCTTTTTTACAGTCCCTTACAGCACAACTACTTGCAAAATTAAGAAAAAACTGCAACTCCGTAGATATATTTAAAGATTATTTTTCAAATAGCAACAATAAATTGTTTAAACAATTATTTTTATAATTTTTAACAATTAATCATTATTTTGTATGATTAATGTCAAAGTCAATTGTAAAATAATACAAAAAACCATACTTTTCTACATGTATTTAAAAATAATTTAACAATAACAACAACAAATTGTTTAAACAAATTGCGAATTACCTGAAAATATTATTAATAATATTTGTTTTAGTTGTAAATAAAAATTTTAGCAATAAATACCAGAAATAATAGTAATAAATATTTTTTAACGATTTTTCCATAATTTTGCAATTTATGGGGTTTTTTCACGACCCTGTAAAAAATAGTTAATAATAAAAAATTCTTAAATAAATTATTGGATGTCATTGTTTGAACATTTCCCAAGAAAAATAGAGTAATCTGGTTAAAAAATGTTGATTTTTCATGATTTTATTGCAAATCTACGAAAAAAAGTTTTTTCCCCATGCAAAATGCATGGGAAATTTCAAGGTCGATGAGGCACCATCAAATATTAAAATAAAAAAAAAATAAAAAAATACGTATCTCTTATTTTTCGATAAGTAACAAAATCAGGGGGTGAGACCTTTCAAATTCGCAACTTTCCATTTTAAGGACCACCCTAACTGCTCCATACTACGTTTTGTAGCCCTTGATAATTTTGCGAATTTCTAACATAATTATTTGAATTTTTTAAAGATGAAGACTGGAAATAGTTGGTATCAATATAACAAACCCTTCGAGTTTCTGGAGATATGTATAATCCTCTGAATTTTTCAAGAGACTAAGATTATAAAAATTGTCCGGTTGTGTCATACCCAGTGTGGAATTTAAGGGTTAAATTTACATTAATATTACTTTAACTTTAGATTAATTTTACTTTTACCTTATTTTAACTTTACGTTAACTATACTTTTACGTTACTTAAGTTTAGTTTATTTTTAGATTAACGTTAATTTATTCTTAATTTAACTATACTTTAACTTTAGTTTAACTTCACTTTAACAATATTAATATATTATTATTATTATTATATATAAACATTTAATGTAATCCTACGCAACTCAGAACTCTATGCTGCGCATGCGCGAACAAATATGATAAATTTAATAGAAAAAAAACAAAAAAAATGTATAATTTTAAGTTTATAATTATTTTTTTAGGTTAGGTTTAGTTAAAATTAAAGTTCATATTAATTTTATTATAAGGTTAGGTTTAGCTTTGATTAAAAACTGTATGAATTTAATAAAGATAGAATAGTAAAAAATTATGAACTCAAGTTTAATTATGTTAGGTTAATTTAAAGATTAGATTTACATTAGATTTTTGGTTAGGTTTATATTTAATGTTTAATTTATATTTAATGTTAGGTAAATTGAGAGATTTTAGGTTAATTTTATGTTAGGTTTACTTTAACTTTTAGGTTAGTTTAATTTAAATATTTGATTTTAGGTTAAAATTAGTTTATATTAAAAAATTAGTTTTGAAGCTGTGTTAAGTTTAGATTTTAAGTTAGATTTTAGGTTAGAATTGTCTATGCATGTTTAGACTTGACTAATACCTGCTTATCTACCTGTATACTAATATATATACATATATAAACATTTCATTTAATTCTGCGCAACTCTATACTGCGCATGCGTGAACTAACTAGTCACAACAGCTGAGCTTAGAGCTGCTCGGAGTCTCTCGCGTACGTTGCTACCGAACGCATCGTGTATGTACAGCGGTTTACGTTTTCGTGAATTTTCTTTTATAAGCACACAGCTTACTTAAATTTCAATCAGTAACGGTGTAATAACAACACTTGCTTGTATCGGGAGTTCCTAGGAATCTCCGTGCTTTTAGCACATTTGTGATTTTCAGACAATTCGACGTCGAGCGTCACTCTTGCCGGCCGGCGTAGCCATCTTGTTAGATTTGAGTATTTGTTTTCCTTTTAGATTTTTATTGTTCTGATTAACTTTCAACCTGTCTTGGCACAAACATTTTCTAAATGGAGACTTATCCTCCGGTTTAACGAACATGGACTCCGACAAGGAGGAGGTCTTTGAGAGCCTTTTTCCCCTAATTCGCAAATGGAATTTGTAAATGCTGCAAACAACCTTTTGTTTCTTCGAGATCTAAATCAATCAGATGGTACAAATTGGGACGCGAAACGTCACTGTCATGACCAAGACTCTCTCAAGTAGAATTCTCAACATACACAAAAAACTCTTGACACACAAAAACAAACAACCAGCACACAACACACACACGAACCATCAAAAAACACGCTTTCACACACTAATTCTAATTCAATGGGAACAAACGTAGAGAATGATTCAGATTCCATTCGTTATGACGATCAATTGAAGAGCAAATGCACGGTTTTCATTCAACGAGATCCCAAATCAAATGATTATAAAAAGGAACTGAATCACATGTCGGTCGGTCGTATGATTCATTCCTCTTATCCTAACAGCATTGTTGACATTCACTAAAGTGGCAGAGGTAAGGTTAGAGTAACTTTAAATTCAGGCAAAGCAGCCAACAGACTTTTAAAAGATCCGGCAATTAAATCCAAGGGTTTAATTGCGCTAATCCCTGCCAGTTTTGTCTCATGTCAAGGAGTTATGAATAACGTCCCTGTAGACATTACAGACGACGAAATTCTAACAAATGCTGTAATCGTGGGCCCACACGTCAAAAACATCAAAATTTTGCAAGTTCGCAGGTTCAACAGGAGAACGGTTGACGACAGTACTAAAGCTGTCAAGTACATCCCATCCACAACCGTTCTTTTGACATTTCTAGGCACGATTCTTCCACAAAGAGTGGCAATTTTCAAGGGATCCAGTCCTATTCGTCCTTACATTCTGGACCCAAGAATGTGCTTGAAGTGTCTCAGATTTGGGCACATTGCCAAGCATTGTCGATCCAAACAGCGATGTAAATTTTGTGGAGAAAACGCGGTTCATGATTCCACCAATCCTTGTCCGAAAAAATCTGATCCTCCAAAATGTGTCAGCTGTTCAGGTTCTCATCTTGCAACGTCTATAAACTGTCCTGAGTTTGCTTTTCAAAAAGAAATTCGAACCTACGCTACACTAAACAAAATTTCTTTTAATGAGGCTAAAATGATCATTCGACCGAACAAGCGTCGGAACCAGAACCAATTTAATTTCTCGAGCTTTCCAGAGTTGGGAAACACTCCCGCTCCATCTGCTGAGTCTTTCAACAATCCTTCGAGACACCTTCTTCCTGATCGCTCTTTTGCAGCAATATCCTCTTCCTTTTCTCCAAACACAAAAAATTCGAAACTGCCACAAGGCATTTCTCAGACAGAATCAAAACAACCACGTAAAAGAACAGCTCAACACAACTTCTTTTTTGCAACGCAGTGGAATAATGGAAGGGAAAGTTATAGCCTTCCTAATGGTTGCGCCTTTTCTTCCCCTTCTGCACCGCGTTCTTTAGCAATTCCTGTTACTTCCTCATCCTTCAACGACGACTCCATATCCTCTATTCTCTCTTGGCTTGGCAACCAAGTCTCACAACTAGCTTTTAACTCATCTCCTAAAATAGCAAAACATAACCAAGACCACCTCTCGAAGGTAACTGAAAGTCTCCGGCTCTTGCTCAACCCTTTAACCCCGAATAATGGCCAATATCACTAATTTAAAATTAATTCAATGGAACTGTCGTGGTGTCTCTAAAAAGGCACACGATCTCCAAAAACTCTCCAAGAATAATGATATAATTTTACTGTGTGAAACCCTTTTAAAACCTAAAAATAATTACAACTTACTTATTCAAAAAGAATGTAATATAATTGGACTAGATAGAATAATAAATAAGTGTGGTGATCTTATGATAGCCATCCGAAAGAATATAACTTTCTCAAAGGTTCAAAACATTTTTAAACGCGAGGATGAACTTGAAACACTCGCTGTTTCTATTGATTCCTCACTGGGTAAATTTTTAATAGTCTCTGTTTATAGAATCCCTGGTAAACTCACCCCTGTTAATTATTGGAAGCTTTTATTTAGTTCAATTGAAAATTCTGGTTTTGACGCTGTTTTTGTGGGAGGTGACTTTAATTGTCATAGTACCCTTTGGGGTAGCTCTTTCACTTGTCCCAATGGTCATAATTTATATAAAGGATTAGAAGAGTCAGAACTAATTGTTTTGAATAATGGTTCTCCCACTCGCGTCGGAGTCAAAAGAAGGCAAGGAGATTAAAAAAAGGTAGACACGTGTAATCTGAATATTGGAAAGTGCAAGGAGCTAGTCTTATATAAAAGTCTTGACGCAACTCATTCGCGAGAAGCTCTGACGGACGCGCACCCTGCAGCCACTTATGGAAATATTTATTCGTGCGCGAGGATCCGTCGCGGGAATTGTATTTGAATTTGAAATCATGAAGCATTTAATCGAGTACTCAAAAAATAATTTGACAATACAAATTAATTAAAATGTTTAAATTATAACGTATTTTTCATTTTAATTAAAAAATAAACTGCTTAGTTTAAAATCAATGATAATAAATAGTTCCCAGAAATAAGAATTAAAGTCTTAATGATTGTAAGAATATTGTTAATTGAAATAGAATTAAAATAGAAAATTAGCTGAATGAAGCGTTTACATTAATCTGTGAAATTATATCCGACATGGACCTCTGTAGCTTAGATGGATTAGAGCAGTCATCTAGCAAATGAAAGACCCGAGTTCGAATCCCGGCGGAGCTAAATGTCTGATATTTTTTCGCAGATTTCAAATTTTAACAATATTGTAAATTAGTCATAAAGTTAAAATCTGTTATTTTGAATTTATTTTAATTATTCTTTTTTTTTAAATCTAAATCCGAATTTAATTTTTTTTTTACATTAAAAAAAGAAATTTCAAATCATATTAGATATCATATAAAATCAAATCAAAACGTTAAACATGGATTTAGAATATTTAATTTCATTCTATGAAAATAGTACATTGTTCAACTAGGCGATTCTTTTTCAATACTTTTTCCAAAAACTGCGAACAAAGTGAGGCTCGGAGGTTGATGAGAGATAACGAATTAATCGATTTCGAGATCCTTGGATGTGTCCGCGTTCCAAAGAAAATATTTAACACTTTTTTGTATCAAAAATCCTATTATTATGGAAATAGAAAAACGTAAAAGGGGAGTCCAGGGGTGGAAACCAGGACGGGCTTTCCACCCCTAGCAAAACTCCCGTAGCAAAAAAATTAACTCAAAAGTTTAAATTTTTATTAGAAACTTTAAGGTGTGACGTGGTATTTTTTACGTCCCAAGATTCGCCTTTAACGGGCAAGATTCTTACTTTGGAACAAGGGTCAAAATACCTGAGAAAGAGCACTGTAATAATTTCTTTTATTTTGTTTATTAATTACGTTTATTTGTTTCTTTGTTTTATAAGCAAATAAAGTACTTAATGGACAAGAGGGGAAAACTTGGTCTGTAATTTGAATTGAACTTCGCGCCGACCGCCAGAGGGAGACAGCTGTCGGAGCACCTAGATCGACAGTGGGTGCCTAGTTCTCAGAGTGCCACAATGGTTCTAAAAATTTGGAATTTTGTTTGTTTAGCACCATTTGTGGACTCTAATCTCAGGATTTGGGAGAGATGGGTTTTTTTTATGAAAATTGGTTGTTTGAAGCATCTCTTCCCAAGTTAAAATGTGTTATTCCGGTGCACGGAATGGCAGCTGCCGGGGCTCCTCAACAACTAGTCTCTTCAATGGTTTTTCAACTCGGCTGACGTACGGTCACGTGACTGAAGCTGAAATTATGTGATTGGCTGAGAAAATCGAAGTCAAGAAATACTGTGGGTCTCATTGACTCTTGCTCCAAAGTCTGTACCGAACAAACGAAATATCATTTTCTGACTTTTAAATATTATATTATTATATTGTTTATCGATTAAAATAGATTGTTAATATGGCCAAAGCACTTTCGGTAATTCCGGAAGGAGAGGTGAGTCTTTTTGGCTTTTCATTAGTGACCGTGTCAATTGCTAATTTTGTTTGTGTAATTAATTTGACATTTTGAGGTTAGAATCCCGGGATTAACTTAATGTCGAAAATTTAATGGTGCGCTTTCTCGCTCGGGATTAAGATTAAGGTGTAAAACGCAGAGATTTTTCTCCGATTCTCCCTTGTATCATTGTGACGGGTTTTAAAGTATTTAAAAGTGCTGAATTGAGACTAAAGTCGTCCTCTCTAGAAACATGTGCTCGGGAAAGATCGTTGAGATGACACTTCCGGAATAAAATTATTTTATTTTAATATTGAAAGATTCTCGTATAGTTGGGAATAGATTTCGAGGGAAATCTCTGTATTATTAAAAGATCTTTTATAAAAATTAAAGTTATTATTTGTTTCTTGAATTTCATTTGTTGAAGTGTAAAAGATCGAAACGTGAAATGTGCTCATAGCGTCCTTTCCTGTTAACGAGTTTGACACCAGCAGTGTTAGGGTGTTTCAAAAAATGAAAATTTTGAAATTTTGTTTAAAGGCCTTCGGCAATCGACTAAAAATAAAAAAAAATTACCCCTATTTTTTTGTTTTTTAATCTGACAATATTAAGTGGTGCCGCTTTCACCCCCTATTTTCCCATTAGAAATACATGGGAAAAGTGTACTTTTTTTATTTATTTATTTTTATTTATTCAATAAAGTTCCCAGGGCTAAATAGCCCTCCAAGGAACAAATACAATTAGAAAACGTCAATCGACAGTATAAAGTTAAAGAAATACTAAATGTTCAAGCGTAAAAATTATGATCAGTACATAAATGTCCGCCATCGTTGACATAATGATGAAGATAATTATTAAATTTACCCAAAAGACGTGCTTTAATAAATTAATAATAATAAATTTTTAAACTAGTAACAACAACAAAAAATACTAAAACTAGGAAATAAAAAGAGAAGAAAAAAAAGGAGAAATCATAAAAAAAAAGATATTGCATCTAAGTTTAAAACAAATTATAAAATGAAAATATAATATATAGTTAAAATATATTCGCAAACATAATAACAATTACCAGTAGGTAATATCAAACGCAGAGTTGCAAGTTTTGAATAAGAAATCAAAGAATAGTTTCTTAAATGTTATTCGGTTTGTCGAATCAATAATATTGTTTGGCAATTTATTCCAAAGTCTAGACCCTCTAACAATAAAAGATCTTTGGAGTTTACAAGTTCTATGATTAGGTATTTTTAATAGTATATTAGGCAACAAGGGGTTAAAGGCAGCCATTTGTTTACGCTGATGTTTGTGTACGAGTGATAGTCGAGGGCGAATTCATTGTAAACAAATTGGACTGACTTTAAACCCTCTAAAAAATTATAGATAAAAGATTTTTAAGAGAAAGCTCTGGCAGCGACGTAATTTCTGGTAATTATCAATTTTCAAAAGTTTTATGATTTTCTGCTGCCTTCCAGCATTGGGCCGCTACTTGGGCTATGGGCTAAAAAAGTTTAAAAAAATTATTAATAAAAGTTTTTTAAGAGAAAGCTCTGGCAGCGACGTTATTTGTGGTAATTATCAATTTTTAAAAGTTTTATGATTTTTAGCTGCTTTCCAGCATTGGGCCGCCAATTGAGCTATCGCCTAAAAGAGTTCAAAAAAATTATAGATAAAGAATATTTAAGAGAAAGCTCTTGCAGGAAAGTGATTTCTGGTAAATATCAATTTTTTAAATGTTTATGATTTTCTGCTCCTTTCCAGCATTGGGCCGCCACTTTGGGCTATGGGCTAACAAAGTTTAAAAAAGTTATAAATAAAAGTTTTTTTAAAGAAAGCTCTGGCAGCTAAATAATTTCGGGTAAATATTAATTTTCAAAAGCTTTATGATTTTCTGCTGCTTTCTAGCATTGCGCCGCCACTAGGGTTATGGGCTAAAAAAGTTTAAAAAAATTATAAATAATAGTTTTTTCAAACAAAACTCTGTCAGCAAAGTAATTTCGGGTAAGTATCAATTTTCAAAAGCTTTTTGATTTTCTGCTGCTTTCCAGCATTGGGTCGGCAATTCAGCTATCGGCTTAAATAGTTCAAGAAAATTATAGATAAAAGATATTTAAGAGAAAGCTCTAGCAGCAAAGTAATTTCTGGTAAATATCAATGTTCAAAAGCTCTATGATTTTCTTCTGCTTTCCAGCATTGGGCCGCCAATTGAGCTATCAACTAAAAGAGTTCAAAATAATTATAGATAAAAGATATTTAAGAAAAAGCTCTGGCAGCAAAGTGATTTCTGGTAAATATCAATTTTCAAAGATTTAGGTATTTTAGCTGATTTCCAGCATTGGGCAGCCAATCGAGATTTCGGCTAAAAGAGTTTAAAAAAATTATAGATAAAACATATTTAAGAGAAAGCTGTGGAAGCAAAGTAATTTCTGGTAAATATCAATTTTCAAAAGATTTAGGATTTTCTGCTGCTTTCCAGCATTGGGCTACCAATTGGACCATGGGCTAAAAAAGTTAAAAAAAATTATTGATAGAAGTTTTTTAAGAGAAAGCTCTGGCAGCAAAGTAATTTCTGGTAAATATCAATTTTCAAAAGTTTTATGATTTTCAGCTGCTTTCCAGCATTGGGCCGCCAATTGAGCTATCGCCTAAAATAGTTCAAATAAATTATAGATAAAGGATATTTAAGAGAAAGCTCTGGCATCAGAGTGTTTTCTGGTAAATATCAATTTTTTAAAAGTTTTATGATTTTCTGCTCCTTTCCAGCATTGGGCCGCCACTTGGGCTATGGGCTAAAAAAGTTTTAAAAAATTATAAATAAAAGTTTTTTTAAAGAAAGCTCTGGCAGCGAAGTAATTTTGGGTAAGTATCAATTTTCAAAAGCCTTTTGATTTTCTGCTGCTTTCCAGCATTGGGCCGCCAATTGAGCTATCAACTAAAAGAGTTCAAAAAAATTATAGTTTAAAGATATTTAAGAGAAAGCTCTGGCAGCAAAGTAATTTCTGGTAAATATCAATTTTCAAAAAAAAAAAAAAAAAAAAAAATTAAGGCAAAATTCAATCAAACTTGGATTAAAATATCATTAATGATATTTTAAGTAATTCTACAAAGTTAAGTATCAAAATCTATAGTTTTTTTAAGAGAAAGTTTACGGACAAATTTTGTCTATACCAATCACGTAAGTCTCCATCACATGCCCTTAAAGTAGCAATATTTTGAAATTTCTAAAATTTTAGATGTTACTTTAAAATTAAAAACATAAAAAAAGGAACTTTGTTTCATTTTACAGAAGATTTGGACTTGGGTTTGGTTTCATTTTTCATTTGATTTTTTAATTTCAGCTCTGGGGGAACGCTAGCGCAACCATATGAGGCCGGCGTTCTTTGACACCGTTCTACGTTGCCTTGTAATGAGATAGAAAAAGACAAAGTATATGTGTGCTATTCTTTTTCATTACAACGCAACGCAAAACTAAGCCATGGGACGCCGGCCAGAGAAAAAAGGATAAAAATATTGTGTGTTCATTCTATCACATGCTTGCGCGTTCATTCTATCACATGCTTGCGCGTTCTGTTCCTGTTTTACTCTGCTTAGGGCTTTCTTTCACGCTTCTGAATAACCTTTTCGTGTAAATTAGTTTTTTAATTATACTAAATGACACTTAACACCTAAAGTTTTAATTTCTTGATTTTTCAAAAATAAAACAACAACAATAAAAGTAATGTGACGAAACGAAATGAAAAAAAATTATCCCTAAATTTTAAAAACTTGATTCTTGACTTTTGAAGGTTTTCACAATTCCTAATAAAAATAAAGAAATTGTATATTAGATTTTGCAATTTTCATACGTATGTAAATAATATTGACTTGTGCAAGAAAGATGACGCGAGATAAGTAAAAATACTTTTCTTCGAAATAAGTAAATGATTTTAGAGAAAAAATAAGATTTCTGCAATTGTTGGACGTTTAAGAGACTAACTTATGCCAAAACAATAATTGCAACCCCTGAGAAATTGAATTATAAGTTTTGTTATTTTCTCATAGTGAGATTATGATTTTAAGTAAATGTTGAATTCTTTAAAGGTTAATCTTAATTTTAGGTGGAATAAGATTTAACAATAGACCAATCAATGTGTTTTTAAATGTATATATAAAATGTTTACAATGATCCCATTGTAAGACCTGTAATTATCTCTTTTTAGGGAAAGTTATATATCTTACGTTTCTCAATTTTTTCTTTTTTTTCTTCATTTCACTGACATTTAATGAAATTAAAAATTGAACTTAGAATGTGTAGAATTCTTTCTTGTTGTGAAATTTTCTAATATTAAAAAAATAGAAAATAAAGCATTTTCCTCAGATCTCAACCATATTTTCATTCCAGTTAGTCTACCAGACATAAAAATAAATTAAAACTTGACATAAATCAACTATAATATAAATTTTTTAGACAATCTTCAGGGCAATAAATATTATTTCGAATAAAAAGAAATTACATAATTTATTTAAGCTAAATGAGTGTTATTAAGTCCATTCTAGGATTAATTTGTTGTTGTGACTAATTGAGTAATTTAGATGTTGTAATGAAATTAAATTAAAGAAAAGATTGGATCTCACACAAGGCTCAAAATTTTGTAAAAGATATTTCGAAAATCGAAGTATTTGTATCTTAAAATTACTTAGTTATAGTAATAAATTGAGTAAAGTGATTATATGTCTTTGAATGAAGCTATTTGAACTTAAGGAATAAAAAAAGTATGATATCTCAAACTCAACATTCAGAAAAAAGTATTTTCAAAATTGAAAAAAATTATATAATTCCCTTGAAAAAGCTGATTTTGTGTTGAAATGAACTAAGTTTTGTTAAATATGAATTAAAATAGAAGATTTAATTCATGAGATCGAAATAAACGGTACATGATGCTAAAAAATTATTTAAAAGGTGTTTTGAAAAACGCCAAAACTATAATATTTGTATCAGGGCCGGTTTTAGGACTTTCAGCGCCCTGTGCAGGCTAAGAAACGGCGCCCCCCCCCCTAAATAATTTTTAGTTTTTATTATTTATAAATATTTTAAATAATAAAACAATATTTAAGTAATGCAATATTACTTAATAAATACATATTAATTTTTTATTATGAATCTGATTGTTTCGAACATATATTCTAATATCGACTTAAACATTTTCAGACTTAACAACGTGCAAAAATATTCTTTAAATATTTATAACAAATATAATTAAATAAAAGTTGCTTTTCGACTCTTTTTTCTTGCAAAATCATCAATCAAGTCTGAAAAATCTACTGTTTCCAGTATATTATTTTCAATAGATAAAATTGCAAGAGAGTTTAATCTAGTATCGCACATAGTTGAACGTAAATAAGTCTTGATTAATTTTAGCTTAGAAAAGCTTCGCTCAGCAGACGCAGCAGAAACAGGTGTTGTTAATAAAATTCGAAGGGCAACCCATACATTGGGGAAATTATCTTTTAAATTATTTTTAGTTATAAAATTTAAGACTTTTAAGGGTGTTGTCTCAGTTTCAGGCAACATTTGTTTTAAATGTACAAGCTCGCATTGAAGTTCAACGCCACTGATATCACTCTCATTATTGTGAGATAATTTATTTTCTAAGTTTCTACACAGCTGTTTTAAGCGGTCCTCTTCTGGAATTTGTTTCAAATTGTATAAAAACGACCAAACGTCATTATAATTTTGTAACTGTTCAAATCGTTCATTAATCGATTGAGTTGCAACATCGAGAATTACGTAGAAAAAATTTATTTTGAAATTTCTTTCTGGATCTTCAATTGGTTCGTCAGATGCTTCGTAATAAAATTGCTTTTTTTTACATCTTACACGACCACTTTTTTCGAAGGCTGATTAAACTTCTAATAATTCTGCAAATTCTTTAGCAGTTGCCACTGCTTTTTCAAAACCTTCATTACGATAATCATTCAAATAGTTTAAACAAGAATTTAAAAGATTGTTAGCCACAAGAATATCTGCAGAAGGGTTTTGTAGTGATTTGCTGGCAATATTTAACTGGAATAATATGTCGTACCAGACAATTATTGCTACAATAAATTTGAACTTAACGATTTGATCAGCAAGTGTTTGAGCTTCATATCGTAGAAGAGAATCATTATCAGTGTTTTTTGAAAGATCAATCAAAGCTGACTGAATATTTTCTAAGTCATATCTAAATGGTTCCAGACTATCTATTCTGCTTTCCTATCGGGTCGTGCAAAGAGCTTTCAGTGTTAAATTCTTTACGTAAGTCTTCAATACTTCCCAACGTTGAGTCGATCTCGAAAATAATACATAAACTTTTTGGATTGTACCAAAAAGTAGAACCGATTCATTGCATGAATCTGCTGCATCGGAGATTCCTAAATTGACGTTGTGATTTCCGCATGGTAAGTATGATGCTCTGGGATTGACTTCAAGAATTCTAGCTTGAACTCCGCAATCTTTCCCTTTCATAATTGATCCATTATCGTAGGCTTGTCCTCGACAATCTTCAATTCGAATATTATTTTCAAGCAGAACCTTAAATATAATATCAGTCAAATTAAATCCAGTAGTTCTACCACTGACAGGATTAAATCCAATAAAATATTCTTTTATCTGGGCACTATTAGATAGTACTTCTACAAATCTTAAAGTAAATGACATTTGCTCTTTTCGTGACAAATCACGCGTGCAATCAACAATTAAAGAATAGTACTTTGCGTCCTTTAAACGCAAAAAAATACAATCTAAAACGTTCTGAGCGATTAAATCGAGAATTTCATTTTGAATTAATTTTCCACAATAATGATCAGATATTTCTTTAGAACTTATTCGACGTAAGTGTTCCATCATAACTCCCGGTTGAAAAAACATGTACATGAACTCGTACACGAACGCGTACATGACCACGTATATGAAAGCGTACGTGTTCATGTGCATGAACATGTATGTGTTCATGTACGCAGCATTGAAACATGAACATGTACATGAACACATATATGTTCATCCACGTTAATAAGTTCAAAAAACAATACACATGTTCATGTGTATCAAGGTATGCATGAACGTGTATACGTTCATGCACACAATTTTTTAAATTACTCAAAAATGTTAAACAAAGGTAACTATGCCTATGGTATTTCTCCACATTTGTTCCTGAAAAACAACTGCGCAGCCATATCTCCCATAGAAAACTACTGCGCAACGTTTGAAGTTTTGCAAAATTTCAATCATGTTCGTTTACATGTTCATGTGCACGAACATGTTGGTGTTCATGTACATGAATATGAATGGAATTTTTCACTTAATGGATCTCATGAACATGTACATGAACGTATACGTGTTCGTGTATATGTTCATGCACATAAACATGTATGAAATTATTGACTCAATGGAGCTCATGAACATGTACATGAACATATACGTGTTCGTGTACATGAACATGTTTCAATACCGCGTACATGAACACGTACATGTTCATGCACATGAATATGTACGCTTTCAAGTGCGTGTTCATGTACGCGTTCGTGTACGTGTTCATGTACATGTTTTTTTAACCGGGCTGTATCATATTTGCCTAATAGTTCCACAAGACCTAAAAAATTACCATTTTGTGGAGTAAACAGACTGTCGGAAGAACCTCGAAATGGTAAATTATGCGTAGCTAAAAACTTAATAATACTTATAAGTCTTTTTAAAACTTGTCTCCAATACTGAACTTCACCTTAAAAAATATTCCTTTGTTCTTCGGCAATAGTTTTATTCGTGTTTAGTCTTAATTCAGTTTTATTCCAAATTCTTAGTGCTTGAAAATGATTCTGTGATTTTTCATGTTCCATAATAATGTTCCCGATATGAGCCCAATTATCTGAACCATTTTTAGCTAAAGACGATTTTGATCCAATATCGAATAACTTGCAGCAGAAACAAAAAATTTTATTACTAGATTCAGAGTAAACCAACCATCTTTGTTTTACAGTTTCTCCATTCTGTAACTTTCTTTCCCAATAAGAATTATTAAAGTGACGATTTTGCGAATTTTTTAGAAAAGATATGTTTGGTATTCCAGGAGGACCTTTTTGTACAATAGACTCGACTGTGAAGTGATTAACTCTTTGCCACAGAGCAGGGTCAGAAGATACACAATTATTTTCTACGTTTCCACTACCTATTATTTCTGAACCAGTTGACGAATCTTTTGATAATATGTTCTCTTCACAAACTTCACTTAGGTCAGTTTCAGTATTTTTTACTGAAATTAAATTCATAGGGTCTCTCTGATCAATTTGAAACTCTGCAAGACAAATTTAAATAAAAGGTTGAATTTAAATTTAATTTTTTATTTAATTGTAAACGTGTAAGTTTACAATTAAATCTTTTGAACTTATAATTAATAGATTAATTACCTTGGGACACATTTTCACAACTTAATTCAGAAAAATGTAGAATTTCACTATCTTTTTTGACCGGCAAAGATTTATCTTCCTTTCTATAGAAAAAATTGTAATAAGTTAACTAATATTATTTGCAAAAAGTTATGCAAATTTGAAATAATAATAATAACGAAAATACCTAAATATTCAAGTTACATCAAAACATAGTATGAGGCAGGAGACCTCGAAAAATTATTTTTTTCTGAATTACCTGAAACTACAATAAATTTTTTTAAAGCATTAACACTTTTTTGTGTTTCTTTTTCGTCGTTAAATTTTCTTTTTCGATTCTGAGCACCGGACAATTTTTTCGACATGTTGAGTCTTGCTTATAAATTACAAGAAAAAATAAATAGCAACCGTGATAGCAACTAAGTTAAAAACATTGTTAATTAATTGTTGTTAATATGTTTAACTTACAGAGGGTGGAATCAGATGGACTAAGATATGGAGTAACAGCGATAAGAAAGTTAATTGCAGTACGCTTTCAATGTACCGAACTCTGCTCTTACTGTGAACTTGTCGGGCCCGGAAATATCTTTTATCGTGAACTTTCCACTCTTAGGGTGAAATCACATAAATGCGTCAAACGTTGCGTCGTAAAGAGATAGAGAGAGATAGAAACATATCTGCATCTTTTTCTTTTTCTTTACGACACAACGTTTGACGCAACCATATGATTTCACCCTTAAACCCTAAACACAAAAGATTAGCTTATGAAAACGAGAAGCATGAGAAAGAAGGAGAACAGATACATTTTTAGTCCTTTTCTCTATCATATTACCTGTATTTTGCGTATGTATGCGCAAAGTCCTTGTAGAAGCAGGGCTAAGCTGCGACCTCGATTAGGCATTTTGGGTTATGACGTCATATGATTATGATGTTATTGTCTGAAGATGTGATCAAAATTTTACATTGATTTGTTGAGAAAAAAATAGAAAAGGACAAAGATATGCTTTTCTCCGTCATTGTCTGTATTGTACAGTCGGATACATTGATGCCTTGACTTTCTTTAGCCTAAAGCACAACGAATCGTAATCGCTAATCCTTAATCGTAATAATGAGAGAAAGCAGGACAGAGATATATGTCTGTCCTACTTCCTCTCATTCTTATGATTAAGGATTAGCGATTACGATTCATTGTGCGTTAGGCTTATGATTGAACTTTCCAGTCAGAGTTTGGAAGTTACTCGTAACTTCGAGTTTTGGACGTAAATTACGTGAGATTTTTACAGTTGTGAAATACGTCATTCACAACCTCAACGACCATCAAAAAAAGGGGGCAGTGAACAGAGCATGATATAGAAAAAAACAGAAACAGTCTCGTTGTCTTTAAATTTTCGCTAGTATATAATATATATATATATACATGTGTCACCTACGATTTTGGCGCCCCCCCCCAAACGTGGCGCCCTGTGCAACTGCACAGGTTGCCACCCCCTAAAACCGGCCCTGATTTGTATCCAAAAATTAATTTGTTAGTGTAATGAATTAATCAATGCAAAGTGCGTTTGAACAAAGACGTTTGTACTTGCGGTACAGAAAATGGATGTTTAGCCTAAAAAATTTGAAAAAAATGTTTTAAAAAGAGAAACAATTATTTCTGTGTCTCCTAAAGCAATTCAATTGTTGTGGCGAATTGAGTAAAGTGAAATGTGTTTAAACAAATATGTTTAATACAAGAAAGCACCTGAAGCTTATAATGTTGATGAAGGCGTTTTGAAAATTGTAAAAAAATAAATACCTGTTTTCTGACACTAAAAGACTGTACTTGGAATTGAGGAGCTCGAAAAAGTTGTTCTGAAACTGGAAATAAATTTGTAACTAATTGGGTATTTTTATCATAGCATTTAATTGATTTAAATAGCGTTTCCTCTGATCCTTTCTTAATTAAGGGGTAGTCTGCACACCGTACAGGAAGGACGATATTTTCAACTTTCGTTGTGGCAACCTTTTGAATAGTGTTTTTTTTCTACAAATCTCCCTGATGAAAATCGTAACTGCTAATTTTTTCAAGATATATGTAGTTATACATTACAGGCGAAATTTCAGCGACCACAAACAACTCGCGCTACTAACCCATTAATGCTGAGGCCTAAACTGTAAGTGCTGGATTAGAAATGTCAATAAAAACAAAAGTATTTTTTTTAAAAATGTTGAAAAATGTAAAAAAGAATTGTAAGGATAAAATTTTTGTAAACGTAGTTGTATGGGTTTTAAGATTAGTAATTGAAAAAATTCAATAGTCTGTATCAGACGTTTCGACCACAATGTGGGCCTTCATCAGTGCTTTATTAATTACCTATAAAAAATTGAGAATATGTTTTACATAGTATGTTTTTTTAGTATGTGAAAAAATGGAAGTTAAGAACGAAAATTTTTTTGTTTTTATTAAAATAACATTAATTGTACGAATAGATAATTTTGAAAGGTGAAATGTACTCTATAACTTATGTAAAATGTTCTTAGAAGAATTCTGACGGAATGAAGTATTGTTGTTAAGTTAAGAATATTAAAATTTGCGTGTTAATGCGTAGCAATGTATGTAATTTTCTCCGTCTCGGTTAAATTGAATTTTGTTATTTATTTATTTATTTATGTTTTAATTAAATTAATATTTATAGGAAAAGCCGAAGCAATAAATTTGATCCAAGAAAGGTAAATACGCTAACATAAAAAACATTTTTTATATCATATTATGCTTTTTACACATAAAAAAATGTTTTTTATGTTATCGTATTTACCTTCCTTGGATCAAATTTATTGCGTCGGCTTTTCCTATATTAATTTGGAAGGAAATTTATATTTTTCTACTAAATTTATATTTAATTTGTGAATAATTAAGAAGACTAACCTCATTAGAATTTAAAGCAGATATCAGGTTAATAATCACACAAGTACTCTGTCGTTACACAATTTTGATACGCGCAGTCGATAACGCGCCAAGTATGAAATAATAAAAAAATTGTTGCAACAGAAATAAATATCCATTTCGCTAAACTAACTGATAACTGTTACACCAAATAAACTAATATAGCGTTTGACTTATAACTATTACACCAAATATAGAAACATAGCGTTTGACTTGAGAGATTATCGCATACTGTTGTAATGTAGATTTCTACTTTACCGACCGTGAAAAGTTGTGTTTCTGCAGGGTGTTATGTTTTACCGACCGAGTAGTTCCGATGGCCGCTGCTAGATGGCGCCACTTTTTAATTGCTCAAAGAAAAAGCGGTGTCTGTGGGGTTTCCTATCCCTGTTTGTAGTGAGAATTTTGAATTTCCCGCGTTACCGACAGTGTTTTGAAAGGGGATTTCCCCAATTGTGTGAATTTTGAATTTCCCTTGTTATCGACAGTGTTTTTTGACGCTTGGAGTGGGTAATTTTGAATTTTCGCGCAAGAGTCGGTGAGTTTAGGTGAGTATTAAATCAAACTATATTTAAATCTCTCGCTTGCCACTGATTGTGAGATTCCCGAGTCATTTGAATTTCAGCGCACCGACCTCCCAGTGCAGCACGTTGCGCGCGCAGCAACCAGGGGATATTCCAGTAGGGGTGCTAAGTGCGTACGCGGCTGTATGACGGTAGGGGCTAGAGAGCGAAGGTATAAGGTGCGGAGCGCGAGCCAGGAGCATTATTCCTTTACTTGCATGTCTCATAGCATTAACTAAGATTATCATCTTAACATTTATCAGCTTTTCGATTCTTTTTCGATATTTATTATCATTTTAAGATTTTATATTTTTGATTATTATTCTATATTTATTATCACCGTAAGATAATTATTTTCTGGTTTCTTAGTTTTAAGTTTATTTTGCTCTTTAGACTTATTAGTCTTGGATTTTGTAGATTTAGATTTTTCGTTTTCTTACTTTGATATTTTCAGCTTTTTAGTTTTTCTTTTGATATATCTTTCTTAAGTTTACAGATGCCAAAAATTAAGATGGCAAAAAAATCGAGTGAATGGATAGATCTGGACGAGTATAATGCAGTTTGTCAAGAGTCTGACAACTTCTTAAAATTCGCAGAGCATGAGTTTACGCTTACTGTAGCAATGACTGGTGATGATAGATTTATCAATGCGTTCAAATGGCAAAACAAATGTAAAAATAATAAAAAAGTTTTTGCATAAATGTGAAATTAAATGGGTTGATTTTGATAAAGTATTTAATAGTCGGCTACAAACTAGCGCTATTATGAACCTTAGTCATTTAGATATTAATGAATTTCTTGATGATGCGTTTTCCTCGTTTAAAAATCATCTAGAAATAGCTTTATACAGGTATGGTTCGATAAAAGTGTATACAGTATTGTTTGCGAAATTTATAAATGATTTGAGTGATGGAACTGTAGAGTATGATTTAAAAACGTTCACCGCAAAAACTGATGAAATTTTTGTTACAACCTTGTTAAAAGACTGGTATAATAATAATGTTAAGCAAATTATTTTACAAAAGATTGAAGAATTCGAGGAAAAAGATTGCAATTAAAAACTTGATTCCATTCAAAGATTAGAGGTTAACATTAACAAGTACAACCTCATGCGCGCAAGTTCTTATATTGCCGCGCATCAAGACTGTAATATTAATTACCACGAATCGCCAACCATACCTGTTGTTTTTCATAACCTGAGTGGTTATAATGCTCATTTTATTATTGAAGCTATTGCTAGTGAAATTAACGGAAGAGTTGATTTGCTTCAAATAAACAATGAAAAATACATCAGTTTTACTATAAATATAAACGATAGTTTTATTAAGTTGCGTTTTATCGATTCTTTTAAATTTATGTCATCATCATGAGACAAATTATCATCTTATCTTGACGAGTACAATATTGTAAAATCTGTTTTTTGCAGCTTAAATAATGATAAAACTCAATTATTAACGCGCAAAGGAATTTTTCCTTACGAGTATTTTGACTCGATTGAAAACCTTGACGAAACACAATTACCGCCAAAAGATAAATTTTACAGTACTTTGAATGATTCTAGTATATCTGATGAAGATTATTTGCATGCACAAAAGGTGTGGAATAAATTCAATTGTTAAAATCTAGGTGATTATGTTTATTTGTACATGAAAACTGACGTGTTTTTGCTTACTGATGTGTTTGAGAGTTTTATAAATCTATGTTTGATTGCATATGGCCTTGATCCAGCGCATTATTACACTACGCCCGGACTAACTTGGGATGATCCACCTTTTTTCGGAGTACTCATGAATAGCTTTGCAATTGTACTGGTATATTTGGAATTTTTTGAAGTTTGAATTGATTCATTTGGACTATAATTTTTTCGATGAGCATTTGTAGAAACAAGAATTTCTTTATAATTTGCTAAATTATTTGAAGTTATAAAAGATTCATCAGGTTTTTGTTTGAATAAAGTTCAAGCAATCCAGCAGTTTTCAAATAATTTTTCTTTCCAACAATTTTAATATTTGAAGCTTCAAAACTAATAGGTGTATCACCAATTATAAATGAACCATTAGGAAGCTTACGCACTCCATAAACCAAGTCCATGTAACTTTTCCTATTTTTATTCAACAATAAAATAAATTTATTTGTCAATTTTTCATAATTATCATCATTTTCATGATGTGGAGTTGTATCAACTATAGTCGCATCGAGTAAACTAGAATTCAGTAAAGTTGAATCATCATTAAAAGCAGTTGAAAAAGAGAAATCGTTATCCTCCTCTTTCTTTATCTTTTCAAGCTTGATGTCTTTTATAGGGACTTCTTTTACATTTACTAATTTTTGAAGAGTCGCAACTATTTGTTGAAAAGTTTCTTTTACCATGGTTTCTGCAGCTTCTTTACTCATTTTAAGTAAACGATGTATACGTCTAATAGCATCACTTGCTTTTGCTATTTGACGAAGTTTTTCTTGCTCTTTTCAATACATGTTTCTATCTTCACAATATAAACTATACTAATTTAATATTAATTAAACTCTCTGTATTTATAGTGAAATAAAATAATCAAATCCTTTCCTATATCTTCCGTCATTCAAATTCCTATCCTTATCAATGACTACAAATCCGTATTTATTAGATTTCCAACATTTTGAGCATAAATCACGAAACTGAGTGTAGGGCATGTCTCTGTTAACATGATCTTCATAGATTTCTTCAGATTTTGTTCATCTTGTCTAAAAAGAACCAATAACTTGGCATTATCTCGAACCAAGTGTTTTGGAATACGAGCATAAGTTTGACACAAGTAGAAACTATCTACGTTTACATGCCTACCCATACAAAAGAATGCTCTCACATTGTCTTGCTTCTCACAAGCTATATCATCAAAAATGAATATTAAATTTGGTTTGCTCCTTTAGGTGATACCACTTCCTCATGCTCTTTGAAAGGAAAGTACGCTACACCATCTACATTTTTTAGTACGTTTTCCAGAAATTTGTATTTAGGTTGTTCTAAAGACTTTGAATATAGATAAATATTTTCAAATCTTAGACCATTTGGATGTATGATTAAAGAAAGGAGGGCGTTTGTTTTACTGCAATTGGAGGGGCCGCAAAACAGCTCGAACGCTATCTGAGAACAGACTGCCGTGACGTTTTATTTTTTTTTCATTAGTCTCAACGTCAACACTTGTGATTGGCAGTTTAACAGATTGCGTTGTAAACAACATCTTGACATCGACAGGCTGAAAAACTATAAATAGCGTGCTTTTATAGCCTTTTAATCAGTCTTATACAAACTTTCAAGATGTGCGTTTGACATGATTACGCACAAAGTGATAAAAGGTAAAGGATTAGTCAATCGTGTTATCAATAATTTACCGTTTGAGTTACATTTACCAGGTTATCAGTTTTGTGGACCTGGTGCTAAACTAGCAATACGATTAGCTCGTGGTGATCAAGGTGTTAATCCATTAGACACCGCTTGCAAAGAACACGACATTGGTTATTCGCAAAATTGTAAAAATATAAATGCAAGAAACGCTGCAGATAAAGTGCTAGCTGAAAAAGCGTGGCAACACGGGTTTTAGTTAAAGATTCTACTATTGGTGAAAGAGCAGCTGCTTTAGCTATATCTGGAACAATGAAGGCTAAATCAACATTAGGTATGGGGGTGCGGAGAAAGTAGAAAAAGAGGAAATCCAAGAAGAAACTAGCACTACGCAAAGTTGTTGATGCTGCTAAAAAGATTATGATCCCAGCAATAATGCTGAAGAATGTATTCGAGCTGCAATGATTGGTGCACGCAAAGCTATTAAAAGTGCTGGTGGTAAATCTAAAATTTTATCACCTCGAATTCTTCCGGTACCTACAAAAGTTGATGGATTTTTACCACTAATTCCAATCTTTGCTGGACTCAGGGCAATTGGTGCTCTTGCTGGTGGGGGATCTGGTATTGCAAAAGCTGTGAATGATGCTAAAACAGCTAAAGAAGAACTTGCAGAAGCTCACCGACATAACAAAACAATGGAAGAAATATCACTTGAAAAAGGGTTACATTTAAAATCCTACAGACAAGGACTTGGTCTTCATATTAATCGTTTTAATCTGGGAAAAGGGTTGCAAAAATTTAGTTCAAGGAAGAGACGAACTTCAAAGAAAAAACGAACACCAAGAAAGAAAAAAAACTAATATTGAAGCTACCTCATCGTGCACTAACTGACTTTGATTTGTGGAAATATGCCAAGACTCTAAAAATATCACATTTCCGTGGTGTTTTTATGCGTAATGAATTGCCAGTTAAAGGACCTTTTCAATATGAGTCAGCAATTATTAATTTGGATGATAAGGAAGGTGTCGGTACACACTGGGTTGCATATGGGCGATTTTTACGTAATTGCCTTACTTGACGGCGTTGAAAAAATAGACCTAAATTAAAAATATATTCTGAAGTGTATTAGTGAATTAAACCAAATATACATAAACATATATATTATAACTTCTATTATATTGCACTATAACTGCTGAAATTTCAGCTTCGTGGCGTGTCCCTTTTGCAAAATGTTCACTTCAATTTAATAATTTTCGGTGAAAATATTATTATTATAACTCAGCCTTTTTCAAGCATAAAGTGTCTATATTTATGAACAATTTAGGTTTATATTGAACTTCATAATACCTTTTTCATGCCTTGAATCTGTAAAAATATTTTGTCCCTCAATTTTTCTAATTTTTGAACGCATTCTGTAGACTTATAATTAAAGTGTCATGTGTTTAGTTATTACGCCTTCTAATAAGTTAAATCTCAATTTTGATCCATTAGAACTAAATCACATGTGAAAAAAGTTTTAAAAAAGAAAAATTTTTACTTAAAAAAAAATTATTTTTGTGAAATCGCATGTGTACAAAAAAGCGTTCAGTTCTATGCTATTACTATTATATTGCTGTAACAACTGTTTGATAGTATTGTTACCATTTTCTTTAAGTTTTTATGTGAAACAAGCGATCTGCAGAAGGAATAGATTTATTTTGCAATATTGTAGAAGTGAGGTTAGAATAAATGTCAAATTTCAGCTCCATGGTATCACGTAAAATTTCAGCTCCATGGCCTATATGAAGTGTTCAGTGTGCTTCAAGTAGAGAAACTTTTTTATCTGTGCTGGTTATTTTAAAATATTATTCTATAAAGTAGTTTAGCATTGCCGGATTACACTGCTTGATCTCGATTTCAAATTATTCAAAAAATAAAACGAAATATTTATTATTAAATATTGTATTTGCTGTTCTTTTATAAAATTTTATATATGTTAACTAATATCTAAAACACTGTTAGAATATTAAATAATTTATGAATTTATTATTTATTTTCGTTTTAGCTTAATATCAAGAAGAAATTTTTATTTTGTACAATATATTTGCAATAACAGGATGCGGTTCAGCTCTACATGGCAGACAATTTTCAAAAATTTGCTATTATTTTTGTATAAATATAGTTGTAGTAAAATCGTTAAAAATATAATTATATTATACCCTAATAAGAAAAATAAATGCAGAGAAACATTGAATTAAAAAAAAAATTTCTACCAAAACTTATCTTGAAATCAGGCAGTTACGCAAGAATCGACCATATGAAAAATTAAAAAATTAAACAATGTGCTTTGATAGTTTTGGCAACCTTCCTCCTCCAACTGATCTCATCACATACCTAGGTGATGGTAGCTTTGTAAAATATAATCATGAGAGATATCAAAATTACGATACATTAATATGTGGACACTGGTGTTTAAAATTTTTATGTAAACAACTTAATATTAAGAGTAATTTTAGGCTATATGTATAAGAACATGTAAGTTTTGTAAGCTTCAGTGTTAAAACTGACAGCATCATGAGTGATTCGTTTACTTTAACGTTAACGGGAACAACTCCAGTTCTTGACAACTCAATCCAAATAAAAATTATGTACTTGGTCTTGTTGAACTATTGACTTTTAATTCAATTCCCTACATTAATGAAAGCAACAACAAATTTCATATAGGTTATAAGATAATTACTATACCAACAGGTAGTTATGAAATAAAATATATTGAAGCAAACATACAAATGTCCGTACTAGATGATTGTACAATAAATATTAAGCCTAATAACAATGCATTACGTAGTATGATTTTCTCAAATCATCAAATTAATTTTACATATTCGAATTCTATCGGTACGCTTTTGGGATTCACTCCTTGCGAATTGGTTGGTAATGAGACGCATACATCAGATTTACCTGTATCTATTTGAAAAGTTAATGCTCTGCGAGTTGAGTGTAATATTACATCTGGAGCATATATAAATAATCAAAAAGTGCACACTATCAACGAATTCTTTCCTAGTGTTCCACCAGGATATAAGATTGTGGAAGTGCCTACACATGTCATTTACCTTCCGATAGCTGTCAAGACAATACATAATATTCAACTCCGCATTGTTGATCAAGACGGTGATTTGATAAATTTTCGAGGAGAAACTATTACAATACGTTTACACATAAAATCAATATAATGGGAATCGTTTATAATCAAAAAGTTGGAGGAAACTAAAAAAGCTTGTCAACATGCAAGAGACAAACCAGTCTAATTTTATCTCGGAGGGTGTTAACACACAGAATCGCAGATTTCTGAAGCAAATAGGTCTAAAAGTTATATCTCAAAGAAAACGACAAGACAATAATTCTATATATTTTTTAGGTGCTGTTGTAATAAAAATGGAAGATCTTCTCAACATTGCAACTCCAGTTAATTTTTATGAATCCATATTTCATTATGAGATTCATGCTCATCAACCCTATGCTTCTTTATCCTTTAACAATAGTGATGAAATTCGAATTGCAGTACAAAATCAAGATTTGTGTATTCTACCAAGCAAAAGATCATTACACATATTTGGAAAGTTAACCAGAAATAATGGAGTTACTCTAACTAGAAATGTGCACTTGAGCAGCAACGCCATATGTTTTTTATTTGACGAAATTCGCTATGAATTGAATGGTATCGAAATTGACAGATGTCATTACGTTGGACATACTACAATCATGAAAAATTATGTTTGTCTGAACCCTCCTCAGCTGAACGAACGTTATTGAAAATGCAGGATTTTCAAAAATATTAGATGATTCAAGAATTGTAGTAGAAAATGGCTATTTCGATGTAACAATACCACTTGGGATGATTTTTGGTTTTGCTAAAGATTATAAAAAAATTGATATAAACGCTAAACATGAACTTGTTTTGACAAGGTCACGTAATGACTTGAATGCAATAATTCAAACAGAACAAGCAGAAGTTGATGAAGAATTTAAAATTACAATCAATAAGATTGAATGGATGGTTCCATACGTTTTAAAAGCAGACAATAATAAAATTAAATTATTAAAATTTATTGAAAAAGATCCATTAATCTCAATGAGTTTTCGATCTTGGGAAATGTATGAATATCCTTTAGTTCCTACAAGTTCAAAAGTTATGTGGAAAATTAAAACTTTAACTCAATTAGAGAAGCCACAATATGTAATACTTGGATTTCAAACAGAAAAAAAAGATAAGCGTAGAAAATATGCTTGTCATTTTGATCATTGCAACATTACAAATGTAAAACTCTTTTTGAATTCTCAGTATTATCCTTATGGGAAATTTAAATATAAACTTTGAACAAAATCAATATTCTCTACTTTATAAAATGTATGCTAATTTTCAAACATCTTATTATGGAAAAGAATCTGTACCTGTCTTAACAAAAAATAATTTTAAAAATTTGGCTCCTCTAATTGTAATAGATTGTTTAAAAAAATGAATTCCTCAAACAAGCGTTTCTGTTGATGTACGTCTGGAATTTGAATTAACCAATAATATGCCAGCTAAAACTGCAGACTATTGCATCATAATTCATGACCGCATTGTACAATATAAGCCAATTAGCGGCGCTGTAAAGAAGTTGCTGTAAAGGGGATAAAGAAGTGTTGGGTATTAAGACTATAAATGCAGCTGCTCTCGAGTAGAAATTCATTTCTGTTTTAGCATTATACTTTTTAGTATGGAGTTCATCGTAGATGTCCAGGGTTTTAAAAGAACATACAATGAATTTGTTTTCAAGGTGTTGGCACTAATTCATCTTCAGATTGAAACTCAACCACTTGTTTTTCTCTTTGAACCACATTACCTTTGGAGTAGATTACCTGTACGATACAAGAATGAGAATTGCTGGCTGACTCGAAATTACCTTGGAATTGAATGGTCTGATGGAGAAATACCCTACGATGAACTGCAGCCAATTTTAAAAGAAAATTTACATAGAGCAAAAAAATCTAAGTTAAAGGATTGGAAAAGAAACAGTGGCTAGAAAAATATTTCTTAAATGTTGTAGATTTAAAAGATTTTGAGTGTCCATCAATTAAAAAGTTAAAATTTGAATCATCGACCGCTGCTTGTACACATCATTCTTTTAAAAACGCAAATTGTGCTGCAAATAACGTTTTAATTCTTCGAGATTGGTTTTTAAAACCTTCAAACCAATTTATAAGTGTAGTTGCTAAAGGAATTGATGAAGTTGATACTACTTTAAAATCTTTTTATGAAAGTTGTAAATCTACTTTGTAAATATTTTGGAGTTTTCAAAATAAAATTTATTAACTTAAATTTAAAATTTTTCCTAACTTCTAAAACCTATCCTTAAAGTATTTTTAGATTTATATTTAAAAACTTAATTATATTTAGAACTTAATTCTTGAAAAACAAACTTAAATCTAATACAGACTAGGAATACAATCAATTTAAGACCAATTTAGAGGTAAAATATTTTTCTTTATTTAAAACATTTTTCAAATATACATATTTTATTTTTTTTATTTTATTTTAATAATTTAAATTCAATAAAATTGTAAGTTCCGCCAACATATTTCATATACAGTCTCTCTGTGGCATTCCTTGCGAGCAGACGTGTTTACTTTTCGATCGTTGTCACGATACAGTGCTTTTGATTATTTCGAGGCATTGTCGCACTGAAACCTTTGTGTGGTTTTATTTCCAATAATTAAGTTGTGCAGAGTGTTTGTGTCCTGTTTTTGAAGTGTTTCGACAGATATGATACTCAGCAGCTTCTTTCCGCAACTCTTGTGATTTGTGACAGTTTAGTTCGGCTTAATTACGAAAATGAAGAAGCTGCAAGAAGCTATTATAACCTTAACAGGTGCCATTGAAAGCCTCACTAAGTCCCATGAGGATCTGAGGAAGGAAGTACAGGTGACTTGCAGTTCTGCATCAGAAACAAGAAAAGAGCTGGAAATTCTGTCAAATAGAGTAAGGAAATTGGAATTGAATTCCTTACCTTCTGGTTATAACGATAGAGCAAATAACATCATTATTTTCAAATTGAAGGACGACAAAGTAAACAATGATGATTTAATTAAAGTGGTATTATCAACTTTCGAGAAAATAAATATTTCAATACCGGACGCTGCTATTGCAAATGTGTACAGGCTTGGCAAAATAAGAGAAAATCGCCCAACATTGGTGAAATTTGTTGCTTCTCGTTGGGTAAAGCTGATTTTTTCGAGGGTACAAGATTTCAAAAAACTCAACTTGGGAATCTCAAATGATCGCCTACTAGAAGAAAGGGAACACAGAAGGAGGTTGTTAAATCTGTCCGCCAAATTGAGAGAGGCGGGAGTTGATGCTGCAGTTAAAAAAGGGAGGCTTCTTATCGAAACCCTAGAAAGTAGCGAAGATGATGCTCTACTTAAATTGCAAACGGCAGTTAAGAAGCGTAAAAACGATCTTATTAGCGAAGAAGAAGGTGACGATGAGGAAGAAAAGGAAGGGGATCTGGGTGGAGAGTTTAAGGAAGTCAGGAGAAAGTACCGGCCTACCAAGCAGGGTAAGAAGTTTGCTGAAAACGGTCCCTTGGATTCATATCTACTGAACCCCCCTAAATCTTTATCAACCAATACTAAGACGGCACAATCAAGTAGTGACCCTGCCCACAGGCAACAGTCCACAAGTAATTAGCAATCATCCATTCGGTCTAAGAGGGAGAAGGAACTTCTGAAATTCAAACAAGGAAATTCGGCATTGAGGGATAGTGACTTGCGGAAAATTTTGTGCTGGAACGCGCATGGGCTCTACAACATCAGGGATCTTAAGTCAGTAATCTGTAAAGAAGACACCATTTGTATATATGAAACGTGGTGTAGCTCAGCTGATCAAGTCAACGCCTGTTTTTCAGGGTTTTTTGGTTTTTCAAGTTTTGGTTGCTTTGAATAAAAAAATGTACCGCGAGAAATTGTTAGCATCTGAAAAAGAATTTTTGATTATTAGAATTAAGTTAGTTAGGTTAGAGTTTTTGCTCTGCGTTGTATATACTTCACCTGCCGCGAATTTCAACAATTTTTTAGATAATTTTGAGCATTCTTGGGCTCCTATTAAAGAGAATTTTGAGCACTTACCAATTTTTATAGGGGGTGATTTTAATAGCAGGGTAGCTGATGAGAACCGACTGGACAGATATATCTTTAATAATGTACCTAATATATTTTACAAAAGAAGTTCAAAGGACAAAGTTTTAACAAATAGGGGTAGAAAGTTGATTAATTTTATGGAGTATAATAGTATGATTTTATTAAATGGAAGAACAACGGCGGATTTACCGGCGAATTGTACGTTCGTAGGGGAGCAAGGAAGAAGTGTTACAGATTTAATTTGGGTTTCTACAAATAGTATTGAGTTAATTGAAGATCTGAAAGTGTTACCTGTAGCTACCTCATCTGACCATCTGCCAGTGGTATTATACCTAAAGGTCTTTAACGAAGAGACTATAACTTTTGCGCAAAATATTAATGTCAGTTGGAAATTGAAATTTGATGCTTCAAAGTCGGATGTTTTTACCAGTGGCATGCGATGGAGAGATGAGGTGGCGGAGGTGGGAGGGGATGTAGACGTAATGAATAGTATTTTGATCAACGCCATTATCGAAGTAGCTCAAAATCTGGGAATGAAATGTCAAAATAATAATGATGCAGTAATTGGTTTGGGTAATAAATTATGGTTCGATAAGAATTGCAAAGATGCGAAAAGAAGTATGGCGATTGCTTTCGAAGAATCCCACGATAATGATACGGAATTAGCAAGAGAAGTATACCTGAAAGCAAAAAGGCACTATAAAAAACGATAAAGTCCGCTAAGGCGGATTATGAGAAAAGGTTGGTTGACAGATTGGCGGAAGCTAAATGTTCTTAAGCTTTTTGGTCAATTGTTAATTGCAAACGTTACGCTGCTTCTGTAAAAAATTGTATAAGTTTGGATAAATGGCAGATAACTTTGAGTTCAATGTTCCCCCCTATCTGGACGAATTGGCCTTTTTTATTTCAGGTTTCAAATCCGTTATTGGACAGTTACATTGAATCAAGTGAAATATTATGTAGCTTAAAAAAGTTCAAAGAAAAAAAAGCAGCGGGGCTTGATTCGGTAAATTTTAGTTTCTACAAAAGACTGCCAGAAAACTAGATTTTTTTTTTGGAAAATTTGTTTAACAAAATTTTTGACTCCGGTAAAGTACCAAAAGCGTGGGGTTCCCTAGTAATCTCCATGCTGCATAAAAAGGGTAGTACGAGTGAACCAGACAATTATAGACCTATTTCTTTGGTAAGCTGTATTGCGAAATCTTTTACTCAAATAATGGCTGAAAGGCTGATAGCATGGATGAATGAGACTGACGTGATACCCGAATTTCAGTCAGGTTATCGAAGGGGGAGAGGGTGCTTAGATAATTTATTTACTCTACAAGCGTTAATTCAGATACATCTAAGATACCCAAAAAGCGCGGTATATGCAGCATTTGTTGATTTTAAAAGCGCTTTCCCATCGGTCTCGCATAACCTGTTATGGGCAAAGTTGCATTCGAGCGGGTTGAGTACGAAATTTATAAATGTAATAAAGAATTTTTACGAGAACACCACAGCTGCAATTAGAACGGAGCAAGGCCTGACGGATTTCGTGAAGGTTTCAAGGGGGATTTTACAAGGTGAGGTGTTAAGTCCACACCTTTTTTCAATCTTTATTAGGGACCTAGAGCAATTTTTGATTTCAAGAGGGTGTAGAGGTTTGGCCATCAACCACTTAATAGAGGTATTAATTTTAGCTTACGCAGATGATATTGTATTGTTATCTGACACGCCCTTGGAACTTTTGAGAAAACTGGAGGCTCTAAGATTGTACTGTCTTAGTAATGATTTAGCAGTTAATACCAGCAAAACAAAGATTGTGATTTTTAGAAAGAGTGCTAGCTTGTCAGTGAGGCATTATATTTCTTTTAAGTATGGCAAGGATGAAATCGAGGTGGTGAAGAATTATTTGTATTTAGGTGTATTATTTTCGGATTTATGTTCATTTGCTGCGAATTCAAAAAAAATAGAAAGCTCGGCTAAAGCGGCAATAGGGTCAACCATAAATCTTATAAGAGGTCTTAAGGCAAATACTTGGTCTACTTTTGCAAGGCTCTTTGAGAGTTTGGTAGAAAGCATTATACTGTATGGTATACAGGTATGGGGCCAAGGTGGCTTAGAAAATCTCGAGAAATTGCAATTATCTTTTTTCAAAAAACTGTTATGGATACCGATTAACACACCGAATTATACAGTGCGCCTGGAGACGGGGAGACTACACATGGCATGCGCCGTCTTCTCGAGAACGTTGTCTTGGCTAGGAAAAATAAACAGGATGAACAGTACTAGGTGGCCAAGGCTGTGTTTAGAGAGATTGATGACGTTTGCTCGTGGGGGTGTTACGGAATCTAGGTTCAACTGGTTTGGTCAAATTAAGCATTTTTTTGTTAATAGCGATATGTTGGATGTCTGGAAAAATTCAGACATTAATCAATTAGCTTTAATTTCAGAAGAATTAGTTTTGAAATACAAAAGGTTTTGTTTTTTACGTGATCTGGAATCGAGGTCCAAAGCTAAAAGTCTTGAAATATGGCAATTTCTGGAATTGAAACTTGGGCCCCAACCATACCTGGTGAATAGCTTGGATCTGAGCTTGAAGAGATCCCTTGCTCAGGTAAGACTCAGTTATAAGCTTTCAAAGAGAATACTGTTATTAATCAAAAATTCAGTAATTTTTAAATCGTGGGCTGATTCCTGTTGGTGTTTGAATCGAGGTAGCTTTCACCACTTCCTGGTAGAGTGTGAGAAATTTAGTAGCTTAAAAATGGAGTTTTTCCCTGATTTACAGGATTTCGATTCTGAAATGGAATATTGGGTGATGTTATTGAATGTGCAATGCACTAATGTAATAAAAAAGTTTATAAGTTTGATATATTTTTATTTATGTATCTGTCGCTCCGGATTTACTAATTTTTAATGTTTAATCTGTAATATAATATTTGTAATTTATGGATGTAATATGAATAACATGTACTGGACCGAATGGTTTGAATAAATTCGAATTTGAATTTGAATTAAACATATTTCATATGTAGCTGCTTGGATGATGCAGCCTCCTGCATCATTTCTAGGGTGTTTGTTTCTTCTTCAAAAAGTTTGGTGAATCTGAATGGCAGGTAGGTAACGAAATCTGCATCTAGTTCAGCAATAACCCTCACTCCATACTTAATCTGGACCTTCTTCATTTTCGTTACGTTGCGACGCAACAACTTGAAAAGACAAGGATAAAGCTTGGGATAAAATCACTGAAGACTTCAACTCAACTTATGCAATAATATATAGGTCTAAAAAATGTCTGAAAAGCATATATGAAGGGTTAAAGAAGGCTCTAAAAGTAAAGGTTGCGAAAAATAGAAAAAGATAGTAAAAAGACTGGTGGTGGCTCAAAGGAAACACCACCATTCACCACATTAGAAAATAAATTGATGCCCATTATGCCTTCAACGATGGCTGCTATACACTTCGTGAATCACGATAATGATTATTTTGGCGAAAGCCAAGAGAAGCCAAATGTAGAGGAAGAAAATGTACCTGCTTTAGTAAACGAGGGAGATGACTGTTCGTTTGACACTGATTTTTATAACAAAATTGCACAGGATCTTGAAGAACATGAAGATACAGTTTCTATATCCGTTGTAGAAAACTATAAACAATTGAAAAAGCAGATTGGAATAATATCTTCCCCAATTCTCCAGGAAAGAAAGATAAACCAACTGCCAAGAGCACCGAAAAGATCTTGAATAAGGAGTCCTGACAATGATGAATGTACGATTCCCAAGAAATTTAGAGACGACTGTGATGATCCTAATTTCTGTGATAAAAATGAAAGAATTTCTTGGGACTATCAAAAAGGAATCAATTTAAAAATGCCAAAGCATTTGATGTTACGAGGTGACAAAGAAGAGCCAATAAAACAAAATAAACAAAAGTCTTTATCCAGTAGCCTTGGAAACATGACTGACAAAAAAATGGAATTACAAGACACGGTGGGCAGGAAGCCGGAAAGTTCCGACAAAAATGACGACAAAATCGGCAAACGGGGATGTTTTAAGCTACGTTTGGACATTACAAATCCGTTTGATTTGAAATCCTAGCTGATCGTTGAAGCGAATGATCGTGAAATCAGTCCCAAATGTGACATAATTTAAAAATTTTCGTTCTTGAAACTTTAAAATCTCTTACATCTTGTGACTAAAATGTTTTAAGACGCCGAATTTTCATGTTTTTCTAAGGTCGCTAAATACGATTCAATGGCCAGAAGAAAAATACAAACTGGCAGATCCAAAATGTCGGATTAGTTTTTTAAAATTCATTAAATTCAACTGAATTTAGCTGAAAATTGTTATTCGGGGTTTTTAAGGTCATTGCCCTATTGCGAATTTCCATATAGGATCCGATTAGGAACCTATATGGATTCCTACATGGGAATCCACATGGGGATCCATATGGGATTCCATATTGGATCCTATAGGAAACCACATGGTGTTAAGGAGTGGGTACCCAGATAGGTTCCTATATAGGAATCCATGTGGGTTCCTATTTGTTATCTAATTTCATATAGGAACCCGTATAGAAACCCATATGGGTTCCTATTTGTTATGAAATCTCATATGGGAACCCATATAGGAACCCATATGATTTTGCAAGTGTTCTGACATAGGTTCCCATATAGGATCCTATTTGTCTTTTTTTACATATAGGAACCCACATGGGTTCCCATGTAAGCGGTTTGTATATATCACATAGGAACCCATATGGGATCCTATATGTGAAAAAGACAAATAGGATCCTATATGGGGACCTATGTCCTATTTAAAAATTATCATTTTCTATAAAGACGCTGACAGACATGCGAACACACAAGTGTTCCTTTCAGCGAATTCTAGAAGCAAACATATTTTTTCCAAATTATTCCCAAATGGGAATAAAATGTACTGTTAAAGTCATATATCTATATGACGTAACGTATATTGCCATGTGAGGAGTTGTATCCTCACTAATTTCCTGGTCTACGTGGACTCACTCTTCTTATAATCTTTACGCCTTGAGTTAACAGTGAGAGACACTGATAATAGCACTGCCATGCGGCAAGTATGTTAACTAAACAATGGGTTTCTATATGGGATCCTTTATAGTTTCCTATAAGTAATTTAAGGGCTAAATGCGTTCTTCCTTGCCGACATGACATGAGAATTTATAAGATGTAGTTAATTCCAGCACCGCAGCATCAGCAGGGCGTTTTTAGCTCTTAAATAAATAGGAAATCATAAATGATCCCATATAGGAACCCATTGTTTAGTTAACATACTCGCCGCATGGCAGTGCTATTATCAGTGTCCCTCACAGTTAACTCAAGGCGTAAAGATTATAAGAAGAGTGAGTCCACGTAGACCAGGATATATGACTTTAACAGTACATTTTATTCCCATTTGGGGATAATTTGGAAAAAATATGTTTCTTTCTAGAATTCGCTGAAAGGAACACATGTGTGTTCCTATGTCTGTCAGCGTCTTTATAGAAAATGATAATTTTTAAATAGGACATAGGTCTCCATATAGGATCCTATTTGTCTTTTTTACATAGGATCCCATATGGGTTCCTATGTGATATATACAAACCGCTTACATGGGAACCCATGTGGGTTCCTATATGTAAAAAAAGACAAATAGGATCCTATATGGCAACATATGTCAGATCACTTGAAAAAATCATATGGGTTCCTATATGGGTTCCTATATGAAATTAGATAACAAATAGGAACCTACATGGGTTCCTATATGGGAACCTATATGGGTACCCACTCCTTAACACCATATGGTTTCCTATAGGATCCAATATGGAATCCCATATGGATCCCCATGTGGATTCCCATATAGGAATCCATATAGGTTCCTAATCGGATCCCATATGGGAATTCGCAATAGGGTGAATACGAATCCAAGGTCAAAATTTATAAATTCAATATGGCGGATCCAATATGGCTGAATTTTATAAAAATAAATTACTAAAATCAGCTGAAACTTGTTACTTGGTGCGCTTTTGGGGTCGCTGAATACGAATCCAAGCTCAGAATTTAAAAATTCAAAATGTCAAAGGGATTACTTTTTAAATTTCACCAATAAATTCGTATTCAGCGACTCCAAAATCCTTCTAATAACAGTATTCATCTGATTTCAGTAATTTTTTAAAAAATCTTTTGCCGTTTTGGATCCGCCAATTTGAATTTCTATATTTTGACTTTGAATTTGTGGTCAGTGACCCTAAAAACCCCCGAGTAACAATTTTCAGCTGAATTCAGTTAAATTTATTGAATTATAAAATACTAATCCGCTATTTTGGATCCGCCATTTTGTATTTTTCTTCTCACCATTGAATCATATTCAGCGACCTTAAAAACATGAAAATTTGACGTTTCAAATAATTTTAGACACAAGATGTAAGAGTTTTTAAAGTTTGAAGAACGAAAATTTTTAAATTATGTCATATTTGGGACTGATTTCACGATAATTGGCTAAACGATCAGCTAGGATTTCAAATCAAACGGATTTGTAATGTCGAAACGTAGCTTAAAACATCCCAGTTTGCCGATTTTGTCGTCATTTTTTGTCGGAACTTTCCGGCTTCCTGCCGTCCGTGTAGATCAACAAATCCTGTCTGTACAACAGGATATGAAGAATAAAGATGAAGAATCAAGAGTTAAAAAATCCATTCTAGAGGTTGAATTGAAAATAAAGAAAAGAGAATTAGAGGCTGTGAAATTGAAAGTTAACAATCTTCAGAAGCAGATGGCTGAAGAAAATCTCGAATTCGAATAAAAAAAATGAAATATTCCAAAGATCTAAAAAAAAGTAAAAAGGGAGCCTGTGTTCAAAAGTATACTGAAAGTTAATAGAAAGTATTTGAACATTTAGGAACATTATAAATTCTAAAAGCTCAAATATTTATTGCAGTGCAAATTTATAATTTTAATTTTTTATAATTTTTAAGTAATAATTTAATTTAATTATTTTTAAATTTTATTTTAAGATAAAATTACTATTTAGGAATAGTATTTCTTTTATTATTGCTTTGCAATATAATAGTATTTTAAAGTGAAACTTTTTTTTTTGTGCTAGACTAGTATTAAGTATTTTATTTTTTGCAAGATATGTTGTTTCTATTACGTAATTATGATCTCCGTTTATGTACCTAAAGGTTTGTAACATATTCTATCTAAAGTTTAGTAGATATATTAAATAAAAAGGATTTTGGTACCATTAAACACTGTCTTTTTCTTTTAAATAATTTATTTTTCTTATGTATTTACATGTTTTATTAATACTATTAACGTTTGGAACGGCAGACGAGTATCACAAAGAAACTCCGAAAGTAATACATAATATGAAACAGCTTATATTGGATTTCTTCTCTCTATTTATTCTAGCTGTCTCCTAGCCAATCTGAAATAAATAATTGTAGTTATATTATATACGTAAAACAAGGCTGTAGTATAACAAAAGAAACTCACGAAAGAAAGTGCTTTTGGAGCAATTGCTGTTAAACACCTCTACCTACGACTCTTTGTGGTGCATCGTCAGCATCTTTCTCTAGGAATCTCAAGACCTTGACGTTGGTGAGGAGGCTGAGAGGGCAAAGCCTGCAATGGATTCTTTCAGAAACCAGGTCTCTCGAAGGGGACAGAAGAGTCGGTCCCCCGAAAAGGGAAGGCTTTTCAAGAAACTAGGTTAGAGGTTTTGGTGGAAGTGACACAACCTGTAGGGATTTGACAGGGATGTCTTATAACTACTGGAAGTGGTGAATCTTGCGCTTGAATTTGATCTTGACTAAGAAGGGATTCCTCTGATCTCCCTGTGGCAAGGGGATCAGAGTATGTGGACCCGAGTTTACCCGCCCCCAATCCAAGATGTTTTTCCAACGTGTCGAGGGATGAATGGCACCAGGGTACCAAATCCGCTGTGTCTCCCGGAGGGCTCGGGCGGGCGGGGACCGGGCTGCGGCGCTCCACAGGCGGCTTAGATCGTTGGTGGAGAGCGATTCCGATCCTTGGACGCACGGGCCCCTTGGGTGGCTACAGATGGAGGTGTCGCGCACGGAGGTCCTGAGAAACCGGGCGAAATCTCAGGGTAGTTAGCCTTATCCATGAATGGGGCTCTTCATGTACTGACCAGTTTATTTCCCCAGTACTCGTGGGACTTCTATGGATACCGAGAAATTAAATTTTAAAGACGTAAGGGAAAGGGAGAACGCGAACGCGAACTCTGCAAGGCCTGTTGCGGAGGAGGCTCATTCAGAGAATCCTGGCACCAGTCCAGCAGAATCGTTAACTGCTGGGTCGGGACACGAAAGTGAACCATCCAGTATGTTAATGGGTAACGTGCAGAACATGCTGAGCAATCTTTCTGTTGATAGCGGGAAGACAAAAGCTCAGCGGTGCTACACGAAGAAGACTAAAACCTGAAAAACTGGGGACTTTGCAAAAAGAACCCAAGTCGAGTAGCGCAAGGTCGGACAATCAACCGGGGAGGGAGGAATTCAAGGGGGAAAGGTCTGCGAAACGCAGAGCGGACTCCGAAAATACTCCAACTTCTCAGAGAGCTGTAAAAAGGAGCAAGGGCCCTTCACCGGGAACTTCGTCCTTTTTACAGGCAGCACATACCTCGTTAGTCTGTGCAATCATCACAGATGGTTACCCTAGGGAGGGGTTGACGATTGACAACCTCGACCAATTTCGAGCAGCTATCTGGGATGAAATTGGGAAAACCGCCGGATCTTTTCCCAGATTCGGCGATGTTAAACTCTCGCGAAGGGCATTCATTGTCGAATGCCTGGACTCTGACACTCGGGAATGGATGAATGTCCATGTACCGATGGTCAATCAGGCTATGGGTTTGACCGCGTTAAAAATTGTGGAACCCTCTCAGCTCCAAAAGATGGTCAGGGTGGTTGCCTGGGTCCCAGGACCCTCTGTGAACCGGGCAAACATCCTAGACTATCTAGGGAAACAAAATCCCGGGATTGATACATCCTCCTGGAGGGGGTATTCGTGTGGCGGGGAGGGATTGGCTGCGACAAAGAAGGTCACAGGATGGACTCTCGCCTTAGGGGTGCCTGAGGACGCTATTGCGGACCTCGAATCCCGAAATTTCCTTTTGTACCTGGGGCTGGGCCGAATCTCCCTTCGGGTGATGAAGCACAGCACCGGTGGGGGAAATGAAGGGATAGGCACCGGTAAAGCGACATCGGAGAACGCGGGTCAGTCCTAAATGGCTGATTACGGGATCCACTGTTCGCAGATTAATTTGCATCACTGTAAAAGCGCAACAGCAATTCTAGCCAAGAGCTTGACAGCGATGCAGACAGCCATAGCCCTTATTCAAGAACCCTGGGTATACCGGGGGGCCATTAGGGGCCTTGACGAATGTGGTGAACTAGTCTGTTCACCGCAGAAATCAGTTCCAAGGGCGTGCATAATCTATAAAGGATTAGAAGCATTTCCCTTGACGGGTTTCTGTACACGAGATTTGGCAGTAATTAGAGCCAAATATCGAGATCAAGTGGGAGGTAGAAAAGAGATCATTTTGGCCTCTGCATATTTCCCAGGAGATGCAAGATCACCCCCACCAGCGGAGGTAGCGAAGCTGGTGGAACATTGTTATAGAGAGGGACTACCTCTTATCGTGGGCTGTCATGCCAACGCACATCATACTGGACATTACGATCTGCTCGAGAACTGCTTGGGAGGATGTGCATGACTGGAGAGTCTCGGAAAAAGACACTCTGTCAGATCACAGGCTCATATCATTCAGGCTGAAGGCAATAGATCGAGAACGTAAGTGGAGTCGTGACCCTAGGAGAACTGACTGGGCCTCCTTTAAGGAAGAACTTTAGGTATCCATGGCAACCTTCCCCACGTCTTACGGAAACGGAGAGGAATTGGAACTTGCAGCTGACTATCTGCAAAGGACATTAATCTCTGCTTTCGAAAGAAACTCTACGCCTAAAAAAATCGAAACAAGTAAGAAGTCCAAGTGGTGGAACTCATCCCTGGAAGAACTTAGACGAACTGTAAGGAAGCTTTTTAATAAAGCAACGAAACGAAGGACCCAACAGGCCTGGGATTTATATCGCAGGACTCGAGGGTCTTTTAAGAATGAAGTTGAGAAGGCAAAGGCTTCTAGTTGGAGGAGTTTTTGCGAAGGGATCGAAAAGGTACCTGAAGCTGTAAGACTCCATAAAATCCTATCTAGAGACCCTATGGCTAAACTCAAATCTATCAGACTCCCAAATGGGCTTTTTGCTCAAACAAAGGAGGAATGCTTGGAGCATCTGATGAAGGTCAACTTCCCGGACTTCAAAGAAATAGACGATAACAATGGGAATCAAGGAGCCATTGTATTCCGATGTAGTCGGGAAAGTTGGAAACTTGCTTCAAAAAACGTCACTCCTGAAGGAGTAGATTGGGCTATTAGCTCTTTTGAACCCTTTAAGGCACCAGGGGGAGATGGTGTATATCCGGTTATTCTTTAGAAGGGCTTAGAGCACATCAAAATCCCCCTGACCAAAATTATGAGGGCCTGTGTGGCTCTCGGATACACACCCGAGAACTGGAAAAGGACTAAAGTGGTGTTTATTCCAAAGGCCAGGAGAGCAGGTTACACTGCTGCCAAGGACTTTAGACCAATCAGTCTAACATCCTTTTTACTTAAGGCTCTGGAAAAACTGGTTGATAAGCACATTAGGCAGGAATGTCTAATTGACAAACCTCTTCATTCAGGCCAACACGCTTACAGAGCAGGATCCCAAGCACTTCATGTCAAGTTATATGTAAAAAGGCTAGGAACTGCGGAATACCTGAACCACTTATTAAGTGGGTCAGTAGTATGCTGCGAGGACGTTGCCTTGAGGCAGAATACGGGGAAGCAAAACTAAAAGGTTTTGTCCCTAACGGTTGCCCACAAGGAGGGGTATTATCCCCCCTACTGTGGTGTATGGTAGCAGATGGACTCCTAGTAGAGCTCAATGACCAGGAGTTTTTCACGCAAAGTTATGCGGACGACTTCGTGGTGATTTTGAGAGGTTTCTGCTTGGAGGTACTTCTGCAATTGATGCAGACAGCCTTAAGGATCGTGAGGAGATGGTGCGATCAAACTGGGCTGTCTGTGAATCCTCAGAAGACGAACTTAGTAATCTTCACTAAGAAATATAAGTTCCCGAAACTAAAAGGACCTGTATTTTATGGAAAAGAAATTGCGATTACTAGGTCGACCAAATATCTAGGAGTCATTCTAGATAGTAAGTTGAACTGGAATGAACATTTCGAGAATCAGCGCAATAAATTTTGCACTGCCTTTTGGATCTGCAGGAGGGCGATAGGATCATCCGGGTGGCTAAGGCCGAACATGGTATATTGGTTATACCAGATGGTTCTAAAACCCAGATTCCTGCACGCTGCAATAGTCTGGTGGCCCAGAACCAAATTAGCTACGGTTAAAGGTAAACTGGAAAGTCTCCAGGCTATGGTTTTTAGGGGAATTACTGGAGCTATGAGAACCACGCCAACTGCGGCGTTGAGATTTATGCTTTCAGAAGAACCCTTACACGTCTCAGTTGTTGCTAAAGCGGCGCTCACTATGAGCAGACTTAAAGCACAAAAGAGATGGAAATCCGGGGGAATTCATACCAAATTCCCAGGCTCCATTCTATCCATTCCTGAAATTACTATGAAACAAGATAGAATGACAAAGAAATTCAAATTTAAACCTTTATTCCAGGTCGTTATCCCTTCTAGAGAAGACTGGAAAAAGGGCTTTCCACTTGGTGGGGACGAGTGGTACACGGACGGCTCCAAAATGAGTTGTGGTACGGGTTCCGGTATCTACCGGAGTACTGGCTGCAATAGAGTGTCAATTTCATTGGGACACTTCGCTACAGTCTGTCAGGCTGAAGTTTGCGCAATCCTTTCTTGCTCACAAATGATCCTTAAAAAAGAAACATTTGGCAGAAGGATAAGCATATGTGTGGATAGTCAGGCAGCTCTAGCAGCCTTGAAAAATCCAGTAGTCGGATCAAAACTGGTCTGGGAATGCCGCAAGGCACTAGACGATCTTGGTTCGAGAAATAGGCTATCATTGATCTGGATACCCGGTCACTCAGGGATCAAAGAAAATGAAAGGGCGGATGCCCTAGCTAGAATAGGGTCAGAAACTCCGATGATAGGACCGGAACCAGCTCTAGGCATTGTGCCGAGCGGGGTTAAGGGAGCTATAAATCGATAGGTGCAAAGAAAGCATGACGGCTAGACGGGCAAGCTGGGGATTAGCCTTTACCAATCCCAAGTATGTTACAAGCTTACCCTTGAAAGAGATCCTGAACTTCTGGGAAAGGACATGTCTCTGAATGGGGTGAGTTTGTTTGTTTAGAGCATATGGTTGGGCGGGTACAATGGGTATTTACCTAAGTGTCCACTTCTTCTCGTGAGAACCTTCTGTTAAGCTCGGTTTAGATTAGATTAGATTAGATCGTCAGCATCAGGTTGCTCCACAAATGGAATTATTACTTCAGGATTAAAAGGAGGAACTTCCTCTTTAAAATAAAGTGCCATATTGTGTAACACACATGTCGCTATAATAACATTTTGCACTTTCGGAACAGCTACTCTCATTCCGATTGCTAGCATAGGAAATCTACGTTTAATAACACCAAATGAGCGTTCAATGTTATTTCTTCTCCGTAAAAGCGATTCGTTATACAACTGTTCTTCTAAATTATTTGTTCTTTCTAACGGAGTCATCAAAAAATTTGTTAATCCATAACCTCTATCTCCTAATAGTAGCTCATCACCAATTTCACCTAACTCAAATTGGGCATTAATTCTGAAATTTGCTAAAATATTACTATCGTATGCAGATCCAGGCCACCTGACAACGACGTTTTGCACTTGCAATTTTGGTCCTCTAAAAACTTAAACGTTAAGACTAAAATAACCTTTTCTATTTCGAAACACTTTCGCTTCTGGTTCACCTGTAATAAATAAAAATCTTTATTAAAAACAACTATTTGGTCTTCCATGATTTTTTTCTTTTTTTAACTACTGTGTTCTATAACTTTACTATACAGATAAGCGTACCTGGTGACAATATTTTCACATGAATAGTCAAATCATCTAATTACTCTTGGAAATTTGGCCAACCTGTAAAACTGTCGTTTTGTTTCTGTTATTTCCTCCTGTGTAGTGAAAAATTTAATCCACATTGGTCAAAGACGCGCAATAGCATCTGTGACTTTCCAAATCATTTTTGAAACTGTGCTCATGTGTATATCTCCAAAATCTCCAAGTGTTATAAGCATATTACCAGTTGCATAAAATCTAAGAGCTATAAGTAATTAAATAATTGGAGAAACTGCATTATTTCTGTAAGAAAGCAAGGTTCATTAGATCATGAAATACTAATGTTTCATATTTAAAATCGTCAATGAAACATACGAATCGCCCTAAAATCATAATGTTTTTGTAATCTCTATATTAATTTATTGAAAAATTGTTTTTTATTTTAAAGAATATTATTAACAATACAGTTTCAAACTTTTAAAAGTGAATTCATTTTCAAATATCTATTTTTGTTGATAATATAATTTCATTAAACTTTTAATTGATGTGACAGATATATATAAAATAAACAATTATTTAATTTAACGTATACTAAATTTAGCAACACTATACACTTTATAAATATATGTTTTCTTTAAGCAGAAGTTTTAAAATATGTTACCATACAAATCTAAGTAATTTTTTCTTTAATTAATTTTAAATTATAAACATAATACTTACAAATTAGTCCAATGTCGTATTTGCTCTTTAATTTCTCCCAATAAATACAGATCACATTGTTTTAAAAACCGAAAACGTTTAAAAAATTCACTGTCATCCAATTTATTAAAATTATCTTTACGTACACGCACTCTAGAAGGTTTTCTATTTTCAATACGAGCCTCAATTTCGTCAATCATATCGTCATCCATAAGATCTCCTATATCCACAAAATCAACACCTTCAAAAATATTATTTTCTTCCATTATTATTATTTATCCTAACCTCGAGATGTACTACGGTTGTATATATTTAAACTTCATGTTGGGATTGATAACCTAACCTTCTCTTTAGAAATTATGATTTCAAACAAACCCGACTGATTTTGAACATTTTAAAAATTCCGTGCGAGAAAAAGAGGCACTCTTACCTCACTTTAGAACTTATCTGTAGGATAAATAAGTTATTGGCTACTTCATCTGGCAGATAGTTAACTGGCAGATAAGTCGCGCTTTATCTGTCGGTTAACGCTATCCATCGGTGGATCAAGACAAAAATATTTTATCTGTCAGATAAATTTTTCCGTAACTCTTATCCGCAGGTGGATCAACTGGCCATAACAGTACATTTTATTCCCCTTTGGGAATAATTTAGAAAAAATATGTTTTTTTATAGAATTTGCTGAAAGGAACACGTGCGTGTTCCTATGTCTGTCAGCGTCTTTATAATGTATATCATGTTAGCAAGACAACATTGGAAAAATCAAAAACACTATATTGGAACATTTGCCGTTAATTTGCCGCTAATTAATCGTGAAAAAAATAATTTTGCCGTTTTCGTTTTTTTAAAAAAAAACAGGGTGCACTGCTAACTTGATATCAACTTAGCAGTACACCCATCACAAAATCCACAGTTTTAAAGATAGAACAATTTTAAACAGGTCAGAATTTGCCGTTTTTTGCCGTAATCGAACAGCACTAACAATTTTTCAAAAAATCAAAAAATTTTATTTTTATCAAAAAAAATTTTTTTTTGATTTTTTGATTTTTTTTTTTTTTTGACATTTTTAGAGTAAAAAACTTATAATTATCAACTATTTTACAAATTTTAGAAACTTACTAACAGAATATTACTCATTCAACAAATATTTTTGTACCACCAAACTTATAAAAAAAAAATGGTCATTAATGGAATTCAATAATTGCCGTTCGAAAAAAGCTAAGAAACCGACCGCAGATAACACAAGTTAAACTAGAAAAAAAAACTTGAAAAAAACTTTCAGTTTTTTACACTGTTTTCTGAAAATATGCAATAAAAAGTTAGCGCATCACGAATGCACCATCACAACTAAATTCTCAAAATGTATTATTAATACGTTTAGAAGCACTTTCAAACTTTCAGCGATCTGAACAGAATTTTCAGGATATTGAAAATTTACAACTTGATTTTCATGACTTTACGATTTTTTCCTAATTTCTAAAAAACGATTAAGTAATTTTATTTAGCATTCTCTGTAGTCTAGATATCAGAAAATATTTGAAACAAGTAAGAACTTAAACAACTAAATATTAAAATTTTATTCATTAAAAACCTCGAATGCACAAAATTGCCCCACAAGATAAAATATTCAATAATATAGCAGCAAAATTTAAAAGTGGCAAAATCAAATAATACCTCGCAAAGAGATGCGTAAATCATTTATAACCAACTCACTTAGAAGATTATCCGCTAAGAATATTTGCTACAAAAAGCTAAACGTTCTTTTTACTAACTTATATTTTTAGAACTACATATTGATAATGATTACTGATCACCAATCCTCACGGATAAATCATTCAGCCTAAACGGCAAATTCCCATCACATAACAAATCCGAAAAGAACCTTTTTTTACTAATTAGGCGACTGTACTGCTAACTTTTACCTATTTTTCAAAACTTACTGAATCTACAGCCCAATGATGATGATTACTGATCACCAATCCTCACAGATAAATCATTCAGCCACAATTTTTCTTCCTCATAGAGGAAGCTTTGTGATCGTTAAGATTTTCAATTTTCCAAAAATAGTCTATTTTGACTTATTTTTATCTAAAAAGCGTAAGTTTTCATTCATAAGCAAATGTCCAGATGTGTGTGTGTATGTATGTATGTGTGTGTGTGTGTGTGTGTGTGTGAGTGTGGGTGTGTGTATAGCGTTTGTTGTGTACAAGATATCTCGAGAACGCTTTAACGGATTTCAATATCATTTAGATGACTTGTTAAGCTTATGAATATCTAAATTTGGACACAGGGATTTTTGAAAATACCCAACCAAATTTTTTTGAGCACTTGTTTTCATCGAAAAAAATCGTTTTTTTGACAAAAATTTTTTTCAAGCTAAAATACAACTTAAAGAATACAAAAATCATATTTCTTATCTCAAAACGAATGGATTGACCTTTATAACTTGTATAATTGATCATGAATTCGTAAAATAATTCATAGTTTTACATTTTTTTCCATTAAAAATTTTCTTTTTTAATAATTTCCTCAATGAACTTATATATTATTAATTTCTTGCTTTCTCTACACGGAGGGAAATTTGGGAGAAAAGCCGCACCAAGAAGGTGGGCTGCTGTCTTTTCTTTGGGAGGACTTTTCGCCCAAGAAAATACAAGGCAAATTCAGTAGTAAAAGTCATGGGAGAGCAGCTCTCCCATGACTTAATGCATTAGATTTCACCAGTCAAAACTGTGGGAGAAATGCGCTCCCACAGAAAAGACAGAAACTGTTCCAAATTTTTCTCCGTGTATGAGGAAGCAAATTATTTTGCTTACTTGGAAGCGAAATATCCATGAAATGGACATAATTCTTACCTAGTTTTTCTTTTATTTTGGTAAGTTATTTACACATTCTTTTTAAATTTTCTTCATTTTGTGAATAACTTCCTGAATTTGTTCATTTTTAAAGAATTTCTTATTTTACATTGCAAAAACTGATGTCTTCTAAGTGTCTTATTTTAAGACATTTTGATGTGTTTTTTGTATCTAAGACGCAAAAAATGTCTCTTTTTAAGACATTAATTGCGTCTTAGACACCAAAATGTCTTAAAATAAGACACTTAGAAGACAGCAGTTTATTGCTTGTAAAACTTTTTTTTGCAGATTTTCTATATTTTTCAATGTATTGCTCTATTTTTATTTCATATCGTTAAAATTAAATTTTAATTGTTTCCAATTTGCTAATAATTCGAACCTTAATTTCTCAAATTTTTAATCTATTTAAATTTTAATCGATCCAAATTGCCATTCCTTTTCTAAATTTTTCTAGCTTTTCGTAAATGAGAAAAAAATTACATTTAAAGATGTTTTTTAGTCATTTCTAAATAAATAATTCCACAGTTCTGTCTGTGTAGTATTGTGACATGTACGTATTTATAAATTAAATATATTTTTATTAATCGTAAAAGTTAATAATGTAATAATAACAGAAGAACTCTTTTAAAATTTGGACTACAAAATGTTTGGTCCTGAAAATTAATAAAGGTATATATTTTATTAATCTTTATTTATTAACTTTTTTTAAGTACTCTAAAAGTCCCCTATTTTTATGTATTCAGTCCCCTATATTCCCTAATATATTCTTCTTCATGTCACTGCGAAGCTTGTTATTTTTAGATGTTATTATGTCAATTGTAGTTTTGTTTTTAAATTTTATTTACATTGTGATTTAATTTTAATGACAATAAGATTTTGTTTAAATTACATTCTTTTAAAAATGTTAATTTCCTTTCCCATGTCTAATTTAATAATAATTATATTATTTATTAAAAATTAGGATTTATAATTTACTTACTCCTTTTTCTTAACTTCTTATTGGGATACATGAGACTAAAAAATTTATGTGTCAACGCCCATGCCTTTTCGTAAATTGAATAATAACGTTCTATTCTGAATTTTTATTTATAAGAATAATTTGTTTTTCAAATAATTATATTTTGGGGCCGTCCATAAATTATGTCATACCTTTTTTCCTTTTTTTTTTTGACCCTCCGGCCCCTTGTAAAAAATTGTTACATATTCGTCAACTTCCCTTTAAAATTACGTCACATTTTCTTAACCCCCTGCCCCCTCTATTATATATCGTATTGATATTGTATATCTAGATGTATATCTAGGTGATATCTAGGTGATATTGTACTCATAGAAATCGACGTCGACTGTAAGGTAGAACTAAGCTTACAAAAATCATTTATGTGTCCTAAAAGCAAAGCAACTTACGCTCTTTTCGCAGCACGAGGGCCCAAACGTAATGAGCAACACTGTAAAAACAAGTGTCTTATTTTGAGACATTTTTGTCCTCACTTTTAAGATGTTTTAAGATGTCTTAATTTTAAACCAATGAGAAAGCATCTTTCAAAAATACTAACCAATGAAATAGCTTGAAATAACGGTAAGACCCTTTCTTAATGTCTTGTGTCTTAAAATAAGACACTTAGAAGACAAAAGTTTTTGCAGTGAGATCATCAACTTCCGTAGGGCACTATACAGCTATAATTAAACGAACAATAAATTGGTTAATTTATGATGGATTTAAAAACACACCACAACAAGTTACGAAAAACTACAATTTTAAACCAAAAACGTTGGTTTACAGAAAAAGATAAAAAATTAAAACCAAATTAAACCTACCAAAGCAAAAATATATTTAAAACAAATCTAATTTACTTAGGTTATATGTTACAAAAAAAATATTTCTATAAAACCAAAGTATTTTAAGTAAACTGCAAAAACAGGTGTCTTCAATTGTTCAAAAATGTCTCAAAATAAGACGTTTTTCGTGTCTTAGACACCAAAAGTATCTTAATTTAAGATATTTTTGGCCAATTTAAGACACCATGTTTTTGCAGTGTAGTCAAACCTAATGTTAACTTATAATAAATAATTCTCAAAAATTGTTCTTTACATTAATAAAACAAACTTAAAACTAACTTTATTCTTATTTTAAATAATCATTAGGCCATTAGAGCTGTTGAAAACAACCAAAATAATTGTTAAAAAATAAGTTACCAATGCTCTCGGTTGATTAGTAAATTAGATTCTTTTCGGGAGTTTTTATGTGATGGGAATTTGCCGTTTGGTCTGAATGATTTATCCGTGAGGATTGGTGATCAGTAATCATCATCATTGGGCTGTAGATTCAGTAAGTTTTGAAAAATAGGTAAAAGTTAGCAGTACAGTCGCCTAATTAGTAAAAAAAGGTTCTTTTCGGATTTGTTATGTGATGGGAATTTGCCGTTTAAGCTGAATGATTTATCCGTGAGGATTGGTGATCAGTAATCATCATCATTGGGCTGTAGATTCAGTTAGTTTTGAAAAATAGGTAAAAGTTAGCAGTACAGTCGCTTAATTAGTAAATTAGGTGCTTTTCGGGAGTTTTTATGTGATGGGAGTTTTCCGTTCGGGCTATTAGTTTGAGGTATTACATAGCAGTTATTATATACCTAAAACATTTTGCTTCTACAATATGTAGTTCTAAAAATATAAGTTAGTAAAAAGAACGTTTAGCTTTTTGTAGCAAATATTCTTAGCGGATAATCTTCTAAGTGAGTTGGTTATAAATGATTTACGTATCTCTTTGCGTGGTATTATTTGATTTTGCCACTTTTAAATTTTGCTGCTATATTATTGAATATTTTATCTTGTGGGGCAATTTTGTGCATTCGAGGTTTTTAATGAATAAAATTTTAATATTTAGTTGTTTAAGTTCTTACTTGTTTCAAATATTTTCTGATATCTAGACTACAGAGAATGCTAAATAAAATTACTTAATCGTTTTTGAGAAATTAGGAAAAAATCGTAAAGTCATGAAAATCAAGTTGTAAATTTTCAATATCCTGAAAATTCTGTTCAGATCGCTGAAAGTTTGAAAGTGCTTCTAAAATTTGTAAAATAGTTGATAATTATAAGTTTTTTACTCTAAAAATGTCAACAACAAAAAAATCAAAAAATCAAAAAAAATTTTTTTTTGATAAAAATAAAATTTTTTGATTTTTTGAAAAATTGTTAGTGCTGTTCGATTACGGCAAAAAACGGCAAATTCTGACCTGTTTAAAATTGTTCTATCTTTAAAACTGTGGATTTTGTGATGGGTGTACTGCTAAGTTGATATCAAGTTAGCAGTGCACCCTGTTTTTTTTAAAAAAAACGAAAACGGCAAAATTATTTTTTTCACGATTAATTAGCGGCAAATTAACGGCAAATGTTCCAATACAGTGTTTTTGATTTTTCCAATGTTGTCTTGCTAACATGATATACATGAAGGTCTTGAGGGTCAAGATACTTGGTAGCCACTAAAAGTTTACTAATTGAATCCACTAGTTCGCAATCAGCTGACATAAACAAAGCGTAATTATCGCGCTTAAAGGTCAGTGGTTCTCGTGTCTGATGGACCCTTTCTATGGTTGGTTCGTTTACCCTTGGAGGGCGAAACTCGACACTCTCTACATAAGGAAGGCTATGGTCGTAAAGGGCATTATTAAACGGTGGTGTAGGTGCCCTTGGTGCAAAACTTTGGTGCAGCGCATTTTGAAGGCGTCTCGGTACCTTATCTCGTTGTCGAGATGGTGATTGTTCTCGCCCTTGGGGGTGGTCCTGGGTAAATGGGGTGGAGCGTGCGTCTGGTAAGGCGGAGAAGGCCGAAGTCTGAAAGGTATCCCGCAGGGAGGATTGCTCCTCCTCGATAGTTTCTCTGAATCTAACTACAGGCTCCTTCCTCTTTTCAACTTCTACAACCTCTGGGAAAGGGGGAATTTTCTCACTAGGCTGAGAATTTTCGTGATAATTTTTTAAGAAATTCTCCACTCGAGTGGAGAATTCATCATCGCTGTAGCCCTTGCAAGAGTCAAGAGCTTCCAGGTCTTGAAGCAATTCTTCATTTGAATCACCCTCTGAAACACAAGCCCTGGTCAAAACAATACTATCTTGATCCATCCCTTCTTGATCCCACGCCAAGGTGTGGTTGGTCATGTCTGAGGGGTTAATGCCTCGATCATAGGGTGCAGCTCCTGATTCCAGAGCAGAGAGGTCCCCCACAGATTCGCGGGCTAATCGATGCGCCATCTCGTTTCCGAAATATCCTTGGTGACTGGGCACATGTTCCCAAATTACATCTAGGGACTCTAGCACCTTTTTCAGTTCTTCAAATTCATTTCTGTTCTGTACTGGTTTATTAGCAGCTGTCATCCAATTATTGGCTTCCCACCTAGGCATCCATTCTGTCATACTCTTGATAAGAAATTGAGAATCTGTATTAAGCCTCAATCTCTTTGGCCTTATGAGCAGCAACAATAGCAGCTTCGATCTCAGCCACATTATTGGTCTGTCGACCACTTGCTGGCTTAGATACATTTAGGGGGTTATTTGGCCCAAACCAAACACCTATTCCTGCTTTTGGTTGCGAGGCACCGTTACCGCAACAGGATCCGTCTATATACACATCTACATACGGGTCCTGGAGTTGGGGAAACAACAGGGTAGACGAGGTTGCTTTATCGGGAATCGATTCAAGCAATTCGGTCACCCTGCTTGGTTTGGCCTGGAGGTTAGGCTCCAGACTAGGTATCATGCTATAATTTTTCCGGAAAACTGGAGCATCTGAGTCCTCATTTTCCTCGTCTCCTGAATATTCATAAGTGGAAGTTAGAGGATCAGAAGAAGAGGGCAGTTTTGGCGGACTAGATTTTTTTCTAAGTCTAGAGGATATAGGACCTACATCTGGGGCGGTGGGTGGTGTCTCTCCCATCTGTTTTCTCGAATTACTTCCCCCGGAGGTCTTCCCCTTTTTTTCTATTGGTGGAGGCTTTGGGGGGGGGGGGTTTAGGAGATACTAAGGGCACCTTAACTTCAGGGCGATCCGCAGCAACAGATGGAGGCTTTGGTTTATTCCCAGACTCTTTCTTTAGTATTGAAATTGGCTTCTTTGCTATCCCGGAAGTGCTTGCTGTAGGCTGGGACGCAGTTTTGGGTTTTTCTACTGACCTAGTCGCCGCAATTGTTCTCCGCGATACAGCGGCTCCTCTTTCCTTCAAGCTGGCAGATCTCGTCAACGGTAGGGCACGAAGGGTTGGAAGGTTTTCGATATTCATTTTCGGAAGAGGCTCTTTTGCATCATCGATCCTTTCCTTCTCGGACGGAATAAGGATTTCTTCGTTGGATTCAAACCCTTCAGGATTTCCCGACAGGGCTTCTACCCCTCGATTTAATTTTCCTTTTCTATATTCAAAGCGATATAGATAATCCCTTAGTTTCAACCGCCATCCTGAAAGACGGGCGCCTGGATTCTCTACCGAGGAAATCCAATGTACCGGCTCAAAGTCGCAAGCCAGGATAAACTCTCGGCCGTATAAAAACGGGCGAAAGTTCTCCACGGCATGGAGTATTGCTAAGCATTCTCTTTCAGCTTTAGGATAACGTTGTTCGCAATCACTCAGAGCTTTTGAGAAGTAAGCCACCGGCATATCCATTCCATCTTTTTCCTGGGTTAAGATGGCGCCGGCGGCGACCTCGGATGCATCTGTGGTTAGCTTAAATTCTTTTGAAAAATCAGGGTATTGGAGTATTGGTTCACTCGTTAGATATTCTCTAAGTTTGCTGAAGCTTTCCTCTTGCGCAGGGCCCCATTTCCACTTCATATCTTTTCTGGTTAGGTCCACAAGCGGTCTTGCCACTTGCGCATAATTATGATAGAATTTTCGGTAGTAACCTGAAAGTCCTAGAAATTGCCTGATATTAGTGGGAGTAGTGGGCTGGGGAAAATTCAAAATCGCTGCTATTTTATCAGGATGTGGTCTAATTCCCTCTTCCGATATTAAATGTCCTAAATAAGCGACTTCTCGTTTTAAGAAGTCACATTTATCAGGCTGAAGTTTGAGATTAGCTTCTCTCAACCTATTGAATAACCATCTTGCCCTTTTGTCATGCTCCTCAAGGGTGTCAGAATAGATAATTATATCGTCTAAATAAACAAACGCCTCTAAGTCTAACATTCCCTTAAGGACATTATTCAAAAGCCTTTAAAAGGTCGGGGTCTGTCGGCAGGGTCTGTTTCTATCTGATGAAAACCACTAGAGAGGTCAAACACGGAAAAAATAGTAGCACTTCCTAGCCTATCAAAAATTTGTGAAATGTTGGGCAAAGGGAACGCATACCCAATAACCTTTTCATTAAGGGCGCGATAGTCGATCACGACCCGCCACTTCATTTCTCCCGAGCTGTCCATTTTCTTTGGTACGATAAGAAGGGGAGAGTTATAAGGGGAATTTGATTCTTTTATAAGACCAGCATCCAATTGTTTTTTTATTTGAGTCTTAATTTGTTCGCTTGCTTCGTAAGGGACCTTATACTGTTTTTTATGAATAATCTTCTCGTCGGTGGTAGGAATCCTGTGCTGAATTAAGGGAGTGCAAGACAACCTTTCTCCACTGAGATGAAAAATGTCAGAATATTCCTCCACCCAGCGTAGGACATACCTTCTCTCTTCCGACGATAAGTCATCTGGAGAGTCCTCTCTAGGAAATGGCACGTAGTCGAAAGAAATCAGTTCCTGGGGAGGGATTTCTACCTGAACATCGTTTTCTGTAGTGTTAATGGCCATGGCGTAACAGGTGCCATTATAATTTGTCACGGCTGCTTCCCCCAGATACACGCCCTCCGGCATGGTTACTTTTGGAAGAAAACCTTCCTTAAATTCTGTGGTAATGGTATCGAATGCGATTGGTTGTCGCGAGCGAGCTTTTATTCTCAAAATCCTTTTAAAGGGCTTAATTTGTGATTTCAATTTTTTATTCGCTGCCTTTGACTCCTCATCAATAAAAGGGAAGGGAGTAATAGGGTCTGAAACCGTGACCAGCGTATTGTGGTGGAATGACATTTCAGCCTGTTCCTGCCTAAGGAACGGCCTGCCCAAAATTCCGTCCGCAGAAATTGGAAAGGTATTTTTGATCACGTGAAATTCCGTAGTACTATTAGCAAAGGAGATATTAATGGTACCAAGACCATTAATAATTAATAATTAATGTTTCCAACCTTAATTCTACTACTGAGGAGTCCTTGGCCTGGGTTCCTGCCCTAAAGACCCTACTGTTGCTTGCGCAAACTGTACTGTCTTTAGACGCTCCTGATTCACTGGATCCGTCGGTGCGTCCGTGCGACGGATCGGTTGGTAGTTTAAAGGGTGGTTCGGTCCTGGAGACGTGGACCTAGGAGGTGTTTTCGTCCCGGAGCTATCCATTCGATTATTTCCCCATGGTTTGCCCTGATCCTTAGGGATGAATCCCGATCCAGAGGGTGGTAGGAACGGAGGAAAGGGTTGATAAGGATAGGCAGAATAAGGTGGGAAAGGATAGTAGTATGGTGGACAAAGAGAGGGCGGAAAAGGGGGATAGCCAGGAAGCAGAAGTTGATTTCCCCCACTCGAATATTCTACCGACCTTTTCCTCTCCTTATTGTCGACCTGTTTTCCGGGATGATCGTTTGCCTTGCCCTGTGAAGGGTCGTCATTAATCTCCCTCGAAATTCGGTAAGAGGCGGGCCTATTATGATCTGTATATAATTCCCGTTCTTTTGCGTGAAGCGCAAACTCCATAGCTTCGCTCAAATCCCGTGGGCATCGCGTGTCTACGTGAGTGGATATCTCGCTGGGAGTCCTCGTATAAAAGCATCGAGAGAAAAATCCCTGACAGGCATCATCATAAGGTGGCTCAACAAGACGTCGGATCCCGTGACCTTGCCGGGATATTTTTCTTCAAGGGCGTGTCGAGCGCCGCTGATTAGCCCCTGAAGACTATCCGCATAATCGCTGACCGACTCTGTTTGCTTCATGCGCAATTTTGCAATGGCGTCTAGATACCACTGATAATTACGCTGGGAGGAAAAGCGTTTCCTAAGGTGAGCAATTACTTCGCTCAATTTGTCAAAGGACTTGTCTCTGATGCTCTCACGAGCAGGCCCCTTTAATTTACTTAACACAATTTTAATGAACCCAGGTTCGGTGGAATCTGTCATATACACTGAACCATTCGAGATATCCTGTAAAAACTCTCGTAAGGAGGGAGTTTTACCGTCAAATGTTGGTATATGGTGCGTACCTTGCTGCAACACCATACAATCAACCATAGAGGTCATGTCCGCACTCTGATTTAGATAGTATTGCTGATAATTAGGAATATTGGGGTTCGGCAGCCCTTCAACATTACTCTGATTCTGGTCTCCACGGCTCCCACCACCGGGAGGGTGTTCACCGTCGGTTGACATTTTTGCAATTAAATTTATACAATTTTTTTTTTTTTAATACTATACTTATTAACTAATTCAAAGAGAAAACAAGGGTTGAAAAAGTAACAGATTTTCGCCACCACAGGACTTTCTTATGAAGTCAAATGACAATTTATGCTACTGTTAATTAGCCCTTCGAATTTTTTTTTGTAACTGACTCGAACTGTTTCGATTTTTCTTAACAAAGGTTTGTTTCTCAAAGTGACCAAGCTCAAAATTGCTCCTTGAATTAAAGTTAACTGAATGTCCCTTAGCTCTTCCAAAGTTACTACCTTAACAGAGCCTGGTAAGAGTGCAGTAGAATTCAAGACAACGCAATATTCTAATTGTGTGTTCTCTTGCAACAACTGTCCGACGGCCGACGGACAGCAAACTGAATTTGAGAGCCGATTCGGTAAGTACGACTTAACTATACATCTCGATTCTTTTGAATTTTGATCTGAGAAAACGGAAGGGAACTCGTCACACCCTAATTTTCCTGAAACTTCTCCATCAATTGCACCCTTTTGGTACCGTCTTGATGCTAGTCTTTCAGCCCGATTTTTAGAATTCTTTTTCTTTGGCATGACAATGCATTTTTCTTGTTTAGAAAATTTTACTAATAAAACAAAACTGTTATTTTAGCAGGAGCAATTTCTAGTAGTTAATAGTTAAAAGAGGTGCTTTACGATAATGCGAGAAGTAGATTAAACAACTGTTATTGTCTTAGGAAAAAATCACGTAAAATTTACACCCTTAATAAGCCACCACGTGGAGAACCATCCGCCGGTCGGCGCAACAGTTCTTTTTCACACTTAGCCCTTTCAACCCCAAGAGTATGTCAACAATAGACTATAGGAATTTTTCAAATTGAAACAATAACAGGTCCATTTACTATATTTAGGGAAAAATTTGATCGCCAATTAAATAAAGACAATAAAAAAAATTATTGTTATAAATTTTTTTTTTTTTGAAAAATTATTATTTATTTTTTTTTCACGATATATTAAAGAAAATTTTAAAGGGTGGTAGCAACTGCGAGTAATGATCCCACCGCTGCCACCAACTACATGTTACGATAGGAAATTTAATCTATTTAAATTTTTGTTTTTATCCCCACTCGAATTACCAAAATGTCCTAATGAAAAAAAAATCAGCGAGATAATAACATTTAAATAAGGTTCTCCTGTGCTCCTCGGAGTCAAGTAGTCACAGTACACTGTACTGTGTTTATTTTTATGTGGTATTTGTGTTACTTTATCTTGTGGAATTAGTTGCTCAAGAGGTAAATAAAAGAAATATAATTATCGGTAGCCTGGATTCTTTGGAATGCTAGGAATAGAAAAAAAACTAAACCTTATAACCTTATAATCTCATAATATATTCTATAAACCCCCTGTTTTCCCTTTTACAATATTTTAATATAATTGTTGACAAAAATCAATTTTTCTTTACTTTTGGAACGATACTTGTTATTTTTTTGTACTTACTCACTATCGTGGTATCCTAATTCTAACGCCTAGGAAAGAATTGGAGATTATTGTCAGTACTTCGGCGGGATCGATCAAAAGAATAAAGTTCGAATTTCCCTAAAAATAGGAAAATTAATTATCCACGTGCAATTTTTCACAACACACACGAAAATTGTTTATTGCACTTTTTTTTCTTTTAGTTTGTAGTAATTTTAGAGTCCTTGATTAACTTTATGGCACCGTAGCCTTTCTTCTTCTTCTTTACTTGCCGGTTTTTCCGCTCATAAAAATTATCAATTGTTGATTGTAAACTATTGTAATTTATTTTAACGTCTGCAAATTTTGTACGGAATTTTTTAAACTTGAATTTGGGCAATTTAACCGAAATTGTTGTCCCAATTTCTGCCCCTTCTTAAGTGACCGCACCCCAAGTCGAATTGCCGCTAGACGGGCGAGAGTATCCGTCGAGCTAATTTCGCGTCGATTCCAGAACTGCGAAATTTTCATACGCGAAATTGGTTTTATAAAATGACCCAAGCCTCAAAAACTGGGCGGAGATAAGACAGGATGTGTGCTAAGTTTTAATTGGTTCTAGAAAATCGGAAGATTTTTTTAAGACGGGGAAAGGGGATTGAATGGGAAATGCAAGCTGACTATTTTGTGTTGCCGAGCGGATGCAAAAAATGCTGCATCGGCAACACCTAGAAATCCCAACCTAACATAGTAAATTTTATTTCAATTAACATTTAAGTCAATTGAATCTTTTATAATTTCAATAACTCAACTGATTAAATTTTCAATCAGTCAGCCATATATATTTAATCATTTACTAATGACAATCGAGATTCAAATAATTAATCAATCAATTTTCGTGATTGATCAACTCTCGATTATTCATAGAGAATATGTGTCGAGAATTCGACACAGGTTTTGACTTCTCACTCTGTAGGCTCAGATTTGTTAGGGTAGGCCACGTGCTCGATGTCAACAGAAAAACACGTGGTTCAGCACAGCCTTGCAACCATAGGTCAGACGGAGAAGGAGAAAAAATTCCATGATGGCCGATGAGGTTAGTCATGGGTCATGCATATAGCAATATGTGCGCATGTAAACTCTCGCACGGCCAGCAGCCACTCGACAATACAAACAGCGCGAAAAAGAAGAAGAAGAAAAGAATCAGAAAAATTATATACTATGTTTCTTTCAGCTCAGAAATAATTAGTTAGACTTCTTTTCCTTTTAATGTTCCTGTTTTGAGGAAATAATGATTTTCAGCCGTCCCGTGTATTTAAAAAAAAAACCTTCCCAAATTTTAAAGGACCTTCTTTTAGAAAATGATTTCCATCTCTTTCCTTTCTTATTTAAATTAAATTACTTAACTATCTATAGTGATTTATTATTTTAAATACGATCGACAATTTATGAAAATTAATAATTAATACAGTAATGGCATAATGTACCACTACTATCCATGCAATTACATCCTTAAATTTTATGGATTACTATTACTTAATTATATGCATTGACTAATATGAAAAATTAGTTTGGAAGTTACTCGCTCTTTCTTGGGTCTTAACACGACGCATGGTGCTTACGTCAGCGACCTTGTAAATACGTGCTTTATTTCTCAACTAGGCATCAAATTTTTATCTTTTCTCAGGCGGCTAAGCCAGAAAATAAACTTCATTTATTCTGTTCAAATTAATTATTACTTTTAGGTAATGGATAGAAAAATTTAACTTATGGTCGTAACATCTCCATGACCTCAACAATTTTTAATAAAGTTATAAACTTGATTGCGGAATATTTGACATTAGTAACATTATTTAATTTTGTAAATAAATTAATAAAATTTTAAATAAAGTCGCTGATGCCGATCGTGACAAGAATAATTCACAATAGTAATGTTAACTCTTGGGATTCATATAGGAAATTGTTCGAGAGCCTGTCATTGAGTGTTCTATTTTATGCTATTCAAGATTTGAGTCTTAAACATAGGTATCTTCTGGAGGGAGTTGAACTATCCTTTTTCAAAAGACTTTTATCCCTGCTGTGGCCACACCAAACTACGCCGTCAGATTAAAAACGGGCTCGGCACATATCTCGCTTGCATTATTTAAGAGAACTATTTCTTGGAGCCCATTAAGGGCGGGATGTACAAAATTTTTTCAAGAAGTTTGATATTATTTTTCATTGGTAAAAGATAAAGAGAAAAATTTTGCAATAGTCATTTCTTATGGTCCAAAAATCGCTCTTTCAAGTTTTGCAATTAAAAATAATGTATGTTTATAAATAAACAAATTACAGTCCGTTTTTTAATAAAAAACACGATTTTTTTCGATTTTTTTTTTATTTATGAATTTTTTCGCACCCTTTATGGTAGAGGAATATCTCTGGGGGTTTTAAATAACGTGTCAAAAATGGATAAGCTAAAAGATAGAGCTATTTACGGAATTTAATTTCAAAATGGCGCCCACAAAATGGCGACTGAATTTTAATTTTTATTGCAAAATCATAGTCCTGTGTACAAAATCAGAAAACAATTTTCTATTTTCATAAAACTAGGTACCTAAGGGTTTTTGGGGTCGCTGATTATGAATCTAATATCAGATTTTCAAAAAACAAAGTGGCGGATCCAATATGGCGGACGAAGTTTTGAAAAGTTATCGGATTCGCTTGAAACTTGTTACTCGGGGGTTTTTGGTGTCGCTGATTACGAATCTAAAGTCAGATTCCACAAATTCAAAATGGCGGATCCAATATGGCGGACGAAGTTTTGAAAAGTCATCGGATTCGCTTGAAACTTGTTACTCGGAGGTTTTTGGGTTCGCTGATTACGAATCTGAACTCAGATTTTAATAAAACAAAATGGCGGATCCAGTATGGCGGACGAAGTTTTAAAAAGTTATTGGATTCCCTTGAAATTTGTTACTCGGGGTTTTTTGGGGTAGCTGATTACGAATCTGATATCAGATTTTCAAAAAACAAAATGGCGGATCCAATATGGCAGATAAAGTTTTGAAAAGTTAGTGGATTCGATTGAAACTTGTTACTCGGGCGTTTTTGGGGTCGCTGATTACGAATCTGATATCAGATTTTTAAAACTACACATGCTGATAAATATTTACAACTGGTTCGTTTCATTTTTTGAATGTCTTGTCTCAGTATTAATTTTTCCACATTTAATTTTGAATATTATTAATTTAGATTAATGATCAGCGATCCCAGAGACCCTGAGTATATGGTGGATCCAATTTAAAGGATAAATTTTTTGAAATCGATCTGATTTTGTTTATTATAATCACCCGTTGTTGTTATTATTATTATTACGAACAAATAAAATAATATAAATTATTAGTTATAAACAAAACATAATTTTAATTACTTTATTGTTGCATTAATACTTATATTTTTCACAACTATATTTTGGTCATTTTATTTCTAAACGACTACCTTTAGAAGCAATTGCGTATTTCTGACAATTTAAGACAATTTTTAAATAATTATTTGTTCTTCTTACTAAGGCCAAATTACTTTTATAATTTCTTTTAAAACTACTAATTACAAAAGTAAATTTGCCTTGGTAAGTAGACAAAATAGTTATTTAAAAATGGTCTCAAATTGGCCGAAATTGGCAATTGTTTCTGATGGTCGTTTAGAAATAGAATGACCCAAATATTGATAGATCTGAAAAATATAAGTATTAATGCAACAATAAAATAATTAAAATTATGTTTTGGTTATAACTTATCATTAACATTATTGTATTTGTTCATAATAATATTGGGTGATTTACATATTACGCGATAAATATTTTATGTTGCTTAGAGCTCCCTCATTCCCCTTGATGATACTTTTTCTACTGCAATTTGAAATTAAGCGTGATATGATAATTTGTTTTTAAATTTTGTTTAAAATCAACTTCTTTTATTGCACTCTGCCAAGTCTGTAAAAAAGTAATTCTAAAGGTTATAAGTATTCAACGAGTAAAATTTCGGACTTTTAGAACAGTTTATGTTTTATTGCTAAGAATGTTAATTATATTGTTATTTATTAAAATTCAAATATTTTTAACAAGAAATAATTTTTTAAGGGGAAATTTAAAAACCTTTAATGCTGATTAACACTTTTACAAGCTTGTTAGATATTTTAAATCACAATGAGTTTTAAAATTATCCGCCAAATAATGACTGCAGATTCTGCATCTAGAGTGTGCCTTTCTCACACCAGACCAGACTTCCTTTCTATTACAAGTACTGTCTATTGCTCATACATTTTCTTACTTCATCTAATTAGATATTATTATCGCAGGTAAGTATATTCTTTTTATCATCATATGACAGTTTAAAAAAATCTGACTTTAGATTCGTAATCAACGATCCCAAAAACCCCCGAGTAACAAGTTTCAAGCGAATCCGATAACTTTTCAAAATTTCGTCCGCCATATTGGATCCGCCATTTTGTTTTTTAAAAATCTGATATCAGATTCGTAATCAGCGACCCCAAAAACCCCCGAGTAATAAGTTTCAAGCGAATCCGATAACTTTTCAAAAATTTCGTGCGCCATCTTGGATCAGCCATTTTAAATTTTGAAAATCAGACATCAGATTCGTAATCAGCGACCCCAAAAACCCCCGAGTAACAAGTTTCAAGCAAATCCGATAAGTTTTCAAAACTTCGTCCGCCATATTGGATCCTCCATTTTGTTTTTTAAAAATCTGATATCAGATTCGTAATCAGCGACCCCAAAAACATCCGGGGAACAAGTTTCAAGCGAATCCGATGACTTTTCAAAACTTCGTCCGCCATATTAGATCCGCCATTTTGAATTTGTGAAATCTGACTTTAGATTCGTAATCAGCGATCCCTAAAACCCCCGAGTAACAAGTCTCAAGCGAATCCGATAACTTTTTAAAAATTTCGTCCGCCATCTTGGATCAGCCATTTTGAATTTTGAAAATCAGACATCAGATTCGTAATCAGCGACCCCAAAAACCCCCGAGTAACAAGTTTCAAGCGAATCCGATGACTTTTCAAAACTTCGTCCGCCATATTGTATTCGCCATTTTGAATTTGTGAAATCTGACTTTAGATTCGTAATCAGCGACCCCAAAAACCCCCGAGTAACAAGTTTCAAGCGAATCCGATAACTTTTTAAAAATTTCGTCCGCCATCTCGGATCAGCCATTTTGAATTTTGAAAATCAGACATCAGATTCGTAATCAGCGACCCCAAAAACCCCCGAGTAACAAGTTTCAAGCGAATCCGATGACTTTTCAAAACTTCGTCCGCCATATTGTATCCGCCATTTTGAATTTGTGAAATCTGACTTTAGATTCGTAATCAGCGACCCCAAAAACCCCCGAGTAACAAGTTTCAAGCGAATCCGATAACTTTTCAAAACTTCGTCCGCCATACTGGATCCGACATTTTGTTTTATTAAAATCTGAGTTCAGATTCGTAATCAGCGAACCCAAAAACCTCCGAGTAACAAGTTTCAAGCGAATCCGATAACTTTTCAAAACTTCGTCCGCCATATTGGATCCGCCATTTTGTTTTTTGAAAATCTGATATCAGATTCATAATCAGCGACCCCAAAAACCCTTAGGTACCTAGTTTTATGAAAATAGAAAATTGTTTTCTGATTTTGTACACAGGACTATGATTTTGCAATAAAAATTAAAATTCAGTCGCCATTTTGTGGGCGCCATTTTGAAATTAAATTCTGTAAATAGCTCTATCTTTTAGCTTATCCATTTTTGACATGTTATTTATAACCCCCAGAGATATTCCTCTACCATAAAGGGTCCAAAAAAATTCATAAATAAAAAAAAAATCGAAAAAAATCGTGTTTTTTATTAAAAAACGGACTGTAATTTGTTTATTTATAAACATACATTATTTTTTATTGCAAAACTTGAAAGAGCGATTTTTGGACCATAAGAAATGACTATTGCAAAATTTTTCTCCTTATCTTTTACCAATGAAAAATAATATCAAACTTCTTGAACAAATTTTGTACATCCCGTCCTTAATGGGTTATTAATAAAAATGGACTGTTCAAGGTATCCTAGACTATGTTTCGAAAGATTAAGAATTCTGGCCTTGAAGAATCTATCTGCAAAGTTTAATTGGTTTGTTCAATTACGTCCTTTTTTTAGGATTGTGGTTTGGTGGACGAGAGGCGGGATATGGGTCTCGAGGGTAGGCCTATTAATATTGACTTTGTATTGAGGAATGACGAGCTTTTTCTCCAGGACAAGGAGAGGTCATCTGCTTTGAATTCCAAGAGCTTCCAAATATTCCCGTATCTTTCTCCTGAATCTGGGCCTCAGCCGTAATGCGCATAAAATTGCCTTTGTCGTACAAAAAAATTTGGCACAAGTTAGGCTGATGAACGTTCACTCTTGCAGAATTTTATACGATAGAAACAAAATTTATCGTTTTAATCTGGATTCGAATTGTTAATACTGCGAAATTGCTGTTGAGTCTCTCTATCATATTTTGTGTGAATGCTTGGCGTGCAAGCACATTTGCGAATCTAGATTTCTGACGTGGAGGGATGATCAGCGCGGTGACTTTTGGTTAAATATTATGTCTTCGAATGATTACACAACAATTAGATCTTTTGCTCTTTTAATCAATACAATTTTAGCAGAACGTCAGGCAGGGTAAAAACTACTTCCTTTAATGTGTCATGAAAAACTAAATTATGTGTAACTTCTTGTTTCGGAATGTTTTGTTTGTGAGCAGAACCCTCTTGTAAGCATCATTGAACTCATAGACAAGTGTTAATAAATAAATAAATACATAACAAATATAATAAATTTTTTTTAGAGAATTACCTGGCTTTAAAAATTGCTCAGAATAAAATCCTATCTACTTTGCCCCCTTCATCATAAAAAAAGTCGGTTTCATTCACCTGAAAGTCATTTTTTCAATATTTCAATACACAATTTCTTTCTTTAATTCACAATTATTTTCTTCAAATTTCAATTATTTTCTTCAATTCTACAATTATTTTTTTCTATTTACAATTATTTTAATTAATTTTCAATCATGTTCTTCCATTTTCAAATATTCTCTTTAATATTCAATAATTTTTGGCTTCTTTCAATATTTTTAACAGTTTTCAATTGTTTCCTGCAATATTCAATAATTCTCATTTTTTTCAATTGTTTTTCTAATTTTCAACTATTTTCTTCAATTTCCAAATATTTTCGTTTTTTTTCACTTTTTTTCAGTTTTCAAACATTTTTTCAATTATTTTTTCAGTTTTCAATTATTTTCTTTAATTTTCAAATATTCTCGGTTTATTCAAGTGTTTTTTTCAGTTTTAAATTATTCAAATATTTTTGAATTTACAAATATTTTCGTTTTTTCAATTATTTTTCAGTTTTCAACTAATTGCTTGTATTTTCAATTATTTCAGTCAATATTCAATAATACTCCGTCTTTTTCAATTATTTTTTCAATTTTAACTTGTTTCCTTCAATAGACAATTATTTTCAAAGATTTTCAATCCAGTTCAATTTTTTATAATCCAATTAAATTTACAATTATTTTCTACAATTACTACAATAATTTTCTTTCAATCTTTATTCTTAGTTATTTCTGTTCTAAATCTTAAATCTACATTCTTAACTTTTAAGATTATTCTGTTGAAATGTAAATTTTTTAATGTTGCAATTTTTCGAATTTTTTGCAATTGTCCTTCATTTTTGTCTTTTTTAATTATTTTCTTTCATATTTATTTATTTATTTGTTTATTTATTTATTTATTTAAACAAACGACCCGCAGTCCAACTGGTCCATAAATGGGGAACTAAATTATAATGAATATATAATATTTGTTTTTCTTTTTAATATAGTGATAATAAAGATAAATTGGTTTCATGCGATACGTAGAGTTCAAATTAACAGATTTTATTAGGTCATGATTCATCCTTCTTCATAAATGCTTCAATAGTAATCAAAAAGTTTGCACATACAGAACTACACCATAATCACAGGAATAATGCTCAATAATATCTCCGTTAAGTACAGTTATTACTGCGACTAAAACATCTCACTCTATGTGTCAATACAATTTTTACAAAATGTGTAAAAAGAAATGGAATCGATTAAATGACCTGACTCAGTTTTCGGTCTCAACAATTATTCACTATCAATATCAATAATCATTAATAATTGTAAAAAAATTATAAATAATTATTATCACTAATTCAATATTAATACAAATTGAATCTTGCAAAAATTCAGGAAATTAAAAAAAAGAGAAATAATAATGATAATAATATTTGTTTATAATTCGTGCCTCGAACATATAAAAAAAGACAGAAGAAATTGTCGATTTACACATTTACACTACTTGGACACGATGACAGGAACCTCTAGGTGATAAGAAATTTTGATGCTTTCCTTCCCTTGCTGACTTCTGGCCGCTAATTATTTCCTCATGCGTTGATAGTTCATTTGTTGCTGTTTTGTACGATCGTGAGATAATGCTATCTGAATTTATTCCTGCGGTAGATTCGACTGCTTCTTGGCTTCGAGAAAAGCTTCTAGGATCTGGATGGAAGACAGATCGTTAGGGAAGGTCACCTTGATGGGTCTATGCTTCGTTTGGGACTCAGAAAAATTACCCAATCTCCAGATTTTAACATCAGCAAAGATTTTATTTGGCAAGAGAAAAGTTAATAGTTTATTCACATTTGTGAAGTCAGTTTCGTGAGAATTGGGGTTCATTGTTGGCAATACGTCATCGAAATTGTATATTATTAAATTGTTTCGTCTTCTTAATCTGTCTTCAAATTCAGATTCAGTTAAAAAGAGTCTATTGCCATTCTGAGTATCACCAGGATTTCTAAATAAATCGTCAATTTTTTATTCCAATGCTGCTACTCTGTTATTAGTTGTTTGACTGTCAAGTTCAATTAAAGCAATTTTTTGAAAGGCGACCAAATTGTCGGAGATGCATTTGTCGACTTTTCCCTCAATCGAATTAAGTTTAGTAGCCAAATTTGTGATTGTTGTAGTTAATGTTGTGATGTTAGCAATAATCGAATTTTTGAATGGATCCAATTCATCTCTTAAGAGCGATCGCAAAGAGCATTTTAATGCTTCCTGCGACGAGTCAGAAGGTGACGGGACATTCACAATTTGATCTGTCTGGGGAGATGACGGTAGTCCACAGCACTTCTTGAACCCACCATTTGGTTCGGGAGGGTATTTGTTGGCAGAAGCAGGGTGGTAGGAAGTATTACACACAGGACAACACAGGACGTTACATAGCTTACATTTCGCTTTACATAAAAAGCAAATTCCCTTTGCAGTGGCATTCGTGGAGCCATATGTTGGCTTCAGTAGGTTCTGTGAATCTTGGCTATCAATTTTCTGGGCTGAATCACTCATTTTCGTAGAACAGTGACACACGACAAAGTATATGATGACCTTATTTGTGTAAATCACACAACTTAAAAGTACAGTCTCATGCAAAAATCACTTGCCGTAAATTCAATTATTAATATTAAATCAACACTAAAAAATAATTAAGATGATCTAGTTTGATAGCACTGAAGTTTAATGCTGAAAATGGGTGTCACCAATAAAAAATAAAAAAAGACATAAGTAGGAAACAATAGTCACAAATTATTTAGTTGAACGAGATAGGATGTGTAGAGCACTCAAATATAAATCAGCATTTCACTGTTTTATGACTGAAAACCAGCACCAAATCTCACAATTATTTTAAGAAAGCGAGTATCTACACTTGGAAAATCACCTTAGTAAGATTCACGTATTGAAATCACACAGTCAAAAAATAAACGTTAATATTTGATAGAGGCACGAATATACGTGTTTATAGCACGGCAGCCATACTCGATAATACAGCATATTCGATAATTCAAGACTGTATTCAATTATTTTTTTCAATTATTAATCATTTTCTTGAAATTTTAATTCAGTTCTTCAATTCTTAAATTATTTGTATCCAATCGCAATTCTTTTCTTTTATTGATACTTATTTTTTTTATTTTCAATTATTCTTTCAATTTGCAAGTGTTTTTTCGAATTTTAATACAGTTTAATTTTTCAAAAAGCAATTCAACTTTCAATTGTTTCTAGAATTATTCCTATCATTTTCTTAATATTTTAGTTTTTTTTTAATTTCATGTTTATCTTTTTCTGTTTAAAATTATTTCTATCAATTGTCAATTTAATAATCTTGCCATGTTTTGAATTTTTTTCAATTATTTTCTTCAATATTCAATAATTATCAGCTTTTTTCGATGATTTTTAGGGTTCCGTACCGTAAAACGGAACCTTATTAAAATCACTATGTGTGTCCGTTTTCGCACCCCCTCTAACTTCTAAACTATATGAGCTAGAGACTTCCAATTAGGTACACATATGTAATTTCACCTTAGATTTACGAAAATGGTATGGAAAACGCGATTTGAGCTCATGAACATGCCGAAATCCAACAAAAACCACTTTTTTTACCCTAAAATGCAAAAAAATTACCATGTCCCCCCCCCTAATCTTTTAAACTATTTGACTTAAAATGCTGCAATTTGGTACACTTATGTAAATTTACGTGTAGATTACAGGAAAATTATAGAGAACTTTCGTAAAGGCGGTCTTCATAGTGTTTACTAGCCAAAAAGTACGATTTTTAAAAAAAAAATCGAAAAAATGACCATGTCCCCCCCCCCCTAATCTTCCAAACTATTTGACTTAGGATGCTGCAATTTCATACACATATGCAGATTTACGTGTAGATTACAGGAAAATTATAGAGAACTTTCGAAAAGGCGGTCTTCATAGTGTTTACTAGCCAAAAAATACGATTTTTTGAATAAAATTCGAAAAAATGACCATGTCCCCCCCCTAATCTTCCAAACTATTTGACTTAGGATGCTGCTATTTGGTACACGTATGTAGATTTACGTGTAGATTACAGGAAAATTAAAGAGAACTTTCGAAATGGCGGTCTTCATAGTGTTTACTAGCCAAAAAGTACGATTTTTTGAAAAAAATTCGAGAAAATGACCATGTTCCCCCCCCCCCCCCCCCCTAATCTTCCAAACTATTTGACTTAGGATGCTGAAATTACGTACACATATGCAGATTTACGTGTAGATTACTGGAAAATTATAGAAAACTTTCGTAAAGAAGAAGAATTTTACTATACAAAAATTACGATTTTTTGAAAAAAATTCGAAAAAATGACCGGGCCCCCCCCCCCTAATCTTCATAACTATTTGACTTAGGATGCTGCAATTTGGTACATGTATGTAGATTTACGTGTAGATTACGGGGAAAATATATAGAAGTTTTTTAATGTTCGTCTTCATAGAATATACTATCCAAAATTCGTGTTTTTTCAAATAAAATTTTGAATAATAATTAGTTAATTCCTTATTTTTTGAAAACATATTTAAATAAACATTACAATACATTACTTTCCTCTCACAAACAACCAGAAAAATTGTAAAAAAACTAGTCTCCTTCTTTCTCAGTTTCTAATTCTGTTTCTTTTGTATAATATATTATGTTTCCGGAACCATTCAGGTGTTTCCGTTACCGTTCAGGTGTTTCCGTAACCATTTAAATGTCTCCGTAACAATTCGGGTGTTTCCGTAACCATTCTGGTGTTCCTGGAACCATTCGGCTGTTTCCTGACCCATTCGGGTGTTTCCGTAACCATCCGGGTGTTTCCGTAACCATTCGGGTGTTTCCGTAACCATTTGGTTGCTTCTGTTACCATTCGGGTGTTTCCGTAACCATTTGAGTGTTTCCGTAACCATTCGGCTGTTTCCAGAACCATTCGGGTGTTTCCGGAATCATTCGGATGTTTCTGTCTCTGTCTTTCACTATCTCCCTCTCTCTTGCACACAACCTCAAATTGACAGCTATTGGCTGTGATCGACGGACGGATGGACGGACGACAAAGTCTCACTATAAGGGTTTCGGTCCCATCTCTGCCTCCTATAATTGAAAAAAATTAGAGCGGTATGGAACCCTTCGACTTGGTACGAGTGTAACTCGTACTTGCCTGATTTTTCCAATTAAGAATATTTTTCTTGAACTTTTAATTCAGTTTTTCAACTATTCTCTTTAATCCACAATTATTTTCTTTGATTTTGAATTTTTTCTTCAATTTTCAACTATTTCTTCAAATTTTTAATTATTTGTTATAATTATTCCTACAGTTTCCTTTAGTTTTTAACTGTCAATTATTTTCTTAAGGGGTTACATGGGTTTAATCGTCAAAAAAAGGCCTATATTCAACAATTTCTTTTTTATATAAAGAAGGAAATATTTTATTATAACTTTTTAATTTCTTAAATACTTATATTTAAAGAAGAAGTTTTAAAATTTGCGAAGAAAAATATCCAGAAGTCAGCCATTGAGGCGTCATTTCCGGTGACCCCTCGGAAAAAGGTGCATCCGCGTTAACAGCACAATTCCTGACAGAATCATCTGAAATGAAAAAACAAAATATTTTCTTTTAGTACAGACCTGAAACTAGAATGTGGACGAAGAGAAAAAGAAAAAAGTGAAAATTGGATTTTTGGCAGACCTTTTTACAATTTGTTTTTAATAGTTGTGATTGCAGAAAAAAAATCCTTCGTCCAAGTACTGGAGAATTGTATCCCGAAGGCCTGTGCAAAATTTCATCAAGAGCGGTTGGATAGTTTTCGAGAAATTTTGACAACCTACTTTGAAAACACCGTTTCGAGAAAAACGCATACACTGAAAAAAATGTTTAGGTACACTACAAAGAATTCTGGCTGTTACAAATAAATAATGTCGCTCCATATCGTCGACCTAAACGTTTAGTTGTGGTACCTAAATTATATTGCAGAAAAGATATATCTATTCTGCCTAGAAAATTTAACCAGTTATTCTATATTTTTAGCTGAATAACAACTAGATAATATAGGAGTAGCTCCTAAATTCTTTTAGCAACATTTTTTAGATAATACGTCTAGCTAATGTTGACAGCATTTCTAGCTGTGGTGGATAGAATTTCTAGAAGACATTACTCTCTTGTTTATATAGCCATATTTGATCTCACAGATATAAAATAATATATATTTTAACAATACAAAACCTGTTAAGGTAAAAGATTTAATGAATATGAATTTCCGTAAATAAAAATCACTATAAGATTTTATATTTAAAATTACCTTATGACTTTTAATAAAAGATATTTGTAGTTTCACTAGAATTAAACAATATGTCACTTTCAATCTTTCAAATCATTTTTCTAACTGATAATAATTGTTGGTTTTATTGTAAATTTTTGTAGTTAGTGCACGTATATTTGTTTATTTTTATATAAAATTGCAAATAAACTGTTTCTTTATTAATAAAACAGCGTTATCTGCAACATTCTATATTACAAGTTAAATCGAGATAAATTAACATAATTGCATAATTTGTTTTATTTAAATTAACGTTATTGAATGCATTTGAGGTACCATAAAAGCATAAATCTTTTAGGAAATTATTTAATTCATAAAACTTGTATATACACTGAGAAAAATGGATGTTTACCCGTAACGACTGGATATTAAGCGTTAACATCTGGATGTTAAGCGTTAGCATCTAGATGGTCAGCGTTAACATCCAGTCGTTAAGGGTGAACATCCATTTTTCTCAGTGTAGACTACTTAAAAACTGAAAATTTGTACTTTCTATTACATTGAAGCTGGTACAATGATCATAAACAATTAAAACTTATATATGCCACTAACTAATCACAATTAATAACTTTAAACATTAAAACAATTAGATCCTTGCACAGAACTTTGCGAATGGAACACATCCAACACATTAATCACTAACCTAACCACTTTATTCGAAAATAGAAACGCAATGCGTAAAAATAGCACGAACATATGATTTACACTGAAGGACCGCCATGTTGAAAGTATACAGCAATGCATTCTGCTCATTATAGGTATAATGTATAGCCATGGCACCTAAACTTTCTAACCGAACTGTCAACATGAAACTGTATCGGTAAGGCTGCTAGATAGTATAGCAAGAGGTGGTAAATATTTTTCCTAAATTTTCTGTACGCACGAGCTAAATTGTTTTCGTACTTCGGCAATCTAGTTTAACTATTACTCCAATAACGGATTGCAATTGTACCTATATTTAACCAGCAATATATTTTTAGGTAAAGTACCAATACCATTTTTTTCAGTGTAAGTTTTGAGTAACCATAAAACTGGAAATAAAACATTTTTGTTAACTTCCATTGAATCGTCGATTCCTGGGCCATAAAATAAAGAACCTGCAGCAGCTGTAGTATTTAGGGTATCCTTTTGCTCCTGTCTATGATAAATCCTGGCTTCGCGAGTCTCGCTCGCCCCGGTTGAAAAAACATGTACATGAACACGTACACGAACGCGTACATGAACACGCACTTGAAAGCACTCATATTCATGTGCATGAACATGTACGTGTTCATGTACGCGGTATTGAAACATGTTCATGTACACGAACACGTATATGTTCATGTACATGTTCATGAGCTCCATTGAGTCAATAATTTCATACATGTTTATGTGCATGAACATATACACGAACACGTATACGTTCATGTACATGTTCATGAGCTCCATTAAGTGAAAAATTCCATTCATATTCATGTACATGAACACCAACATGTTCGTGCACATGAACATGTAAACGAACATGATTGAAATTTTGCAAAACTTCAAACGTTGCACAGTAGTTTTCTATGGGAGATATGGCTGCGCAGTTGTTTTTCAGGAACAAATGTGGAGAAATACCATAGGCATAGTTACCTTTGTTTAACATTTTTGAGTAATTTAAAAAATTGTGTGCATGAACGTTTACACATTCATGCATACGTTGATACACATGAACATGTGTATTGTTTTTTGAACTTATTAACGTGGATGAACATATATGTGTTCATGTACATGTTCATGTTTCAATGCCGCGTACATGAACACATACATGTTCATGCACATGAACACGTACGCTTTCATATACGTGGTCATGTACGCGTTCGTGTACGAGTTCATGTACATGTTTTTATAACCGGGCAGATTTTTTTTTAGCTGCGCACACTTAATACCTGACTCTGAGCGCGCACCTTCCCAAGGCTGTATCTCCAAAGCTTTTATTCGGATCGACTTGAAAATTTAGGATCATATTCTCAAGATGTAGAAATTAATAAGATAATAAAAAAAAATTGATTTTTTAAAGCTGTGAAACCCATGTAACCCCTTAAATATTCACCAATTCTGTGCTTTTTTACTTTTGTTTACTATTTATTTATTAATACCTATACCCAAGTAGCACGTAATATTACGTAAGTATCGCAGTAATATTACATTCAATATTAGTAATATTACAGGTTGATGTTACAGTAATATTACTGTGACATTAAAATGTCCGCGTCAAGGTAATATTACAAGGTAATATTGAGGTAATATTACAAAGTGATATTACAGTAATGTTACAAAGTAATATTACAGTAATATTACAGTGACATTATAGTAATATTACAATTAAATATAATGGACAAAAAATTTTGGGGGACCGAGTCTTGAACCCTTGTAAGCTGACCAAGTAGGTAGCTGCCTTAAAACACTCGGCTACTTAGCTCTTAGAATATATTTTAGAAAGTCTTCTACATATTGTACTACATATCTGTAATAAATAATAAATCTGTAATACTACAGATCTGTAATATTACTGTAATATTACCTCAACATTACCCTGCAATATTACCTTGACGCGGACATTTTAATGTCACAGTAATATTACTGTAACATCAACCCGTAATATTACCAATATTGAATGTAATATTACTGCGATACTCACGTAATATTACGTGCTACTTGGGTAGAGATTTGTAAATTATTTATTTTCAATAATTTTTTTGAAGTCTACATTTAATTCCTTAATTCTTCAATTTTTCTGTCCAATTCACAATTATTTTCTTCTTTTTTCAATTATTTTGGCAATTTTTAATACCATTTTCTTTTTATTAAATTGCGATTATTTCTTCAAATTTCAATCGAGGTTAATTTTTTAAAATCAAAATTGTATTCAATTATTTTCTACAATTATTCCTGTAATTTTTTTCCTTTTTTAATTTCCAATTGTTTTTTTTTTGAAATTTTATATTTGTTCTTTAATTTTTTTTAATTATTTTTGTCAATTGTCGATTTCTTAATCTTGACATTATTTCGATTTTTTTTCATATATCAATTATTTTCGTAATTTTTAATTATTTTAGGTCGATATTATCAACTCGAGACGATATTTTTGTCAACAATATCGATACGATATTTGGATGGTCAAGAGATTTCGAGATCAATATCAATATTGCTCAAATATCGTATCGTCTTGATATCGTGGAGCACTGAAAAGTGATTGCCAAGAGAACAAATCAATTTAAAAAGTTAAAGATTAGTTATAAAATTTTATAAAAATGATTGAAAATTGAAAAAATTGAAGGAGATGATTGAAAATTGAAGAATGTAATGGAAATTTAAAAAATATAATTGAAAACTAAAGAATGGAATTGAAAATTAAAGAATCGGATTGAAAATTGAATAATCGGATTGAAAATTGAAGAAGGAAATTGAAAGTTGAAGATAATAATTAAGACTTGTAGAAAATAGTTGTAAAATTGAACAATTTAATTGAAATTCTACAATTTCTGTGATTGAAAAGAAAATTGAAAGAAGCCGAAAATGATTAAATGTTGAAAAATTAATTGAAAATAGAAAAGAGTAATTGAAAATTAAATTATTAATTAAACCTACAAAAATACCGGCCCACCTGGCGGCGGCCCACCGGGATTTTTCTCAGTATCCCGAATGGCCAATCCGGACCTGCTTTTATTACTAATGATTTACTGTTCGGTTGTCATATTTCATTCAATTAAGGTAGTTCTCCGACAGTTATAATTGAAAAAACCAATTTTATATGGACTTTCTTGAAATTGAGAGAAAACGATATTTTATATGTGCGTTCTATTTGGTTAAAATTTCAGTACCCCTTGCGATGCTCAAAATTGAGATATTTAGGTTAAAAATGTCAATTTTGTGTAAGGGGTACTGAAATTTTAACCAGATAGAAGGCACATATAAAATAACGTTTTCTCACAATCTAAAGAAAATCCATAGAAAATCGATTTTTTCAGGTATAACTGCCGGATAACTACCTACAAGTTAAAGGACACTGACTTAGTTGTAAACAGTTCCACATTAAGGAATGACTAATTGACAGGTAAATAAGAAGGGGGGTGATCAAAAATTAGATATTTGACTATTTTCGTTATCAACTAAATAAGACTTAGTCATATAATGAAATACTTTCAAATATAATTAGACAAATAGTGTAATTTTATATCATATTACACTAAGTGCATAATTCGCAGTTGCATTTCATGAAATGTCTAAAATTTGAAACACATAATGAAATAAAAATTTATTTCACTATGTGGCAGCGCTTCATGAAACGTCTAGACATTTAATGAAATGTCAGATTTTGTTAAAAGGCTAAGACATATATACTCTCTAAATTTCTTGGAGTGAGATTTCACTCCACTAAGAGCGAAAACTGAGCCACTCTAATCAGAGTGAAAAATCCACTCTAAAAGAGTGAGATCTCACTCTAAGACTAAATTTTTCACTCCAAGCAAAAAGTGAACACACATTCTAATTTTTGAGTGAATTTCCACGCGAATTGGAGTGGAAGCTCACTCCTTAAGAGTGAGATCTCACTCTTTTAGAGAGGGTTTTACACTCTGATTGAAGTGGCTCAATTTCCACTCTTACTGGAGTGAAAACTCACTCCATGAAATTTAGAGAGTATATATATATATATATGTTGTAGGCGAAAAGAAAAATCCGTCGTTTAAACGCGGCCGAATAGAAAAATCGACTTGTTGACGATTATTATTCTGTTAATCGCCTGAAATTTTTAGTGCCTAGGCATTAACCTAAGTGACTAAAAATTAACTAAAAATTATAAACGCGGAAAGCGCGCCAGGCGAATAGAAATAATGTTGATATTTCTATTTCTCAATAGAGAAATATCCTACCATGTCTGTTTCTAAAACTAAATAAGTAATTTTTATAAAATAAAAAAATTTTGAAACTCAATTTTATTGTATATTAGAAGAACTTTTAATTTATTTCTATTATATAAATGTATAAGTCTGCTTAATAATAGTCCACTAATATAATTTTATTTATTGCAGCAAGTCAAGCTTTGGTGGCATTGCGAGCTACATGTGATTTTCAATTTGAAACAAGAGCACCTGTTTGTTTTACATTGATTTGCTGCCGGTTTACAATTACATTTTTTGAACCCTTGTCCGCCGCACATTGATTGCTGCGATGCAGCTTCTCTTAAAGTCAAATATGTATTCCTACATACTTCATCAAGATTTAAAATTTCAGTCCCCGATTGCTTTACATCAGTTCGCGGAAACCAACCTTTTATGATGCTGTTTTTTGTTCCGATCTGATAAACATCATTTTTAGAATCTATTATGACACCTATAACTGTAGGGAAATCTAACGGGCCACGATCCACAGAAGGAACTGCCAAAGTTACGCAAGTACCATTTGTTAATGGTGGAAATTGCTTTTCGGAGAAGTTTACCATTTTTTCAGCTGCGATTTTCTGTCTCTTAAAGCAGTCTTGTTGGTTCATTAATAAATTTTTACTCCTAACACAAGAGGAACAAATAAGGTTATTTTCAGTACCTAAATCTAAAGTAGCGCAATCAATATGAACGCGCAAATTACATTGAGTACATTTCATACTATTTTTGTAACCTAATTCTAAATTGCATGTTCCGCAAAGGCTAGTGTTGCATGAATCAAAAGAAATTTCTTTTTAAGGTGATTGTTGAGTTTGAATATTTTCTTTAGAAACAATTTCCTCAGGAACAATTTCCTCAGGAACAATTTCCTTAAGAACAATTTCCTCAGGAACAATTTCCTCAGGAACAATTTCCTTAAGAACAATTTCCTCAGGAACAATTTCCTCAGGAACAATTTCCTCAGAAACAATTTCCTTAAGAACAATTTTCTCAGGAACAATTTCTTCAGGAACAATTTCCTCAGGAACAATTTCCTCAGGAACAATTTCCTCAGCAACAACTTTGCAGATTGTGCAGAATTTCCACAGGTAGAGATGTACTTAAAAGTCCACACTGTATTGGTCCCAAAACTGCTTCATATGGAGTACGATTAATAACTCTATGCTTCGAGATATTCTTTTGCCATTATAAAAAAAAAATTTTTAAATTTTTAACTACTACCTCTCTTATATTCATTTATATGAAAACGAATAATCGTCAGTTTTTTATATAAAACTACTAAGCTACTCATTGAGATAAAACAAATGCTTTAAATAAAGTTAATTTTATTGACCACACCAAATAGAAAATACATTAAGTTTAAAATGCAAATTACACATACACATACAAATAAAACAACTGCTTTAAATAAAGTTAATTTTATTGACCACACTAAATAGAAAATACATTAAGTGTTAAATGTAAATTACATTAGAAGAGATCACAAGGAAGCAAATAAGTTAATATTATAAAAGTTTATTTATTGATCTTTAAACTTTATTTTAATAAAAACATTTATTCACCTGCACTTCAAAACAACCACGGGACCAGTTATTCCACTTGTTGTCTACCATCCAGGCTGCTAACATTTTTTCTACTTCAGCATTCGCCCTCTCTACGCTACCTTGCGATTACGGATGCCGTGGTCTTCCATGCAAAATTTTGCAGTGTGGCCAAATAATTGCAAGTGCGTTGACCACAGCCAGGGCCGGTTTTAGGACTTTCAGCGCCCTGTGCAGGCTAAGAAACGGCGCCCCCCCCCTAAATAATTTTTGGTTTTTATTATTTATAAATATTTTAAATAATAAAACAATATTTAAGTAATGCTATATTACTTAATAAATACATATTAATTTTTTATTATGAATCTGATTGTTTCGAACATATATTCTAATATCGACTTAAACATTTTCAGACTTAACAATGTGCAAAAATATTCTTCAAATATTTATAACAAATATAATTAAATAAAAGTTGCTTTTCGACTCTTTTTTCTTGCAAAATCATCAATCAGGTCTGAAAAATCTACTGTTTCCAGTATATTATTTTCAATAAACAAAATTGCAAGAGAGTTTAATCTAGTATCGCACATAGTTGAACGTAAATAAGTCTTGATTAATTTTAGCTTAGAAAAGCTTCGCTCAGCAGACGCAGCAGAAACAGGTGTTGTTAATAAAATTCGAAGGGCAACCCATACATTGGGGAAATTATCTTTTAAATTATTTTTAGTTATAAAATTTAAGACTTTTAAGGGTGTTGTCTCAGTTTCAGGCAACATTTGTTTTAAATGTACAAGCTCGCATTGAAGTTCAACGCCACTGATATCACTCTCATTATTGTGAGATAATTTATTTTCTAAGTTTCTACACAGCTGTTTTAAGCGGTCCTCTTCTGGAATTTGTTTCAAATTGTATAAAAACGACCAAACGTCATTATAATTTTGTAACTGTTCAAATCGTTCATTAATCGATTGAGTTGCAACATCGAGAATTACGTAGAAAAAATTTATTTTGAAATTTCTTTCTGGATCTTCAATTGGTTCGTCAGATGCTTCGTAATAAAATTGCTTTTTTTTACATCTTACACGACCACTTTTTTCGAAGGCTGATTAAACTTCTAATAATTCTGCAAATTCTTTAGCAGTTGCCACTGCTTTTTCAAAACCTTCATTACGATAATCATTCAAATAGTTTAAACAAGAATTTAAAAGATTGTTAGCCACAAGAATATCTGCAGAAGGGTTTTGTAGTGATTTGCTGGCAATATTTAACTGGAATAATATGTCGTACCAGACAATTATTGCTACAATAAATTTGAACTTAACGATTTGATCAGCAAGTGTTTGAGCTTCATATCGTAGAAGAGAATCATTATCAGTGTTTTTTGAAAGATCAATCAAAGCTGACTGAATATTTTCTAAGTCATATCTAAATGGTTTCAGACTATCTATTCTGCTTTCCCATCGGGTCGTGCAAAGAGGTTTCAGTGTTAAATTCTTTACGTAAGTCTTCAATACTTCCCAACGTTGAGTCGATCCCGAAAATAATACATAAACTTTTTCGATTGTACCAAAGAGTAGAACCATTTTTAGCTAAAGACGATTTTGATCCAATATCGAATAACTTGCAGCAGAAACAAAAAATTTTATTACTAAATTCAGAGTAAACCAACCATCTTCGTTTTACAGTTTCTCCATTCTGTAACTTTCTTTCCCAATAAGAATTATTAAAGTGACGATTTTGCAAATTTTATGGAAAAGATATGTTTGGTATTCCAGGAGGACCTTTTTGTACAATAGACTCGACTGTGAAGTGATTAACTCTTTGCCACAGAGCAGGGTCAGAAGATACACAATTATTTTCTACGTTTCCACTACCTATTATTTCTGAACCAGTTGACGAATCTTTTGATAATATGTTCTCTTCACAAACTTCACTTAGGTCAGTTTCAGTATTTTTTACTGAAATTAAATTCATAGGGTCTCTCTGATCAATTTGAAACTCTGCAAGACAAATTTAAATAAAAGGTTGAATTTTAATTTAATTTTTTATTTAATTGTAAACGTGTAAGTTTACAATTAAATCTTTTGAACTTATAATTAATAGATTAATTACCTTGGGACACATTTTCACAACTTAATTCAGAAAAATGTAGAATTTCACTATCTTTTTTTACCGGCAAAGATTTATCTTCCTTTCTATAGAAAAAATTGTAATAAGTTAACTAATATTATTTGCAAAAAGTTATGCAAATTTGAAACAATCTTATGACAATTGTAATAATTGAAAAATGGTCTTATTTATTTTTAACTCTTACTTGTCCCTTGTACATTCCGTACTTTTTAACAATTCGTCATTGGAGTTATTATTCTTGTTAACAACTTCATTTTCTAAAAAATTTTCGCAGGATTTCTCTATATTTTTAAACACAAAAGATAAAAGTAAATAATAACGAAAATACCTAAAAATTCAAGTTACATCAAAACATAGTATGTGGCAGGAGACCTCGAAAAATTATTTTTTTCTGAATTACCTGAAACTACAATAAATTTTTTTAAAGCATTAGCACTTTTTTGTGTTTCTTTTTCGTCGTTAAATTTTCTTTTTCGATTCTGAGCACCGGACAATTTTTTCGACATGTTGAGTCTTGCTTATAAATTATGAGAAAAAATAAATAGCAACCGTGATAGCAACTAAGTTAAAAACATTGTTAATTAATTGTTGTTATTATGTTTAACTTACAGAGGGTGGAATCAGATGGACTAAGATATGGAGTAACAGCGATAAGAAAGTTAATTGCAGTACGCTTTCAATGTACCGAACTCTGCTCTTACTGTGAACTTGTCGGGCCCGGAAATATCTTTTATCGTGAACTTTCCACTCTTAGGGTGAAATCAGATAAATGCGTCAAACGTTGCGTCGTAATGAGATAGAGAGAGATAGAAACATATCTGCATCTTTTTCTTTTTCTTTACGACACAACGTTTGACGCAACCATATGATTTCACCCTTAAACCCTAAACACAATAGATTAGCTTATGAAAACGAGAAGCATGAGAAAGAAGGAGAACAGATACATTTTTAGTCCTTTTCTCTATCATATTACCTGTATTTTGCGTATGTATGCGCAAAGTCCTTGTAGAAGCAGGGCTAAGCTGCGACCTCGATTAGGCATTTTGGGTTATGACGTCATATGATTATGATGTTATTGTCTGAAGATGTGATTAAAATTTTACATTGATTTGTTGAGAAAAAAATAGAAAAGGACAAAGATATGCTTTTCTCCGCCATTGTCTGTATTGTACAGTCGGATACATTGATGCCTTGACTTCACGAAGTAATAGTAAGGAGACCGATCTCCATTGAAATATAATGTCCGAGAAACATGCACGAAAGTTGCCAAGTTCACTTCGTGATAACCAGCTATGTTGAGCATGCGCATTGGACTCGAATGTGTTCATTGGTTCCAGCTGTGAAAGTGAGGTTATATTTTTGTCTCACTCGCACACTTTCCATGAGACGAAAAGAGACAGTCGTGTGCTTATTGCGCATGCTTCAACCGACTTGGGTGATCTTCTGATAGTGAACTTGGCAATTTTCGTGCAGGTTTTCAGTTATCTATAGAAACGCTTTCTACCGGCAGTTCGAACTCCTTACTATTACTTCATGCTTGACTTCCTTTGATTGAACTTTCCAGTCAGAGTTGGGAAGTTACGCGTAACTTCGAGTTTTGGACGTAAATTACGTGAGATTTTTACAGTTGTGAAATACGTCATTCACAACCTCAACGACCATCAAAAAAAGGGGGCAGTGAACAGAGCATGATATAGAAAAAAACAGAAACAGTCTCGTTGTCTTTAAATTTTCGCTAGTATATAATATATATATATATACATACATGTGTCACCTAAGATTTTGGTGCCCCCCCAAACGTGGCGCCTCGTGCAACTGCACAGGTTGCCACCCCCTAAAACCGGCCCTGACCACAGCAGCAACAAATTCTCGGCCATTGTCACTCTTCAGAATAAAAGGTGCACCAAATGTAAAAAAAAATTTGACAGCTCTTCGGCAACGTTAACTGCATGCTTTGATTTTAGGGGCCTCAATTGCAAAAATTTCGTAGCATGATCCTGATAATTTAATACCCAATTAAATTATCCGCCAGGACTTGACTGGAAGTCGATCAAATCGACTTGGCCTCGGCTATTGAATCCATGCGTGACGATAGGTTTAATTACAACACCTTTTCTGATTGTTGTCCTATTGCGTGTACATGTTTGACAACAATTAACAAATATTTCAATACCCTCACAACAAAAGGATATCCCTAGGATATCCTCAGGATATCGGAAATAATGTCAGGATATCCTGAAAATGTCCCCAGGATATCCTCAGGATATCAAAAGGATATCCTGCGGATATCCAAGCCGCCGCAATAAAGATATTCTCAGGATATCCTCAGGATATCCCTAGGATATCCCCAGGATATCCTTAGGACATCCTCAGGATATCCCCAGAAATGTTTAAAAGGATATCCCAGGATATCCCAAGGATATCCCTAGGATATCCTTAGGATATCCCAAGGATGTCCTCAGGATATCCCAAGGATATTTTTGAAAAAAAAATTATAATAAAGTAGATATTAATTTACTTATTTATAATTTTTTATGTCCTTCCTTATATATAATAATTTAATGGTTAAACGCATCGGAAAAATCTTATGGGATACGGGGATCGAACCTACTTAACTATGATGGATGCCAAGCTTACGCGTAGCCTTAAACCTCTCGGCTACTTAGCACTTGCTATTCAAATGCAATGAATCTTTGTTACTCTTCCGTAAAGTTTAGTGGCCTTCCTCAAAACCAAAGGATATCCTACGGATATCCTTCAGGATATCCTCAGGACATCCTGAAATAATGTTAAAATAACCTGAAAACGTCCCTAGGATATCCCTAGGATGTCCTGAGGATATCCTAAGGATATCCCTAGGACATCCTAAGGATATTGTTAGAACATCCTAAGGATATCCTCAGGACATCCTCAGGATATATTCATGCTTTTACAGGGATGATGCGTATAAATACTTTATGAATATTTATAGGCTAAAAACTATGCTATTCCTTAGGCTCTAAAACATTTTGCATACTTATGGCTATTGGTCACGTGCAGGTATCTCTTAGACGCCTTGAGGGGAATTGGTATACCCCCACCACTTGCTTAAATTTAGTTTCTACGGAATACCGGGAGGTTCTTCTGGGTTTTAAGTTGTAACGTATTGGGGGCATACCGTTTCTTTTCATCACGTCCATGCGCAATGTGATAAAAGCCCGTTGGTCACAGCAACAAATTACAAATTATACCTGCTATTGGTTATAGTATTCTTTTAATTGGTTTTAGTATAGTTTTTCAACAATTTGTTTAAACAATAATTTTTTTAATTACAACTTTTTATCTGATAATTTTTTAATGTTGTTTTTAATATGAAGATAGTGATAACTTGAGACATTGCTTTTTCCTCCTGATGTAGCTTATAATGATAGTTCACGAGCGTATAGCATAGTGGTTGGAGCGTTGCGTTGGGCTTTAGGCCCAGAAGTTGCGAGTAGTTCGAGATCTCTTAGCGTTAAATAGATTTTGGTAAAAATACACAATCCGTTTGTTAAATTTACGTACAATTGCCTGTGAGGGTAGTTGTGAGTTACCAAAAAGCTTGTGTATTTTTATCTAAATATCATTGGGTAGTTGTTTAAAAGGCTTTAGGTAAAATTACTGAAAATCTTGTGTACTTTAATCCATAAAATCTTTGGGTTTTTTGGTTCAAAAACATTATAGGTAAAATTACCCAAGTAATTTCTTTCAGTGATAGTGTAGCTCGCCAACACAAAGGTACCCTTGTACAAAAAATTATATTTGGTTATTAATTTGCATAAGTATAAGATATTTTAAAATTTCTAACGTGTGGTAATCTAAATTCCATGTGTCAAACTTGTGGAAACATCTGAGTATTTGTGGATCTATAGATTATTGATTTTCATGAACACCATTACAATTATCAAAATATTGTAGATATATATAACAATATTGTGAATTGTTATCCCTTGCAAAAAAGTAGTACTGTATTCAGTACTGGGAAGAAGTACTGGGTTAAGTACTGTAAAATCAGTACTTTTTCGCGCAATATAATTTTTTAAGCACAATAACACATTTTTTCTCAAATTTTAGTGCAATTGTGATTTTGCGTTCAATGTATTCCTCTCTATTTAATTTACAACGAAAAACTATTGCCCAGCCGTAGCACCCATACAAACTTAGTGCGCAGCATGAAAAAATTATTAACAATCCATGGTGAAAAAAGTACTGACTTTCCAGTACTGAACCCAGTACTTGTCTCAGTACTGAACCCAGTACTTCTTCCCAGTCCTTAACCCAGAACTAAATCCAGTACTTCTTTTTGTAAGGGATAAAGACTACCACTTTTGTACAAATCAATTATTGACATTTTTAATATTTTAATATTTTTAATCAGTGGATATTTTTATTATTATTTTCATAAACAGTGCATTAAAATATGTAATTATATGTAATTTCAATAAAATTTAAATTTTGTGCTTTTCGGAATTTCAAGCCAAAAAAGATGTCCTGGTTTAAGAAACAACATTTTTCTTTCTAAATTTGAAGAAATGAATATTTACTTATTCAGAAGTCAAAAGTGTTACACTTTTTAATAAGTGTATACATGTACACTTCCAAATAAGTGACATTTCTCTCTAAATAAGGGGCTGTTCAAGTATTACGTGAGCATATTTTAAGAGGTTTTTGGCCCCCTCCCCTCCCTCATGTCAGCATTTTTCAATGGATGAAAAAATAATTTTGTATGGAGAGTCAGCATTTTGGAACCCCCTTCCCCCTCATTGATGCTTAAATAATACTTAAATGGCCCCTAAGTGATATTTTCACTTATTTTAAGTGCATATACACCAGACCCGTAGTGAACTTTTCTGGCGCCCGAGTCAAACTTAAAAATTTTCGCCCCCCTCCCCTACTCATTTATAAAAAATTTTGCAACCTTGGTTTTATTTGATTTAATTTTACATTGCTAATTTTTTTTTTTTTTTGCAAATGTATTTATACTTTATAGAGAAAAATTGATAGACTTATTCACCCACTTTTTTTATTTTTAAACATTTTGCTTCCTCATTGAAGAAGCTTTGTGATCGTTAAAATTTTTGAGTTTTAAAAATAATCTAAATCGACTTATGTTTATCACACTTAAAATACAACTTAACAAATAAAAAATCATATTGTCTCAAAACGAATCGATTGACCTATATAAAGTCTATAATGGACCGAAAATTCGCATAATAATAAATCATGAGTTTTAATTTTTTTTTTCATTGAAAATTCTTTTTCTTTTTACACCTTCTCCAATTTTTATTTTATAATCATAGATCCTTTGGACAAAATATTCTATATGTAAAAATGGATCAATTTAATTATGTATAAAGTATACATTTTATTCTCAATTTGAAGAAATAATGGGGATTTTTAATTTTTAATAAAATTTTAATTTTGACGTCTTTAATATAACTACTCTAATTGGCATTTTTAAGTAATGATTCCTTTATAAAAATTTTAAAAAATGTTTTACAATGAAAAACGAATTTAGCTTCCTTTTTGAGAAAGCAAATATTTTTTTTACATAAAAGCGAAATCTTCAAAAATGAACATAATTTTCACATAGTTTTGTAATTTCTTCATATCTTCATAGTTTGCTGCATTTATTTTTTAAAGATTATATCTCCGTTTTTCAAATAATTTTCATTTTGTATTAAATGTTCTTAGTTTCCTACATTTTTTCAGTTCTTTTACTTATTGTCTTTAAATTAATATCTTCACATTTTTATCAAGTTATTCGTTCTTTCATCATATTTTTTATTCTTTAAGCTTTTAATTAATTTAATATTTTTAACTTTTTATCTTATAGCTTAAAATTTTTATGTTCTGTAGGTTTTCCAATGTTCATCATAATTTCTTAATCTTTATAATTTTTTACAGAATTTCATCTATTATTTTTTAAATGTAAATTTGCTACTAAATTTTTATCAATTTGCAAGGAAAATAAAAATGATAATTCGCTAGACACCCTGTAAATTTCTTTAAATTTTACATGTTGAAAAAGGTTAATTTTTTAAGTAATTGGATTCTCAAAATTATTACGTATTTTAAATTAATTATCTTTATAAAAGGGAATAAAAATTATATGACCTTTAAGTTCTGAACGTTTAAATCAACGAAATTATTATTTTAATATTTTACAAATTCAAATTTGACCAAAAATAAAGTTTTGCTTACCAAAAAAATGATTTTGATATTTTAAGAATTAAATTCTTCTTTTATATTTTGCGTTGCAAAAGTTATTCTTGAAAATATTTCCATGTAACAAAAATTTCATTTAAATGAACGTTCAGAACTTCAGGGACATAAATTATTATTTTAAATTTTTATTCAATTCTCTAAAAGAAAAATATAGGTACTAGGTATTTATTTCATTTTTTCATTATTTATTAAATTCTACATTTCAAAAGGAATAAATTTTTTATTTAATATTTTAATTAATTAATATTAAAACAAATTTATAATTTTATATTCGATTTAGCTCCTAGTTTTGTTCTAGGACTAGATTTAATTAAATACTTTTGTATGAAAGGGCATTGCCCGTTAAATTGAAATAAATAAATAAATAAATAATTGAATTGAATTCTATTTAAATCTTTCTATGGGGCATTATTCCTGAACTACCCCAGTCAAAAATGAGAATATCCTATAACTTTAGTAAATTGTTGCCCTACATGATAATATCAAATCTCTGCAATATTAGCTCTTTTGAAAAAAATTTGTATGAAGTAGAGAGGGTTGAAGTTTTGACTTTTTGAAAGACACCGTCATTTTCAAGTTCGTATAATTATGGAACAACTTAATAGATTTTAATTTATATATAGTGAATTTTAAAGCTTTTTCATGCACTTTTTAAATAAAGAATAATTTAAAAAAAAAATGTTAACCCTTCATTTTTCCAAATTAAGTTTTATTTTTCACTTTTGAGGTCTTTCGGCGGTTTTTGGATTTTTTTTATTTTTTTCAATCGAAAGCTGAGATTTTTTCCAACGAAATACGTAAAACTGGAAATGGGCCAATAATGGGTTTTCAAGAGAATGTAAAAAAACCTACTTTTTTGCTTATTTTTTACATTTTCTCGAAAACCCATTATTGGCCCATTTCCATTTTTACATATTTCGTTGGAAAAAATCTCAGCTTTCGATTGAAAAAAATAAAAAAAATCCAAAAACCGCCGAAAAACCTCAAAAGTGAAAAATAAGACTTAATTTTGAAAAAAGAAGGGTTACAATCTTTTTTTAAAATTATTTTTTATTTAAAAAGTGCTTGAAAAAGGCTTTTAAATTCACTATATTTAAATTAAAATCTATTAAGTTGTTACGTAATTATATGAACTCGAAAATGACGGTGTCACTCAAAAAGTCAAAACTTCAACCCCCTCTACTTTATACAAATTTTTTTCAAAAAAGCTAATATTGCGGGGATTTGATATTATCATGCAGGGCAAAAATTTACCAAAGTTATAGGACATTCTAATTTTTGACTGGGGCAGTTCAGAAATAATGCCCCCTATGTACTTTAATTTCTTTTAAATAATTGATTTGTATTATCGAGCATTTAGCAGGGACTTTTACGAAATGTGACTTTTGTTTTGTTTTAAAATTAATACTATTGCAGTTCCCGTGTGGAAAAGTTCCCAGTATTTCCCAGTTTGTAAGTGGGCGCCAGTTGGGGCCTACCTAGCCCAGGTGGGCCCCACCTAGCCCCCAACTGGTGCCCACTTACACTGCGAAATACTCGGAACTTTCCACACGGGTTGAAACGCAAAGTGAGGTAAGTCATAATGTATAAAATTCCTCTTTTGGTGCAAATGATATGTTCATTTTTATGGCTCCCAACTACAAAAACATTTTTTTTTTGATAATTTAAAAATTATTATTCTGTTTTAATTTCGTTAAATTTTGGCGCCCCCATGCGTTTGCGCCAGCAGCAAGCGCCTCAGTCACCTAACTCTCAATACGGCACTAGCTAGTAATTCTGTTTGTGCTGGGTATATCCTGAGGATGTCCTGAGGATATCCTAAGGATGTCCTAAGGATGTCCTGAGGATGTCCTGAGGATGTCCTGAGGATGTCCTAAGGATGTCCTGAGGATGTCCTGAGGATGTCCTGAGGATGTCCTGAGGATGTCCTGAGCATGTCCTGAGGATGTCCTGAGGATGTCCTGAGGATATCCTGGGGATATCCGGGGGATATCCTGGGGATATCCGGGGGATATCCTGGGGATATCCGGGGGATATCTTAAATTTCATTTTATGAATATCCATGGGATATCCCTAGGATATCCCCAGGATATCGGCGGATATCCTTAGGATATCCCTAGGATATCCAAACCGCCGCTTTTAGGATATCCTGAAAATATCCTTGGATATCCCTGGGATATCCTAGGGATATCCACGGGACATTTTTAGGATATCCCGGGATATCCGGTGCTGTGAGGGTAGCCATTCTAGAAATGCACCATTTTTTTTTTATAATATATCATTTTGTCACGTCCTCCGTGTCCAGTGTTATGGTAAGCTTCCAGCAACTTCGGAAAAAATTCTTCCACTGCGATCATGTACACTAAATTATTCGCATCACTCTTTCTTTTTACAATAACATGCGATTCATTTTCGAATTGAATAATTTCATAATTTTTTAAATAATGGTAATGAGCTGCGTCTTTTTTTTTAACCATTCTTTATGTCAATTAAAATGGATTTCCCTTTTTCTAGCTGACTATGACTCCACATACACCGATTGCTTCTCGTTTTTTCAAGTACCTCTTTAACTTTTCTTTCAAATTCATCTCTATTTACAGAACCATTTTCCATTTTGAGCTAAGAAAAATAATGTGACACTCGCGTAAAGGAAGAAGAGACTAAATTTGATTTTGAATATTCTACAATATTAATTTGAAAGGTAGTTTTAACTAAGAATATGTAAATACAAAGATTATAAACACTGATTCATAATGAAAATAAATAAAATTATATTAGTGGACTATTATTAAGCAGACTTATACATTTATATAATAAATAGAAATAAATTGAAAGTTCTTCTAACCCTAATAGCACCGACTAGGCCGGGAACGTTCCTAGAATGGGCTGCTGGCCCCTTGGGTACGTTCCCTTGGACCGCTCCAATATACCTGACAAATCCGTTCCGGATTTCACTAGGCTAGGAACGTTCCCGCGGAACGTTCATGGAATGTTCCGAGGAACTTTGAATACACATTCAAAAAATCGCAGAACGGGTTGCGGAAAAAGTATGCGGAAAAAGCTGAAAATTTTTTTATTAATATTATTTAATGTTTTTAATATGATTGCTTCTATAGAACAGTGGTCACTAAAATCAACTGCGCAGCTCTAGGTGCGATAGAAAACTACTGCGCAAGATATTAACATTAATTATTTTTCAATGTGTATTTAAAGTTCCTCGGAACATTCCAGGAACGTTCCGCGGAACGTTCCTAGCCTAGTGAAATCCGGAACGTATTTGTCAGGTATATTGGAACGGTCCATGTGAACGTACCCCAGGGACCGGCGGACCATTCCAGGAACGTTCCCGGCACAGTCGGTGCTATTAGGGAATATACAATAAAATTGAGTTTCAGAATTTTTTTATTTTATAAAAATTACTTATTTAGTTTTAGAAACAAAGATGGTAGGATATTTCTCTATTGAGAAAAATAGAAATATCAACATTACTTCTATTCGCCTGGCGCGCTTTCCGCGTTTAGGTTAATGCCTAGGCATTAACCTAAGTGACTAAAAATTTCAGGCGATTAACAGAATAATAATCGTCTACAAGTCGATTTTCCTATTCGCCCGCGTTTAGCTTAAAGCCTAGGATTTAAGCTAAACGACGGATTTTTCTACGTCATATATATATGTCGTAGGCATTTAGACGAATCCGTAATTAAGCTTAATGTCTAGGCATTTAGCTTACTGCCGGCGTTTAGACAAATGCACGTCGACATCGTCTTTTTGCCTAGGCATTAAGTTTAATGACCAGCAGTAAGCTTAATGCCTGGAGCAGCTCGTCATTTAGACTAATCGAATTAGCATGCATCTGCAGTACATAAGCGTCTAATAGAAAATTAATTTAATTAATTATATTTAATGTATAATTTACCTAAATACATTTTATTTATATATGTATGTTATATATGTTTTGTATGTTTCAATATCAATTAATAAATTAATACGTGGTTAACAATTTCTTTATAATTTTTTTATTGATAATTATTATTTAAAATTATTCTTTATAAAATAATTCGTACAATTTTCTAGTATATATTGGTAACTATCAATCGTCGTCGAAAAGTTAAACTCGATACAAAACAATAATTTAATTGAAACACTAGCTGTATTGTTTTTGTTTTCGTCAAGTACTTATAATATAAGACTCTCTTTAATATTTTCTAAACTGTAATTAGTGATTAGTTGATCATTTTAATTCAGTCTTTAAATAATAGTCGAAGCAGGCACATTTTAAATTGTTTTTAATAATGGAAGACAATTCCGTAAATCTTCGTCAATTTGAAGGAATTTTTAAAGCGAAAGCTAAGTTACAAAGTGGAAATAGATTAATGTGGGATAAAAAACAATATGAAAAAGGTCGAGTCCATACCAAGTGATCGCACCAATTTCAGTCATATTGAGTAATATTTACGAAATTGATATTTTGGGTTCCTTTAGGAGTAAAAAAAATAAATTTTAATTATTTTTAAAAAATTCAAAATATTTTCGAAAATATTCAAATTCGAAATTTTATGTACTATTTTTTTTGTGTTATCATAACTTCTGTAATTTTGAAGCAATTGAGATCATTTTTTTTTTTAAATTACTCGTATTTAAATACTCTTTCAAGAAAAATTATAATAATTAAGAAATTGTTTATAATTAAATTTTTATTAAAAAAATTAAATTATTTATTTAAACAAAATCTAAAGTATATCATCGTTCTTTTTCAAAAAATTCATATACATAGCCTATAATGTGCTTAAAAATTTAAGCCAAAGAAAAAGATAATATGTATTATAGTTTTTGAGAAAAAAATTATTAAGTTATGCTAGCACGGCGCGGACCGGTGTCACCGCTACTCAACGCATAGTTCAGTAGTAACCGAAATGTATGTATATTTTTACATAATGTAAATATAGTTAGTGTATTATATTTAAATTATAAACTTTAGAAAGTCACACTGATCTTTTCATAGTACATGGACATCAAACTTTAGAATTAAAAAAATCGGAGAAAATAATTAAAGTAAAAAAAAGTAATTAAAAAATTGGTAATTTATAGAAAAATAATAAAAATAACTAAAAACTGGGAAAATTATTAAAATTTAAGAATAATAATTGAAAATTTGTTAAATCAATTGAAAAATAATTAATATAATTGAAAACTGGTAAAAATAAGTGAAAATAAGTGAATAATTAAAATAATTTAAAACTGAAGAAAGAAAAATAATGGACTGGTAAAATTATCAAAATTCGCGATGTTCAGGGGTGTTAATTTTTTTTCTTATGCAATTTTAGACCTAAAATTTGAAATTTGAAATTTTTTTTTACAAACATTGATTAAAAATAGTTATTTATAATAATCTTCAAATTTCATTCATTAATTCAATCTGTCAACACCTGCGAAGTTTGTCAGTACTTCGCAGTACTGACAAATTTTATGTTTCATACTTTATGTTTCAAATTTTTAATCATTTTTCTCCTTATAAAATTTTGTCATCTTTTAAATTTATTATAGTTTTCATTTCTTTCAACTATTTTCAAACTATTTTTATCATTCTTTAAGGGGAGAGATAGGTGAAATTTTAACTCAACAAAATTTTTGATGCTCAGAGGTGTCATTTTTTTTTCTTACATCAATTAAGATGTAGAATTATGGTATTACATAAAAATTAAAAAACAATATTTTTTTGGTCATTTTCGAAATTTTATTTTTCAAAATCCATACGATGGATTGTAGAAAATCATTTAAAAATCCCACAAAAAAATTGTCGATGGAAAAAATGAAAATTGTGAAAGAGGTTTAATTTTTAAAATTTAAGTTTTTCTTAGAATAAATTTCTCAAACTCCGCAAATTATTTGTTTCTCTATTTTTGACATTACCCCATAATTTTAGGTCTGAAATTGCATAAGAAAAAAAATTAACACCCCTGAACATCGCGAATTTTGATAATTTTACCAGTCCATTATTTTTCTTTCTTCAGTTTTAAATTATTTTAATTATTCACTTATTTTCACTTATTTTTACCAGTTTTTAATTATATTAATTATTTTTCAATTGATTTAACAAATTTTCAATTATTATTCTTAAATTTTAATAATTTTCCCAGTTTTTAGTTATTTTTATTATTTTTCTATAAATTACCAATTTTTTAATTACTTTTTTTTACTTTAATTATTTTCTCCGATTTTTTTAATTCTAAAGTTTGATGTCCATGTACTATGAAAAGATCAGTGTGACTTTCTAAAGCTTATAATTTAAATATAATACACTAACTATATTTACATTATGTAAAAATATACATACATTTCGGTTACTACTGAACTATGCGTTGAGTAGCGGTGACACCGGTCCGCGCCGTGCTAGCATAACTTAATAATTTTTTTCTCAAAAACTATAATACATACCATCTTTTTCTTTGGCTTAAATTTTTAAGCACATTATAGGCTATGTTTATGAATTTTTTGAAAAAGATCGATGATATACTTTAGATTTTGTTTAAATAAATAATTTAATTTTTTTAATAAAAATTTAATTATAAACAATTTCTTAATTATTATAATTTTTCTTGAAAGAGTATTTAAATACGAGTAATTTAAAAAAAAAATGATCTCAATTGCTTCAAAATTACAGAAGTTATGATAACACAAAAAAAATAGTACATAAAATTTCGAATTTGAATATTTTCGAAAATATTTTGAATTTTTTAAAAATAATTAAAATTTATTTTTTTTACTCCTAAAGGAACCCAAAATATCAATTTCGTAAATATTACTCAATATGACTGAAATTGGTGTGATCACTTGGTATGGACTCGACCAAAAGTGAAAACAATTTTGAGTAATGAAAGGGAATATACTGCTAGTGTTTCAATTAAATTATTGTTTTGTATCGAGTTTAACTTTTCGACGACGCACAGTGGGGCAGAATCGTGAAAACATGCCGAAAACCTTAAAATATTCTTTGATTTATATAAAACTTGGTAATCGCATGTTTTTAAGTTCGCTTATTACAAATCTGAAGTCAGTTTTCAAAAATTCAAAATGGAGGATCAAATATGGCGGATCAATTTTTTTAAAAGTTAACAGATTTTCATGAAAGTTAGTTATATGGGGTTTTTGAGGTCGCTGATTACGAATCTGAAGTCAGTTTTTAAAAATTCAAAATGGCAGATTCAATATGGGGGATCAATTTTTTAAAAAGTTAACGGATTTTCATGAAATTTAGTTATAGGGGATTTTTAAGGTCGCTAAATACGAATCTGAAGTCAGTTTTCAAAAATTCAAAATGGCGAATCCAATAAGGTTGATCAATTTCTTAAAAAGTTCACGATTTTTCATGAAAGTTAGTTATAGGGGTTTTTTGAGGTCGCTGGTTAAGAATCTGATGTCAGTTTTCAAAAATTCAAAATGGCGGATCTAATATGGAGGATCAATTTTTTAAAAAGTTAACGGATTTTCATGAAAGTTAGTTATAGGTTGGTTTTTGAGGTCACTGATTATGAATCTGAAATAATTTGGACATTTTCATTATATTAACCATTTCAGATCTGCTTAGAGACCAATTATTCGATTTTGTACCTTTGAAACAAAATTAATAAATTAACCTATAAACAATACAAACATGACTTCTTTTTATTATTTATTATCTAACTGAATCTAATACATTATGGCACAAAAAACTATTCACACTTTTCATAAATTCCAAATACAATTTTTAATATTTAAAGAAATTTACATTCTTTTCATTTTGGCATATTTTATGACTATTTTTTTAATTGAACTGATGTAATTATTATATTTTTTACCTGAACTTGAAGCTTCCATGATCGTGAAAAAAAGTAATCCTAATATCAGACAATAATTCAATAAATTTTAACATATTTTATGTTTATTGAATTTTTAAATTACGATAACATCAATAAAGTATAAACATTTCACAGAATATAAGGGAATAGGTTCGGTTGTGGGCACCCTTTTTGTTTTTGACCCATAACTTGTGCCTAATAAATATGACATGGTCATTAACGTATGTATGGAAAACTAGAGATCTTAGCTAACTTCTGGCAAATAAAAACTAAATTGATTCCGTCGAATAGAAAAATTATTTTTATAAATTTAATAAAGTAGTCATTTTTTGCAGAAATGAAATTTTTATTCGGTTGTGGGCACCCTTAAAAATTGGCTAAAAATGAGGAAAAAAAAACTTAAACCACCTCAAATATAAAAAAATATCAATTTAATTATTAATTAAATGAGTAAACATAAAATTATTTAAATTATTTAAATTATTTAAAGTTTAATTTCAAAACTAACACTTATTTATTTCAAAAGATTTTAGCGGCAAAATTACCGCGTAAAATCAAACTTTTTACATCCATTTCAGTCTCCCATCAATGTAATTCACTTACACTTTACTTCCACTTTACTTTCATTCCACTTCCACTTCACTTCCACTTCACATCCACTTCAATTCCGCTGTATATCCACTTTACTTCCACTTCCTTTTTAAGTTCATTTTAATTACACTTCAAATACACTTCAATTACACTTCATTTCCATTTTACTTTCATTTCACTTTTCCCTTCACATCCAATATACTTCTACTTCACATCGACATACCGACTATCTTTGTCTCTCTCTTTCACGCATCGAACCTAAAATGCACAACTATTGTCATTACACGACGGACGCTTAAGGCTGTTGGAAGGAGAAAATTTGCAGTGGTCTTCAAACACTTTCCCCTCCGCTGGTCGAAAATTTGGACTTATGAATTTTTTTTAAAAAACCCAGACACTTTTTTAAAAAAAGGGCTCTGGCTGACCATAGTATTTGAGATAAGGAATTTTTTAAACCTTTGTTTTACTCGAACCGGTGTTCCTACGAGCGTCAAAATGATCCCCCGTTTTGACATTGACAGATTTTCTGTAGAAGATGGCCGCCCCACGTCACCTGATCATATGGCAGGCGGAAGTAGCGTCACCGTTACCATGGATTCCACTCGGGCTATGACAAGATGGACGCCGCACTCTGTTTACAATCTGTCAGTTTTGATGTCGAACGTAGAGATAATTTTCTCGCTCGTGGTGAAATTGTGTTTCCCAAATTCCCCATTCCCCGCGAAGTTTGGCAAGAAAGTAATTTTCCTATATAAAAGTGTCTAGTGTTTTATAAAACAAACGGCAACGATCGTGTGAATTTGTAGTGTTATTATATCTATGTCTCGTTTTCTTCGAAAAGTGTTGACACACTGAGAAAAACAGGAGTCTGTCTTGCTTAATAATTCCACTATTACCCCTAATTCATAAAATTCCAGCAAGTTTCTTCAATCTTTTTATTTTTTAATCAAATTCTGGGCAATGTTTTTATCAAGCACTATACTTTGACTTGATTAAATATTGACATTGGCACATTTTCTGACCCGTCTGGCACAATCTGTCAGTTTCAATGACAAATTTGAAATTAATTTTTCCACTCATGAAAATGTCTATTCGTGAAAAATTAATTTTTTCTAAATTCCTCATTCCCCAAAATTTGACAAAAAAATAATCATCATATTAAAAAGTGTCCAGTGTTTTGTAAATCGAGACACTTTTATGGAAAAAATATTTTTATTGTCAAGCTTTTTAAGATAAGGAAAATTTTCAATGTTTCTTTTATGCGAACAGATGATCCCACGAGTTTCAAATTTATCTCCCGTTTCGACATTCACAGATTTTTTGTATCGTCTGCAACATGAACATTTTAACGTAACATAAAATGTCTATTCCTATTAAATAAATTTTTTCCAAATTCCTAATTTCCCAAACCTTGAGAAAATCATAATCATACTTTCAAGAACGATTCTATTAGAATTTTTATGCAACATACGTCAAAGAACTTATGTAATTTTTAAGTCAGGTTGCATTTGAAAAGTTTTCCTTGACACAGAAAAGCAGGTTTTTTTTCTTTTTCATTCTTCCTCTTATGTGTAAAATTCCAACAAGTTTCTATTTTTCTTTTTTCGAAATAAAATTCTCGGCATTGTTTTCATCCAGCAGTCCCCTGACTTATCAACCTTATTCCACGGCAAGTCAAACATTCACCACATTTTTCACAATTTTTTCTTTTTTAATCAAGAGATTTGTCCGGAAAAAAATCTCTGTGTTGCCAAACTTTGTGCAATAACGAATTTTTCTACATATTTCTTTTCAACGAAGAGATGATTCTACTAGCATAAAATTGATCCCCCGTTTTGACATTTACAGATTTTTTGTTAAAAATCTCGCCAGACAGGAGCTTTATGCCTACAGGCACAGGTGGCGCATATGCTACATATGAACATCAAAATCAAACTTCAAATCCTTCAAATTCATTTTTTCATCCACGAATATGTATGTTTTGTATTATATTAATATTTTCCAAATTTCTAACTTCCCAAACCTTGAGAACATCATAATCATACTTTCAAGAACGATTCTATTAGAGTTTTATGCAACAAACGTCAAAGAACTTGTGTTATTTATAATTCAGGTTGCATTCGAAAAGTTTTCCTTGACAGAGAAAAGCAGGTTTTTTTTCTTTTTTATCTTTTTCATTCTTCCTCTTATTTGTAAAATTCCAACAAGTTTCTATTTTTCTTTTTTCGAATAAAATTCTCGGCATTGTTTTTATCCAGCAGTCCCCTGACTTATCAACCTTATTCCACGGCAAGTCAAACATTCACCACATTTTTCACAATTTTTTCTTTTTTAATCAAGAGATTTGTCTGGAAAAAAATCTCTGTGTTGCCAAACTTTGTGCAATAACGAATTTTTCTACATGTTTCTTTTCTACGAAGAGATTAGAGTTGCGAAGAAGTAATATTACCTGGAGAACGGTAATGAGAACGAGAATATAACCGGGAATGTAACCGACCAAAAGTCTAATAGAGAATTTAAAAGAATTTAAGTTTTTTATTTATTTATCAAATTAAGTCAAATTTTCCCAATCAAAATATGAAAATAGAATCAATAGTTTCATTCTTATTAATAATGATTTGAATTTCAATGTTAATAGTAATGGGCATATCTCTGGAACATTTAACTTTTCAATAAGAAAATAGTATATTATGCATCAAGGGAGGGAAGTCCGTGTTTTTTTGTCAAGCACAAATGTTCGAAGAACGAGTGTAGCACGAGCGTAGCGAGTGCGAAACGAGTTCGGAGAACATTGTGCGAGACAAAAAATCGGCCTCCCGAGGTGCATATGCTATTTTCTATCACATATGTACGAAAATCTCGTGTTTTGTTCGCGTTAGCGGGTCAGCACTCGCAGTCTTTAGGTTAGTGACGTTAGAGATAAAAAAAACTTCCGAACAGTGAAAAAAACTCTCATCGCGCAAGCGCATTGCGGCGCGCCACAATGCGCGCCGCAATGCGCTTGCGCGATGAGAGTTTTTTTCACTGTTCGGGAGTTTTTTTACCTCTAACGTTCACTGACCTAAAAACTGTGAGTTCTGCCCCGCTTAAGGCGAACGAAAACACGAGGTTTTCGTGCATGTGTGGTAGAAAATATATTTTTTTTTTTTATTAGCACAGTATTTAAACTTTGTCCACATAAACTTCAAGTGCTAAGCTTTCAAATTATACAAATGGACAGAGAAATCTTATTGTCTTCAAAAAATTATAAATTATTTAAAATTGCAAATAATTTTTAACCTGTAACAAAAAAATATTCAACAGGTGGTTGCTTTTTAGGATAAAAAACAGTTGAATTGAACTGCTTGAGGGGTTATAATTTTTAAAAAACGATAAACTTGTTTAATATTTTCAATATTTATAAGAATAGTAAAATACTAATAATAATACACCAGGAATAAATTTAAACAAATGTCAAAAATCAACTAAATACATTTTTTAGTTAACCTTCACGTTTTAATTAATGACAATTTCTATTGAAAGAATTAGAATCGGCAACTTCGTACTTAACAATTTCTTTCTAAAAAATTTCGGTCGACCGTAATTGATAAATATTTTCACATTATCTTTGCAATAAAGTATTTTTTCTCAAAGCACATTCGCACGATGTTAAATGGTACTCTTAAAAATTTATGTAAGTACTTTTCGAATACTTTTATTTGATTTTCGTGGAGTATCACTTGATTACGGTCGTTGTCAAATTTTGTACACACCTGTTTTCTGTTATTTAAATTATAATAGTTTTTTGAAGACATGAAGCACATCAATTTAGTATGTCTCAAAATAATTCTAATGATTTGAACTTTTATTTCCTATAAACAATTTTGGTGTGCCAATAGTCTTATTCAAGAAAAATGATAAATATGATGATTACGGTCGAAAAGGTTAAAAGTGAGGGACAACTTTTAAAAGCATATAGCTTTCTTCACAATTAACAAAATATTAATTTTTAAGCACAAATGTCTTCAGCGGTTAACTAACTTAAAAAATATGTGTTATATAACTAGTAATTCTTATTATTTACAAAGTTTCAACGTAAAAACCATTCGAAAGTATGGTTAGGGACAAGTAAACATTGTTAAAAATCGGGTATTCAAAATGGAATAATTATTTATCTATTTAATAAATAAATGTTAAATCTTTTGGAAATGATTAATCGTATCAAGTATTAATATTTCCAACAAAAGCCAGGTAAAAATTGATTGAAATTATCAAAATATATGCGAAGGACATAAAAGTTAAAGGTTCCAGAGATATGCCCTAATATGTATTTTAATTACTTTCTCTTAGACAATAAAACAATTCCATTGTTTATTGCAAATTTCATATTATTTATGGCAAAATAAAATTCATTCGTTTAATTCACCATTATTATTTTTATTCTGCAAATATTATCTTCAATTTTTCATAATTTTCATTATTTATCTGAATTAATTGTCTAAATTTATAATTACTTTCATCATATATCAATTATTTTCTTCAATTTGTAATTACTATTTATATTTTGTAAAATTATTTTTCAAGTTTTTTAATCATTTTTCTCAAAATTTAATTATTTTCATTTTTGTCATAATTTTTCAATTTTTTCATTGATTATCTTAAATTTTAATTATTTTTAGCTTTCTTCAATTCTTTTAATCATTTATTAATTTATTCTCATTTTTTTCTACTTATTTCTCAGATTTTCAAGTATTTTCCTCAAAATTTAATTATTATTGTTTATTTAAATGAAAATTCTGCAGTTTTCTTAATTATTTATTTCAAATTTAAATTATTTTTTCAACCTATCATCATTTTATTTTATAATTCAATTATTTTCTTGACTTTAATATTTTATAATCAATTTTTAACTATGTTCCCCACCTTTTAATTATTTTAATTATTTTTCAATTAATTTTCTAAATTTTCAGTTATTATTCCAAATTTAGATTATTGTCTTCAATTTTCAATTTTTTAAACGATTTTCAATTATTATCTTTCGCTTAAAAATAAACTACGTAATTTTTCTATTATTTTCTCCCATTTCTAATTATTTTCATTTTTTTGTATAATTTTCAAAAATTTCAATAATTTATCAGAAATTTTAATTATTTTCATCATATTTCAATTAGTTTTTAAAATTTTAAATTTATTTTTATCATAATTTCGATTATTTTTTTCAATTTTAAATTACTTTTATCATTTCACAATTATTTCCCTACATTCTTAATTATTATTCTCATTTTGTAAAATTATTTTTTAAGATTTTTAAGAATTTTTCTCAAAACTCAATTATTTTTTTTAATTTTTAATTATTTTCATTTGTTTTCTAAATTTCCAAACATTTTTACTAATTATATCTTAAGTTCCAATTATTTTCTTCAATTTTTAATTATTTTCATTTTTTTAAATTAATTTCTCAAATTTTCAATTAATTTTCTCGGGTCGCCCACATTTTCTCCAAAACTCAAGTGTCAGAATATCCATTTGACCGAATTTTATTTATCCAAAATTGCATTTATCAGAAATCTCATTTCTCAGAAATTGCAATTATTAGAAATCTCATTTGTCCGATATTGCATTTATCAGAAATTTCATTTATCCGAAATATTATTTTTCAGAAATCTGTTTTGTCAAAAATGTTAATTATCACTAATCTTATTTGTCAAAAATTGCATTAATCAGAAACCGCATTTCTCAAAAATTGTTATTATAAGAAGTCTCATTTGTCTGATAATGTATTTATCAGAAATCTCATTTGTCAAAAAAATCAATTATCAAAAACATCATTTATCCTAATTTTAATTTGTCAAAAATCTAATTTATCAAAAATTGAATTTGTCAGACTTCTTAGTTGTCCGAAATTGAATTTAACAGAAATCTAATTTGTCAATATTTCCAATTATCAAAAATCTAATTTGTCCAAAATTGCATTTATCAGAAATCTTATTTGTCAAAACTTGCATTTATCAGAAATCGCATTTGTCCGAAATCGCACTTATCGGAAGTCTCATTTATCCAAAAGATTATTCTTCATAACCTTCAATTGTGCGAAAGTCCATGTACAAGAAATCTCATTTTCCCAAACTTCCATTATCCCAACATTTCTTTTTCGAAGCGAGTTGCCCGTCCCTGGTCTAATCGGTAAAACAGATTGCAGTTCTGTAGATATTCGGAGCGACATCTATTCTGTTTCACCGAAACCATCGAATAGACCAGGGACGGGCAACTCGCTTCGAAAGAGAAATGTTGGGATAATGGAAGTTTGGGAAAATGAGATTTCTTGTACATGGACTTTCGCACAATTGAAGGTTATGAAGAATAATCTTTTGGATAAATGAGACTTCCGATAAGTGCGATTTCGGACAAATGCGATTTCTGACCCTAATAGCACCAAACGTTTCATTAACGTTGCTGCAACGTTTCCGTGTAACGTTGCAAACGTTGCATTGCAACGTTACCAGCCAAGAAAAATAACGTTGCATATGTCATGGGGCTAGAAACGTTGCAGGGAAACGTTGCGGAACGTTAATTTGGAACTTTGAATAGGCATTCGGAAAATCGCAGTGCGGGTTGCGGAAAAATGTTGCGGAAAAGGCTAAATTTTTTTTTATTAATATTATTCGATGTTGATAATATGATTGCTTCTGTAGAACAATGGTCACTAAAATCAACTGCGCAGCTCTAATTGCGATAGAAAACTACTGCGCACAATAATAACATTATTAATTTTTAAATGGTCATTCAAAGTTCCAAATTAACGTTCCGCAACGTTTCCCTGCAACGTTTCTATCCCCATGACATATGCAACGTTATTTTTCTTGGCTGGTAACGTTGCAATGCAACGTTTGCAACGTTACACGGAAACGTTGCAGCAACGTTAATGAAACGTTTGGTGCTATTAGGGGATAAATGCAAGTTTTGACAAATAAGATTTCTGATAAATGCAATTTTTGATAATTGGAAATATTGACAAATTAGATTTCTGTTAAATTCAATTTCGGACAACTAAGAAGTCTGACAAATTCAATTTTTGATAAATTAGATTTTTGACAAATTAAAATTTGTATAAATGATGTTTTTGATAATTGATTTTTTTGACAAATGAGATTTCTGATAAATACATTATCAGACAAATGAGACTTCTTATAATAACAATTTTTGAGAAATGCGATTTCTGATAAATGCAATTTTTGACAAATAAGATTAGTGATAATTAACATTTTTGACAAAACAGATTTCTGGAAAATAATATTTCGGATAAATGAAATTTCTGATAAATGCAATATCGGACAAATGAGATTTCTAATAATTGCAATTTCTGAGAAATGAGATTTCTGATAAATGCAATTTTTGATAAATAAGATTACTGATAATTGACATTCCTGACAAATGAGATTTCTAATAATTGCAATTCCTGAGAAATGAGATTTCTGATAAATGCAATTTTCGATAAATAAAATGACTGATATATAATATTCCGGACAAATGAGATTTCTGTAAAATGCACTTTTGGATAAATGGGTTTTTTGATAATTACAATGTTAGGAAAACTAGATCTCTTATAAATGTTATTTCGGACAGATGAGATTTCTGTTAAATGCTTTGTCTAATAAATTAGGTTTCTGACAAATGCAGTTTCGGAATAATGAGATTTCTGATAAATACAATTTTTGGTAAATGAAATTCGTAATAATTTAATTTTTTGAAAAACGAGATTTCTATTAAATGCTATTTCGGACAAATAAGATTTCTGATAAATGAAATTTCGTTCATAGGAGATTTTTGATAAATTCAATTTCGAACAAATTAGATTTTTGTTAATTGATAATTCTTACAATTGAGATTACTGATAAATGTAATTTTTAATAAATAAAATTCTTGATAATTCAATTTTTGGACAAACGAGATTTCAGATAAATGCTATTTCGGATAAATTAAATTTTTGATAAATACAATTTTGGATAAATTAGATTTCTGACAATTTACCTTTCGGACAAACGAGATTTCTGGTAAATGCATTTTCATCAAAATTAGATTTCTGATCATTTAAATTTCGGACAAAAGAGATATCTGATAAATGCTTTTTTGGATACATAAGATATCTGATAAATGCAATTTTGGATAAATAAAATACGGTCAAATTGATATTCTGACAATTGAGTTTTGGAGAAAATGTGGGCGACCCATTTTCTCAAATTTCAATTTTTAAATGTTACATACGTAGTAATGGAAAAGCAAAAATACTGAAAAGAATTATGTGTATATGCATAAATATTGTTTTTAACAAATTATAGTATTAAAGATATATATATATATAATACGTGATAATATTATAATTATGTTGAAAATAGAAGGTAATTCTTTTCAAGATGTGGCAATAAAAGAGGATTGCTACACCTGTTGCTATAAAGGAAATTCGTCAGCGAATTCCAGCGCTTGAAATCGTCTAATTATAAGGAAGCAGATCGAATTTATATATATTTATAATGTAATTAAAAGGAAAATGTCCAAATTATGGATTAAGGGCCATATTTCAGTGGCTGAGACATTATGACGGATTATCCGTTAATTAATTAATGTAAAGTACCAATAATTCAGAAAGGAGTATGTACGAATTGCACATGTGAGTGTTACACTCGTGGGAAGGTTCAGGTACCAATACTAGCATAAGAATATGTCGCGCATTCACAATACACATAGACGCACGGACAATACTCTTATACACGGCACGCGACACGACTGGCGGCCATCATTGTTTCCCTACCTCCCACACCTCATCCCTCTCTCTAACCCTAGTTGAGCGGCAGAATGACTGCATCAAAACAAATGCACGTGTTCGCGCATTTTAAAATGAATCAATCTCGCCACTGGAAGATTGATCAATTTCAGAACCAATGCGAATTACTATTCACATTCACGTTGTGATTGTGAACTATTATAAGGGTTAGTATCATCACTAATAAGTTGTTAGTAATTGTATACCTAATCCATAAAAATTATTAACAATAATTTTAACCACTGAAATTGCGAAATGCCAGCTTGCATTTCAATTCAATTCGAAGCCATTTTCGAAACAATTGCGTTAAAATAATTAAAATAAAAAGTTCATTCACGTTAGTTGAACGAACTGAGTTCTGCCTCAGCGAAAAAATCCAACCACTCCTCGAAGTCCTAAAAATCCAAATCATCAAAATTTCCCTCCAAGAGCCGTGTGGCGACGTGTAGAGAAAAGACGAGTAGAGAACTAATTTGCAGTACGACGATCAGTCTCGACCGACCAGTACACTCTTTTGGCAATAACCTAGAGGTATTGTAGTGAGAATTAGAATCGCGACTCGCCCGTCTGCACGATTTGACGCGGATATTCGGTCCTCGATATAGTGACGTAGAATTCATTCTGCGCAGACGAGAATAAAAATTAGTCTATCGCGAGTTCAAACCAGCCATCCTGGGACTGACAGATACCTGAGACTGTACCTGGACCATCCGAGAGGTGGTGAGCTCAAGAGTGCAATCCGGGCACTTCAAACCACGGATAACTAACTGTCTCAATCAACAAATCGGCCCTTGCCCATAGTGAACCACGAGTGTCGGTGTTCCTGTGGTAGTTTAGGTAGGGTAAGTGCAAGAAAATACATTAAAATATTAAAACCTAAAACAATATATTAATATTTTGGAAATTAACTCTCAAAGTTCGATTCACTTAATTTTAGAAAAATTACAAAATGATGAAGCTCACTAAAAATTTGAATTGAGGTTAGCAAAAGTCATCATATGTTGAATTGTATTCCAACTAAAAACAATTCATCTGAATGTAAAAACAATTGAATAAGTAATTTATTCAATTTGATTGACTTATTAAAAAATTCAAAATTAACAAATTTTTAATTTTATTCGAAGTATTGTTGTATGATGGATTGTATCTCGATTAAAAACAATCCATCTGAATGTAAAGGTAATTGAATAAGTAATTTATTCAATTTAATCAATTTATTCAAAAATTCAAATTTAACAATTTTAGTTTTATTCGAATAATTGTTATATGATGAATTGTATTTCAACTAAAAACAATTCATCTGAATGTAAAAACAATTGAATAAGTAATTTACTCAATTTGATTGACTTATTCAAAAATTCAAAATTAACAAATTTTTAATTTTATTTGAAGTATTGTTGTATGATGGATTGTATCTCGATTAAAAACAATCCATCTGAATGTAAAGGTAATTGAATAAGTAATTTATTCAATTTAATCAATTTATTCAAAAATTCAAATTTAACAATTTTAGTTTTATTCGAATAATTGTTATATGATGAGTTGTATTTCAACTAAAAACAATTCATCTGAATGTAAAAACAATTGAATAAGTAATTTATTCAATTTGATTGACTTATTCAAAAATTCAAAATTAACAAATTTTTAATTTTATTCGAAGTATTGTTACATGATAAATTGCATTTCGTTTAAAAAACAATTTATCTGGATGCTAAATAATTGAATGTGTAGTTTATTCAATTTAGTTGATTTACTGAGAAATTCCGAATTTAACCTTTAGATCTATTCGAAAATTTACTGTGTGATAAATTGTATTTCGTTTAAAAACAATTTACTCGATGCTTAAGAGAACACTCTCATTATTTTTATTACATTAACATTCTTCTGTAAATTCAACGCTTGTATTTTATATTTATGCTTAATCAATCATCAACACGATTGTTGAGTTAAATCTCTGGGTTTCAATAAATACGTAAAAAGGTAGATAAGTTGTTTCTTTGACTTGAGTTCCCTAAGTTTGTTCCCAATAAAATGAAAGGACTATAATTCAGGTAATTGGTGTTTGGCAGCTTTCGAAAAAAATAGAGGTTAAACGATCCCGCAAATTAAACGAAATTTGGACTTTCCCAAATTTCGGCAGCTTGGTGCTTCCGCAAACTTCAAAATTGATCATCTCAAAGGTCCCACTTTGATTATTAATTAATTTGTTTCAAGGTATAATTTTGTTAGTTCGTGACAAGCTGATGGTGGCAGCGGTGGGGTCTTCCTCACGTAGCTGTCAGCCACGTTACCTGGTGGCACGGTAACGTGCCCTCGTTTCTCCTTGCAGTCTCATTGTTAATTTCTATTAGCATTCTGCACTTTTTATATTTTTCAAAATTGAGTTTTGTAATTAAAACTCGACACATCAAGGTCTCTTGTTACCTTTTCTGTTACCTTATGTTACCTGGTGACACCACGGTAACGTGCCCTCTTTTTGATGGTAAAAATTTTGATACCTTGGTAAATTCTAGTAACTTCATGTTACTTTGTCTTTATTGCCATTCAGTAACAATTTTGCTTCTTTTTTTGTGTGGTTTTTCCACTATCTACATCTTGAAGTTTAGTTTGAAATTTTGGGAAAATTCCTGGTAGACACGGCTCCGCAATAATATTGCTGGATGACGAGGCTCCGGAAAACTACCTAAACAAAATTTCAATCTTTTAAATTTTCTTCTTTTTGTGTGGTTTTTCCACTATCCACATCTTGAAGTTTAGTTCGAAATTTTGGGAAAATTCCTGGTAGACACGGCTCCGCAATAATATTGCTGGATGACGAGGCTCCGGAAAAATACTTAAAATTTCAACCTTAAAGAAATAAAAAAAAAAAAAAAAAGGATTTGTTTTCCTCTTTTCTCGTGTATTAATTATACGGGACCACCAATTCATACTTCGTCAAGAATTTTCCTTGACCCTCTTCAAGACAAATCTAGCCTAGTACAAATGTGCCGACATGTCTAGAGTTGATCGGAAAAGAGGAAATAGATCTCGTCGCTCACTTCAGTCAAAAAAGTTTTAATCATTGAAAGCTCAAGCTTCTGAAAACAAAACCAATACTAGGATAGAAAGTCGTCCTAAACCTAACGCAGTTCCTCCCCTCCAGGTTCCTACCAGCAGTTGTCCGAGTTCTGAAAAGGTACTAGTGGATTGGAAAGAGTTTTCAGTCTTCTTCGAAAACCTCTTGACGAAGGCCGAAATAGAAATTAATCGCCCTCAGAAAAGCGAATAAAGAAAAAGGGGTAATTAAATTTACAAAATAGAATTTACTAATTTTGTACAGACTCCGTCTATAGTACGTAATTCGTCTACCATACAATTCGGAAATCTATGCGACTAAATCTAACCCACTTGTAGAAAATGATAAAGGAAAATGACAATCCCAACTAGAGTAGGGATCGAACCTCCCCACACTATTACTATAAATTCATCTGAAAAACTCTTAGTACATTCCGTAGAGATTACAGTCGATCCAAATGTTAAAAATAATTACATTGCCGGAATAGAACTTTCAAACAATTGCACCATTCTTGGTCACTCCGACTTGGATTCTATTTACAACGAACTTGTAGAAATCTCAGGCGTTGTCTACCTGCTTGTTAACGGAACGGAAATTTGTTTTCAAGTCGTAGATTCGATTCACCACGTGGTTGGCTTAACAACTTCAGGAATCCTGGGATTTAGAGGTATTAGAGATGCAGGTTTGATTTGAATTGACTGAAGCTAAAATCATTGAAGTAATTATTGGACCTTAGTCCAAAATTATTCCATTCTGAATCTCTATTAAGTTCTGGACAACCCTTCACGTCAAACGCTATCAACATAGACGTTGCAATTGTAAGACTCTCTTGCAATTCCAACGGCTGTGACTCTTACTAGCTGTTGCGAATACTGTGCAGGCGGATCAGAAAATTCCGCGCGATTCTGAGTTGAGATCGACAGAAAAATTTGTTAAATTTTCCTTTCCATCTCTGAAAGCTTGAAAGAGCTGGAGCAGTATATCTTCCGGCACAGGAAAGCGTACGCGCCGGTTCGTAACAATTGTGGCGTTTTTGATTTGTAAGGTTAAGCGGAATTCCTTTTGTTTATGGTTGCAGAAATTATTGTGGGCACTGGTTCCTCGAAAACGAACATCGTCTTCGAAGGGCTGTGACTATTACTAGCTGTTGCGAATACTGTGCAGGCAGATCAGAAAACTCCGCGCGATTCTGAGTTGAGATCGACAGAAAAATTTGTTAATTTTCCTTTCCATCTCTGAAAGCTTGGAAGAGCTGGATCAGTACATCTTCCGGTACGGGAAAGCGTACGTGTCGGTTTGTAACAAACTACAGTAGTTTTTGTGCATTAACCAAAGGGAAATCAAAATCGAGATTGCCTTTCATATACTAATCAGTCCACCATGACTAGTCAAAATGTCGCATTCAATATTGGATCTGTATCTCGGAATTAAACGAAAAAGGAAAGAAAAGGGTCGATCATGAAGAAAACACGCTAAGAATAACTTAGAATCAGAAATTCCTGAGGTTGTTGAGACTCCCGAAAACGTAGAGGAAGCTCTCGAAATCGTTGAAGCTCCTGAAATTGTTGAAGAAGCTCCATTAGTTGAACAACCCCCTGTTAACAAAAATTCAGGAACTGTCTCCGGTCTTGAACCACTTCCAGAATATTCAAGAATCTACCGTAACCTTTTTTTTCCTCCCGAGAGAGTCGTCCCTGTTCAAATTGTCAATCCTTTTGTTAGGCAACCCACTGCAGACGCTCCTGCGGCCCCGGAAGTTGTCCATTTGATTCCAGAAATCGCTCCTCCAGCCCTAGAGCAAAATCTTATTAGGGAAGAAGGGGATTTTGATGAAGAACTAGCAACAGCAGTTCGTTTAATGATTGCTGAAGGTCGGGTCCCCGCTAGATTGTTGACCCCCACTATTCAGGAAGTTGTATCTTCAGACTCGAGTTCAGATTCTGACTCGGACTGGGAATAACGCGCCTAGTAAAGAAATTTTAGCTCAATTTCCGCCAAAAGAATTAGCAATATTATTACCAAGTTTAGCACACCATAAAAATCAATGTTCCCTCGAGTGGAAAACGTAAACCCTGTCGTTTTTCCTGAAGATCAGTGGGAAGAAATAATCAGTAGGGTAGTAGATCTTGAGGATTATTGTGAAAGGGTCTAATTTTCCAATATTGTACTTAATTGTCAAGTAAGAAGTTTGGAAAATCGTATCAAACTTCTGTCCTCACAACTGGCTAGCTTATTGGAAGCAAATGATAAGGTGCTTCTAACCACTGAGGAATTGAGCAAAAAGGTCACTAAAGAACAGGGAATAATTGATGAACTAGCGAGTAAATTTCAAAACCTCAACTTAAACTAGATCATGTCCCCAGAAAGGAAAATTGTCGCTTTCAGTAACGTTGAAGAACAAACCGGGCTATTAAGTAATCATCTGAACAACCTAGTTAGAAACTCTAGTCGAATTTACGACCATAATAGAGAACTAATAAAAAAAGTAAAATCATTGAGCCAGGAAGTTAAATTCAATTTCCACATGTTGACATGCGCTACGGAAAAGGCGAAACAAATCGAAAGATCAATTTCCAATCTTGAGCAAAGCATGCAAAGGTTAAAATTGGAATAGTCTGACGAAGAATAAATTAATTCAATAGCCCTGAAGAAATTGTTCGAAAATTCTCGAATAATTAGTCTTCCAGGTTCGAGGTATTTCCGCGGTGGCGCCAAAATACTAAGGATTTTACCAAGTAGCGCAGAAATAAAGAGAAAGGTTTCCAAGATATTGATTAATCGCTATTTTTCTTAAGTTTCAGCTTGCATTAAAAACACCCAAGGTTAGAGCTTTCGATATTAAAATGGAGGACGGCAACGCGTACGATTCAAACGAAAATCACAATAACGGTGAACCGGGCAATAGAGACCGCGTATCGACACCGGGAGAAAACCCTAACATTTCGGTATCCCAACAAGCAACAGGTCATGACACGAGCGCGGCCATGGCTTCCGCCCTTGAGTGCTTGACTTTGCAACAGAGCACATACCACATACCTGTTTTTGATGGCAGAAATCCCCCCCTTCGAGAATTTATACAAGACGTGGTAAACGGTTCGGTGTTCGTAACCCCCGCAGCCGAGCCTGCGTTTATCAAAGCCGTGTATAGTAAACTAAAGGGACCGGCCCGAGAAAGCTGTCGTGACAAATGCTTCAACAAAATTGCGGACTTTTTGAGCCATTTAAAGAAACGTTTCGCACCAACGAAGAAGTATCAGTGGTACTTCGAAAGCATCATGACCCTTCGTTTGAAACAACCGGAATCGGTTAATGATTACTACGACCGTTTACAGGGTTTAATCAGCGGAGCAAAACATGCTCTTGAATCGAAATATAATCGTCGGTTTCTAGATACCAACGCATGTGCGCGAGCAATACCTGTTATGGAAAGTGACATTATAATACAACCGGTTATCGACTGTGCATTGGGAGCTTTTATAAGGGGACTACCTGAGGAAATGTCCATTTTTGTTGATACTCGGAATCCTATTGATTTAGAGGAGGCCCTCGAGCATGCAATACAAGCGGAAGAAAGGCAGAGGTTTTCAGAAAAATCTAGATCATTCTCGTATCACATTACACGAGTGGAAGAGCGTCCCCGGCCACCGAGTCCCTATTCCAGACAAATGGAAAGGTCGGGAAGCTCAGAAAGACGGAAGCCGGAATCTGACCGAGAGCCCCAATTGCACTCGCATCCGAAACATACCAATTCCAATTCCAACCTACTCCAATTTACTCCAGAACAATTGGCTCAGTTTTACCGATCTATGATGCCCCAATTCCCTATCCAACCTACCCCGCGTAAGCTACTAGAGCCAGCTAATCATACTCAGACACCTGCTTACTCCTCGCGACCTCAATTCCAACCACCAGGTCAATACAACAGGTCTCCTCATGAGTACAAACCTAGTACGACCCCCCCCCCAGAGCCGCATCCCCTGCGCCACGTGATAATTTAAACTTCCCCCAGACTCGTCGCTTCGACGCAACGGCGAGTCCAACTCCTCAGCGTCAACGGAATGTGCATTTCGGGGAGAACACGGTAAGGTCCTTCGAGCAAGAGCCGAGACCGAAGACCCCACCGCCGTTCAATTAGACTCCCCCGTGGTCCGGTTGCAAGCCCCTGAATGTAGGCATACAAAAGTGAGTTTCTTGGTAGACCCAGGGTCTGACACGAATCTGGTCAAACTATGTGCCTTAAACCCCGAACTGACTCTTGCAATAGACAAGTGCGTTCGGATTAAAGGAATTACACAAGAAGCAGTTAAGACACTGGGCACTGTTGATCTCACAATTTTCGGAAAACCAGTAGAGTTCCACGTGATACGAAATGAATTCCCAATTTCAACCCACGGCATCCTGGGAAGACCCTACCTCAGAAAGGAACAGGCGCAAATTTCATTTCGACATAATTCTCTAGTGACTGTCTCCAACCCCGTGACACCTATTCCATTCGTGGATGAAGAATCATTGAGAGCTAAGGAATCACTACGGTCGCAAGTAAAGCCTTTTGCGCGAGTGTTCCGAATAAGTTCACGATCTAGGATCCCCGTGGCGATCGATGTCCTCAATCCAGATATAAAAGAAGAATATCTCCCACGAATTAATACCCCGCAAGGAGTCTTTTTAGGAAAAGCGGTGGTATCTAGTAAGAATGGCGTTTGTCATGCAATGGCCATCAATACCACCGAAGAGGATATCGATCTTAAAATGTCAGCCCAGGAGCTGATTCCCTTCGACTACTGTAAATTCCCGGGAGAGGAACTTACAGACTCTGATCCCGAACAATTTCAAGAGGACATGGCGCAATCCTATGCGGACAGAGTCAGGAAGGTGAAAAACGCCCTGCATACCTCTCACTTGAGTCCAGAAGAGCGAAAAATCGTAATGGGCTGGGCGGAGGACTATGCCGACATTTTCCATCTGAGTGGAGAACAACTTGCATGCACTCACCTTGTCCAACATAGGATCCCGACCATCGACGAAAAAGTTGTTCATAGAAAACAATATCGTTCACCCAACGAAGCACTAGAACAAATAGACGCTCAGCTACAAAAACAGCTGGATGCTGGAATAATTGGACACTCCAATTCGCCCTATAATGCACCACTCTTGATTGTGCCAAAGAAACTCGACGCTTCAGGCGAAAGAAAGTGGAGAGTGGTGGTAGATTATCGAGCCCTGAATGAGAAAATTATTGGGGACGCTTACCCCCTCCCTAACATCACGTCAGTTCTCGAAAAGCTCGGGAAAGCCCGGTACTTTACGGTTTTTGATTTGGCTAGCGGATTCCACCAAATCGAAACTCACCCCGATGACCGGCATAAGACTGCTTTCTCTTCCCGCAATGGTCACTTCGAATATAGACGAATGCCAATGGGAATTAAAAATGCCCCGCCCACATTTCAACGATTATTGAATGATGTATTACACACAATGTTAGATGAGGAGGCCGTGGTATACCTCGACGATATCATCATCCCTTCTGAAACCCTCGAGGAACACGACAAGCGGGCCCGACGACTTTTCAATAAACTACGAAACGCAAATTTGAAACTCCAACCTGATAAATGCGACTTCTTGAAAACGGAAGTGGCCTACCTTGGACACGTAATCAGTGAAGAGGGTGTAAAGCTTAATCCAGACAAGATAATTGCTATAAAAAATTTTCCGCGACCCAAGAATCCCACGGAGATCAAACAATTCTTAGGTCTCTCGGGATACTACCGTCGATTCATCAAGGATTATGCAAAATTAGCAAAACCTTTGACGGAATTGTTAAAAAAAAACCAATACCTGGAAATGGAACCAACCGCAACAAGAGAGTTTTTTATGCCTCAGAAAATATCTCTGTAGCAAGCCTATCTTATATTATCCAGATTTTACCAAAGAATTCAAGCTAACCTGCGACGCGTCTGAAGAAGCTGTCGGAGCAATGTTAACTCAGGAAAATGAAGGAGTCGATCTACCCGTAGCTTACTACTCCAAGACACTTGGTGATTGTGAACAAAGATATACAAAGGAAGAAAAGGAATGCCTTGGAATTTTATATGCAACAGAACACTTTCGACCTTATTTATATGGTCGAGAGTTCATTCTGGCTTGTGACTTTGAGCCTGTGCACTGGATGACCTACGTAGATGATCCCGGCCCCCGCATACACAGATGGCGTATCCGGTTGCAGAATTATCAGTATAGGTTTGAAAATAAAACTGGTAAAATAAACAGGATTGTCGAAGCATTGTCTAATAATCCTGCAGACAGAAATCAGGACCCAGTATCAGAGTGGTCAGAGTCGCCCCCGCTTGAACCAACCGAAAATGAGGAATGTGAATCCGGGAATGGTCATGAAATTCCTAACGTAAAGCAACCAGCTTTCTCCCGTACCCTAGTCATCAAAAATGCTGCTGGTGAAAAGAGCAAGCAGAATGAACCACGACAGGACACTTTGGGAGACACCGGCGATCCTAAGGTTGCTCACCAACCTGCCTCCGCAAATTGTCCGTTAAAACGAACAGGTAGTCTCAAAGAAGGACTTCGGCCTAAGGCAACCAAAAGGATTCCGTCCGCCGGTCCTAAGCTCTCTGAACAACCCACAACTTCCTCTCAATGGGCATCAAGACTAGGAGGTTCATCAAGGCTACCAGGAACAACTAGGGCATCAGAATTACGAATGACCATCTTTAAAAAACCTATCGCCACTAAAATTGTTAAAAACCCAATACCCACAATACCTCCAAAATGCATCCCTGACGCAGGTGCACCACCCAGACCTCGAGGGAGGCCGAAAGGAAAAGCTAAGCCTAAAGTTATGAAAGATGAGGAATCCACAACTTCTCGAGAAACCTCGCCTCTCCCCAATGCAGACGAGAGCTGCATCGCAAAACGTTTAAGAACACGCAAGAGACCCGAGGTACCGAAGCCCTACGCCCCTCGTGAATCCGACTTCTCACCAAGTGAGGCCTCTAGCGATGAGGAAAAGGACGAAGAAGATTCTGATCCCCCTGTATTCCGAAAAAATTATAGTGCCTTTCCACACCTTCCACCGGATCCCTTTCCAACCAAGACAAAGAGTTCCGCCACTCTTAATCCCAAGACCCAAGATCCCACCCCTTGGATCCCTACAGTTTCCGACTCATACACTGAGGTGTATGTAGATGGTGCGTGTGGAGAAAACGGAGGCACTAGCCCAAGAGCAGGCATAGGAGTTTGGTTCGGACCAAATCACCCTCTTAACATTTCAAGACGGCACAGAGGGCGCCAAACCAACAATGCCTCAGAAATCGAAGCAGCTGCTGCGGCTGCTCGCCAAGCCCGTAGGGCAGGCATTAACAAATTAAAAATAAAAACGGATTCTCGATACCTGGTCCAAAGCATCCAAGAATGGGTTCCAAAATGGAAGCTAAATGATTGGAAAACCACAGAAAATAAACCCGTAAAGAATAAGAAAGCATATGAGAGACTAATGAAAGCTATAGAACCTCTCGATGTTGTATGGGAACATGTGCCAGCACACGAGGGAATTGAAGGAAATGAAAATGCCGACTTATTGGCCAGAGAAGGCACATTAATGGAACCCGAGGAAGACTCGTCACCACTTGAATCTGAAGAGGAGGCATTACCACTTGATCAAGTGATTATTGAAGGACAACAATGCCCAAATAGTGATTATGAAGATACTGACAATTCTGATTTGCAGGATTCAGAAATTTCACGAGTAGAAAGGCAGCAGTTGATCGCAGGAATAAACGATTCGATTCGGAGGTTTGAAGGTGCCCTTGCTAAGACGCAGCCAGACTTTTCAGAGCCCACCAGCAACACATTATTATGGGACTACGAGGGATTGAACTGCAGCCCACAAAAGCATCATGTCTCAGACGGGGAAGATGATCAGGAATATCTTGACCATCTTGAGCCTCTTGGCCTTCCTACTGAGGCCGACGATGCTCTCGCCGAGCGAATAAATAATTTTATTGAGACTTTCAACAAAAATCGTGGAGCAGCACACCCAAGGTTGAATGAACCTCGTGCGTTAATCGTTGAGGAGGGGGCAGACCCCGCTAAAACCACAAAAGAAACGCCTTTAACCAGCCGTCCTCAACCATCGAAGCGACGAAGCATAGTCCGATTTCGGGAAGTTCCAGAGTTCATTGAACAATCCGACGAAGAAAACCCTGAATTCCAACCCGATCAATTAACCACCCACGGGAGCATATTGATTCTCAAGGCACATTCAACTCCTTTCAACGCATTTCAAAAGAAAAGAATCGATCAAACTCCACGAGTTGAGAAGAAAAGAACCGCAGTGCCCCGAAGATTACTATTGAAGGATAAGGTGCATGAAGCACCACTCGCGCCCTCCATTGGTCCGGGTATCAACGTTCGAGCACCTGATTGTGATCCGCCGTCTTCCGCATCCTCTCAGGAAACCACAGATCATGATCCGATGCCTCAAAAACCACTGGCAAATAACCAAGACGAGATCCACCCTAGCGTGATCAATCGATGGACTGAACCGTTGACGTACCGACGCGACAATTACGCCCATTTTATTTCTGAGGATTGCGAACCCGTGGATTCGATTTCCAAACTCCTTATCGCTACCGAGAAGATAGACCTCCAAGATATCCGGGATAGTAAGCCCATAAAAGGACAAATCTACGTTACACCTTATGGCCGCTATAAGGTATACTCAATTATCGTGAAAGAAAGGCACTTTGATGATGTTTGTTGGGATAATGTAGTCAAAGGACTTGAAAACCTAAAGTACGCCCTTCATAAGCACGGACAAAAGTTCTGTCGCATAACAAGTTCGGGTGACTTGTTAGGCATCCTTCCGCAAGACCAGATAGCAAAAATGATAACGGGTATTTTCCGCGGTGGCGATGTTACCATCACCATTTGTCACGGAAAGATTGAGGTCCCAGCTCCTGAATTGAGATCCCAGATAATCTCGGAATACCACTCCAGTCTAATAGGCGGTCACAAGGGAATAACAAAGACCTATTTGAGGATTCGAGAGAGATATCATTGGCCGAGAATGCGCGATGAAGTCACTCACTACGTGATAAGATGCAAAAGTTGTTTTGAAAATAAACTGATGAGAGCTCGTACTCGAGAACCCCTGATAATAACTGACACTCCAGCTGCCCCTTTTGACAAGGTATCCCTGGACACGGTCGGAAAGCTACGGACCACCCCAAACGGAAATAGACACATCCTTACGATGCAGGACAATTTCTCAAAGTATTGTATCGCCGTTCCCATTCCTAATATAGAGACGAAAACTATAGCACGTGCCGTCGCTACTCATCTCTTTTTAGTTCATGGACCACCGCGTTGCATACTCACTGATAGAGGACCTAGCTTTATCAGTTCGTTAATGAGAAGATTAGAAAAACTATTCCGTGTCAAGCAATTGACAACCTCCGGGTACCGGCCGCAAACAAACGGATCCTTGGAGCGAAGCCACATAGAACTAACTGACTATATTAAACATTATGCGAAGGATTTCGATGATTGGGATCATTTACTACCTTTCGCCATGTTTAATTATAATACTGCAGTTCATGAAGCAACCAATTTCACTCCTCATGAGTTAGTATTTGGTCACGTGGCACGAGCTCCCAGCTCCCTGCCCCAAGGACCCGCAGTGGAGACCTACGGTTCTTATCTGAAAGATCTAATCACTCGGATGAACGAACTGCAAAACCTCGCTGCCGAACACTTGATTAAGTCAAAGGAAACGTCCAAAGCCCAATATGATAAAAAAGCCCGGCCCCTAGACGCGAAAATAGGAGATCAGGTATTTACGGTCAAGGAAGTTAGGACGAATAAATTCGATAAACGAGCTGAAGGTCCGTTTACCGTAGTAGGACTCACCGAAAATAATAACGTGGTGCTAGAAAATGAATACGGTAACCGAATTACTAAACACCGGGATAAAATCATTGCCACCCAATTGTAAAATAATAAACTAAATGTTTCAAATATACTAATGCATATTTGTTTTAGGTAATTCAGTGACGAGGGATAAAAATGGAATTGATGACTTGCATAATTCTTGTAATCACCACGACTTTAGCTACATCCGCAAATGCCAAGGCCGTGGAAGGGACTCTTACGACCACCAGCTACCAGGTTACACCATTTGAAACCAGCTGCGGACTGTATTATGAGCATGTGGGTGAGATGAGGCGCTCTGTCAGTAATTGGAGAATTACTGTTTTCCTCGATGTCGGACGCCAACGCAGACAGTTCGATGATTTGATGTCCCGGCGTGAGAAGCTACAAGCCCAGTGTACTCCTGAAAATGATATCTGTGGTCAATGGATAAGGTTATTTCAATGGGGAGACAAATGGGAAATAGTTTCAGAGTTACAGAAACGGTTCCGAACTCAAATCGAGGAACTAGAAAATACAAAGCAAAACTCACCCCGATTGAAAATGACTTCCCAGCTTAGAAAGAGGAGAGCAGCACCATTGCTTGGATTCCTAGGTAAAATTGCTGGACCAGTGGCAGGAGTACTCACTTATGACGATGGCGAGCATTATGATTCAGCTATCCAAGAACTAAATGCACCTCAAGCTAATTTGTCACATCTTGTCGGCAAACAGATCCATGTAGTGAGATCACAGCTGGATACTCTACATTCCCAAGTAGAGCAGCACAGCATCCAGTTAAAACAGTTGCACGACGAATGCCAATCTTTAATGAGCCAGGCTGGAAGAAACTCCAAAATTGAGAGAGAGCGCATGGATGCTGCTTTTTCCTTGATGAACGCTTTAAGTTTAGGGCTTGATCATAACCTCCGAGCAACTACTACCATGCTTGAAGCTGTGCATGAGGCCCGACGAGGAAGGCTCCATCCAGGCCTTATTTCCTCTGAACAATTGGAGCCAGTCCTACGAGACATCCGAGGGAATTTGACTGGAGTCAGTTTCCCAATTACTGGCTCGAGAATCAGCATCGACGAACTCACCCGGATTTCCACCATCACCACGTTATGCGAGAATCATCAAATAAAGATCCTGCTGGATGTACCGCTCCTAGAAAATTACATATATCAGGCATTCAGAATTCACTCTCTCCCCACCATTCAAGACACCCTTGGGAATGGAACAGGAAGGGCATATGTAAAATCCAAATATAATTACCTGGTAATAGACGAAGGTCGGCATACGTATCTCTTGTTGACAGAGCAAGATTGGAAATCTTGCAGGACAACTGCAGCTTACCATGCATGCTTGAAGGGCACGCCGATATATGAGTTTCGAGAACGACCATCTTGTGAAGCGTCTCTGCTAATACGACCCACGAAGGAAGTGTTAAAACTCTGCGACATCAGGATAACCACCGACCCTGCCTCCTATTGGGAGCCCTTGCCTACACTAGCTGGATGGTTATATTCAATGGCCATTCCAACAATGCTAAACATTGTTTGCTATGCTAGTACTCCTATTCCTATTTCGTTGGAGAAGGTAGGAATATTAAAGTTGGCTCCTGGATGCTCCATTGTGGCCAATGATCTCACAATCCCTGCAACTATCGCTGAAGTAGGAGAATCGGAACTTATCTTTGAGCCAACGTTACACCTGAATGTAACCCATTTGTCCCCCACCCTATCTAAATATGGGCATCTTTTAACCGGATCAAAGGACCTGACTTTGGATGATGCAGTCGCGTCATTGAAGCACTCTGCTTTTGAGAGTAACTCCAAAACACTGGACGAACTCGAACAACAATTCCAAGCTTTCGCACTACAAAGACACTTACAAGACAAGCAAACCTTCCTTGCCTATGGATCATACGCAGGTATAGTGATGATAATTGTCCTGGCCATCCTGTATTTTTGCCGCTACCCGTTAAAATCTGGAATTCACGCGCTGACCGGAGCCTGTTGTCACCAAGACAACTCAAGGGACGGTAAGCTAGCTACCTGTTCTACTGGAGTTTTGAGCAGAAGAAGAGACAAATTCCAGCAAAGGTTAGATGGCACAGCAGTTCCAATGGACTTGTATCCGAACCTCGGAGCAGAATCAATCATTAATGAGGCGGAAGAGTCAACTCTAACTTCGCCATCATTGAAGAAGGCGGAAACGACTGAGACTACCGAGACGCCGTTCCAGTCAACAAGTAACCTTAATTCCCACCTTACTACGACATCAACAGAACCTTCACCAGCAGTGTCCCCAAGAAGAGTTGTAACCCTCCCCAAGCAAGAGCTCCAGCCAGTATAGTTGTGAAAAGTGCGGGAAGTGTGTGCATCATGATCGGTTAAAGATTTATATGTGCTAATCAAGAATTTTAATGTGAAATTTAGAATAAAACAGATTATAATACAATTTGACTAAGATCATGATCAGGAATTATTGAATTTAAGTCGCTGTGTAAAAAAAATAGGAATGTTAAGGTGAAAGTTGCCTTATAAGAAAGAAAAAAAAAAAAAGGAAGAAAATGTCAAACGCTAATTATGGTTTAAATTACAAATGTTTACTCAACAAGATACGGATTTCTATAATTATAATATAACAGTGTAAATGCTAACTAATGGTAAAATATGAGAATAATAATAATAATGGTGATACAATTATTCGCGAAAAAAAGAAGGTATATGTGGATGTATACATTAAGTATGTAATAAATGTAGCTAGTTCTCAACGCGCCGAGCCAAATGAATTAATCCTCGTTGCGTTCAGCGGCCATCGTTGTGCGCTAAAAGAAAAGAGAGGAGTCAGAATCTCGATGCTCTGCAATGAGTTAAAGGGTCTAAGCGTCAGGGCCACTTACATATTCCCAAAAACAGTGTCGCACCGGGATCCCTTTTGCACTCTAACCATAATCCTGGACAAATACTAATTCCAGAGATTTGCTCCAAGCACCGATTCCACCTGCAGGTGGAAACTGAGGCAGGTCTTTGTATTGTCTAAAAAAAAAAAAAAAAAAAGGGGGACATTTTAGAACGTGCAAACAATAGTGACTAAAACTTTTATCTATTTAAATTTTATTCTCAATATCTACTATCGAAAATATACAACCAATTCAATTCTACTATTACTCAAATCAATATTCCAACAAAACAATAAAAAAAAAAAAATTATTAGATCACTTACATCAGGCGTGGAGAACCATTCGAGACGACGTATCTCACAGCATTGCGCAGGCGTTTTGGATTAACGAAGGCCGGCTAAAAGAAAAGGAAAAATTTGAAGGAATGACTAACAGAAAGGAAATTGTTTCACATTAAAGAATCGAATTGTACCTTCTTCCAAAACGCACGCCCGGTCCATTTTTTTATTCGGTAATCAAAGCGGAATTCCATCCGCCACTGGTCAACAGGACTAGGTTTGGGAGGGGGGCCTTGAGGTGTTAATGCTCGATAATCCCACCAACCTAAACCCCCAGCGGGTTGGACTGGACGCCAGCCATCGTCCCCAGAGGGATCTCTATAATAAATATATTGATAAACACGGTAATAAGTAGGTAGACCACAAGTTGGAAAACGTTATTAGCTATTCGGATAATCATGTAAATAGCTATAAATGTCCAAATGTACATATATAAATAGATATGTGTGTATATTTATATATACCCGAATTAATATTTAATGATAGCATATAAATTAATTGTAACTAATTCAACACCGAATAACAAATAGATAAATAACTTAATTTGAATAACCTAAAAGGTAGTTTCTAAAATGGCTAATGAAACTAAGAATTATGACAATCAATAAATTAATAAAATAATTTAGAACAAGGAATATATAATAACTAATGAGATCTATAACAATTAGGAGAATAAATGATGGAATAATTAATTTAATAAGATTTATAATAGTATTATAACTTAAATAAAGTAGGGGAGAGTGGCCATCAATGTACAGGGTTTTTTTCAAGGTCATAGTATTTATTCAATTTCCCTAATTTCAAGCACTTCTTTGCATCAATATAAAATTACAACACTTCTCTAGGTAATGCACACATATTATACCCGATTTATTTTGATTAAATAATAAAATTTAGGATTTTTCTAAACTAACACGCTATTTTCATTTTCAACAACCTGGGTACACAATGAACCACCTCTATAAAAACACTAAAAATGTTCAACAATAATAATATTGCAATTTTCACTTTGTGAAAAAACTTATTTTCAATCAAATACTATAAAAAATTATTACTTAACACTTTTTAATTGATAATGTATAACATAAATATACCTCAAATTGAAGTTAACTAGCTAAAATGGCATTTTAGTTTTGCTATGTTGAGAAGAGTACTGATAACAATCGCTGTCACATGCTGTACGCATGCCTAGTTTTATAATCAGGCATACCACTCTGGAAATCGAAAATACACTGAAATTCCAGGTGGTTCATTGTTCCCTGGTACATTGAATCGACATGACATTTGCAACAAAAATGGTTTTTTATAACTTAATGCAATATTTCAAAATCTTTATCTCATTAGAATATTGTAGTTCAGGCCCGATACAAAATAAATCGTAAGTTCATTTATTTTTAAATTGCCTTATTTCAATTAAAAAACGTGTTTGTATTTTAGGTAAATTTTTTCTTCAGAGCATCAAAAACAGTTTTTTTCAGTTTTCTCTATATAGAATAAATCCACATGTCTCAAATTTATGGACGTAGTGTGTTTACGCAAACTTCATTAATATTTAAAATTAGGAGAATTTTTATTTAATTGTTTCTGAGAAAATTGAAATGGTTCATTGAAAAAGCTGGTACATTGATGGCCACTCTCCCCTAATTAAATTAATTGATAAATAAATATTTGAAAATTATAATAATAAATATTTAAAACAATAGATTAACTAATACAGTTGAATTTATAAATAAATTAAATAATTAAATAAATTAAATTTATAAGGAATGGATAATAATAACTGAATAATGAATTTAATAGATAAACAATAGATAGCCCACTTAAGTAGTTATAGTTACAAGCTAATTTTAATAAATAACAATTTAATATTTAATTAAGTAAACTGATTATATCAATTTGAGTAATAAATAATAAAAAAAAAAAATAGTTAGTAAATTATTTAAATTAACTATAATAAATAATAATATTAATTAAAATAATTAAATAAATAGATAAACAAATAAATCAATCATATTATAAATAGTTATAATTATAAATAACTACGATTAATTAGAATCAATATTATATGTATTATAAATAATTAAGAAATTATAAATTGTTAAATAATTAAATTTTATTTAATATACTTTTATTAAATAATATAGTTAGTTACTTATAAAAATTTATTTATTTACTAATTTAATTACTTGTAACAATAATTTTATTAATTATGTTAAAATTATAAATGTTATAAACAATTATGAATAATTATAAACATTATAAATATTTATAAAATTATAAACATTATAAATATTTATAAATAATTATAAGTAACTATTAATAAGAATGAATATTACATATATTATGAATATTTATAAAATTATAAATTGTTAAATAATTAAACTTTATTTAATTAAATAATATATTTATCTACTTATAAAAATTTATTTATTTACTAATTTAATTACTTGTAACAATAATTTTATTAATTATGTTAAAATTATAAATATTATAAAAAAATTATAAATAATTATAAATAATTGCAAATAATAATGAAAATTGTAAATAATTAAGAAATTGTAAATAACTATTAATAAGAAGTAAACATTCACCTAGTTAGAGTAAATAATTCTACTAATAGGACAAATACAATTTAATGACTTAATTAATTGTAATAATTAGATTAATTTAAACAAATAAATTAAATAGTTAAAATCTAATCAATTTATTGTAATGAGCGAGTTGATACTATTGGAAATTTTAATTTTAAAAATAGAAGAAAAATGTCCTAAAGAAATCACAAGGTACGTACCAAGAGACGCGTTGCATCTCGGGGCAGTTGTGGTATTCCTCCCCCGTCGTCCTCCTCTCACACTCCCAACAGAAGTCGACCCGTGATTTGATGTCGACAAGTGGAGTGCCCTTCTCCTCCTCCTCTTCATCAGAAGAGTAAAGTACCCCAATTATCAGTCTATCCTCACCCAGGCATTTAGGGGGCACCACTTCCTTTTTTTTGTTCTCACTACACTTCGCACTGCACGCATTCGAAGCCGAGCATATTTCAGTTAAATTTTGTTCATGGCACTCACAACCGGGACAAGCTTCCGACCTAAAATTTTCTCCCAACATCATTCGAGCGGCCGCACGTCCCCGCCCCCGAACCAAATTTGCGGTATTCACTCGCAATTGACAAAAATTTACCGCCCCCGGAACCCCAGATGCACACCTCAAAAGGCCGCGCCTTCGGCCAACACCAAAACTCACGTTTGATGATTGCATTGCTAATTAAACGTTAGACGGTCGAAAGAATACTAGAGTGCAAGCAAAGACGCTGTACCATTGCAGCGTAACAATACCTGTTATCACACCTATCCTCCCAATAATGCACGCGTGGAGCTAGAGAAGTTACGCCGACCGTAGGTGGTGAAACTTCGTTCTACGGCCAGGCGTGTCTATCAAGGCCGCACCAAGAAGTCCGATGAAAACAACGAGGCATGGCTATTGTTTTACTGACTACTATTGCGACTACCGATGCCAAAATGATCACTGTTATTATTATTGCTCTCTGCAGGATAGAAATGCGATGTTTTAGTTAAATATCATGGGTAAATATCAACGATATCAGGGAAATAACAGAATAAATAAAGGATATTTTAGGATATTTTTAGGATATTTGGATATATAATATCCAACGACCCTGCACAATGAGTGTGGTAATGATGATAATAATAATAATTGTTGTTATCATTATTGTTGTTGTTATTGCTATTATTACTACAATGTTGTATAATCATAATGATTATTATTATTATAGTTCTCTTGCTGTATAATTGTAACATCTATTGCATTGTATTATTAATGCTATCATCATTATTAGTATATTTTGAAATATTACATTATTGTTGCATTATTTTTGAGATTATTATCACGCATAGTGATGTGATGGTGTAATACAATGGAATGGGTAGAACATGATATTGCATGTATTATTCGGCACATACCAAGAAGATGCGTATTGTGGTATGTGTATGTTATATATATATATATATTCATACGGATGCGCGTACGAAAACTTAAACTTAAACAGTCTACACAGGAACATTCATATCTATTCGATTTCGGGCGCTGGTGTTTGTTGGGGACAACAAACGGGCATTTCCACGGTGGATTGTTACATACGTAGTAATGGAAAAGCAAAAATACTGAAAAGAATTATGTGTATATGCATAAATATTGTTTTTAACAAATTATAGTATTAAAGATATATATATATATAATACGTGATAATATTATAATTATGTTGAAAATAGAAGGTAATTCTTTTCAAGATGTGGCAATAAAAGAGGATTGCTACACCTGTTGCTATAAAGGAAATTCGTCAGCGAATTCCAGCGCTTGAAATCGTCTAATTATAAGGAAGCAGATCGAATTTATATATATTTATAATGTAATTAAAAGGAAAATGTCCAAATTATGGATTAAGGGCCATATTTCAGTGGCTGAGACATTATGACGGATTATCCGTTAATTAATTAATGTAAAGTACCAATAATTCAGAAAGGAGTATGTACGAATTGCACATGTGAGTGTTACACTCGTGGGAAGGTTCAGGTACCAATACTAGCATAAGAATATGTCGCGCATTCACAATACACATAGACGCACGGACAATACTCTTATACACGGCACGCGACACGGCTGGCGGCCATCATTGTTTCCCTACCTCCCACACCTCATCCCTCTCTCTAACCCTAGTTGAGCGGCAGAATGACTGCATCAAAACAAATGCACGTGTTCGCGCATTTTAAAATGAATCAATCTCGCCACTGGAAGATTGATCAATTTCAGAACCAATGCGAATTACTATTCACATTCACGTTGTGATTGTGAACTATTATAAGGGTTAGTATCATCACTAATAAGTTGTTAGTGATTGTATACCTAATCCATAAAAATTATTAACAATAATTTTAACGACTGAAATTGCGAAATGCCAGCTTGCATTTCAATTCAATTCGAAGCCATTTTCGAAACAATTGCGTTAAAATAATTAAAATAAAAAGTTCATTCACGTTAGTTGAACGAACTGAGTTCTGCCTCAGCGAAAAAAATCCAACCACTCCTCGAAGTCCTAAAAATCCAAATCATCAAAATTTCCCTCCAAGAGCCGTGTGGCGACGTGTAGAGAAAAGACGAGTAGAGAACTAATTTGCAGTACGACGATCAGTCTCGACCGACCAGTACACTCTTTTGGCAATAACCTAGAGGTATTGTAGTGAGAATTAGAATCGCGACTCGCCCGTCTGCACGATTTGACGCGGATTTTCGGTCCTCGATATAGTGACGTAGAATTCATTCTGCGCAGACGAGAATAAAAATTAGTCTATCGCAAGTTCAAACCAGCCATCCTGGGACTGACAGATACCTGAGACTGTACCTGGACCATCCGAGAGGTGGTGAGCTCAAGAGTGCAATCCGGGCACTTCAAACCACGGATAACTAACTGTCTCAATCAACAAATCGGCCCTTGCCCATAGTGAACCACGAGTGTCGGTGTTCCTGTGGTAGTTTAGGTAGGGTAAGTGCAAGAAAATACATTAAAATATTAAAACCTAAAACAATATATTAATATTTTGGAAATTAACTCTCAAAGTTCGATTCACTTAATTTTAGAAAAATTACAAAATGATGAAGCTCACTAAAAATTTGAATTGAGGTTAGCAAAAGTCATCATATGTTGAATTGTATTCCAACTAAAAACAATTCATCTGAATGTAAAAACAATTGAATAAGTAATTTATTCAATTTAATCAATTTATTCAAAAATTCAAATTTAACAATTTTAGTTTTATTCGAATAATTGTTATATGATGAATTGTATTTCAACTAAAAACAATTCATCTGAATGTAAAAACAATTGAATAAATAATTTATTCAATTTGATTGACTTATTCAAAAATTCAAAATTAACAAATTTTTAATTTTATTCGAAGTATTGTTGTATGATGGATTTTATCTCGATTAAAAACAATCCATCTGAATGTAAAGGTAATTGAATAAGTAATTTATTCAATTTAATCAATTTATTCAAAAATTCAAATTTAACAATTTTAGTTTTATTCGAATAATTGTTATATGATGAATTGTATTTCAACTAAAAACAATTCATCTGAATGTAAAAACAATTGAATAAATAATTTATTCAATTTGATTGACTTATTCAAAAATTCAAAATTAACAAATTTTTAATTTTATTCGAAGTATTGTTGTATGATGGATTTTATCTCGATTAAAAACAATCCATCTGAATGTAAAGGTAATTAAATAAGTAATTTATTCAATTTAATTAATTTATTCAAAAATTCAAATTTAACAATTTTAGTTTTATTCGAATAATTGTTATATGATGAATTGTATTTCAACTAAAAACAATTCATCTGAATGTAAAAACAATTGAATAAGTAATTTATTCAATTTGATTGACTTATTCAAAAATTCAAAATTAACAAATTTTTAATTTTATTCGAAGTATTGTTGTATGATGGATTTTATCTCGATTAAAAACAATCCATCTGAATGTAAAGGTAATTAAATAAGTAATTTATTCAATTTAATTAATTTATTCAAAAATTCAAATTTAACAATTTTAGTTTTATTCGAATAATTGTTATATGATGAATTGTATTTCAACTAAAAACAATTTATCTGAATGTAAAAACAATTGAATAAGTAATTTATTCAATTTGATTGACTTATTCAAAAATTCAAAATTAACAAATTTTTAATTTTATTCGAAGTATTGTTACATGATAAATTGCATTTCGTTTAAAAAACAATTTATCTGGATGCTAAATAATTGAATGTGTAGTTTATTCAATTTAGTTGATTTACTGAGAAATTCCGAATTTAACCTTTAGATCTATTCGAAAATTTACTGTGTGATAAATTGTATTTCGTTTAAAAACAATTTACTCGATGCTCAAGAGAACACTCTCATTATTTTTATTACATTAACATTCTTCTGTAAATTCAACGCTTGTATTTTATATTTATGCTTAATCAATCATCAACACGATTGTTGAGTTAAATCTCTGGGTTTCAATAAATACGTAAAAAGGTAGATAAGTTGTTTCTTTGACTTGAGTTCCCTAAGTTTGTTCCCAATAAAATGAAAGGACTATAATTCAGGTAATTGGTGTTTGGCAGCTTTCGAAAAAAATAGAGGTTAAACGATCCCGCAAATTAAACGAAATTTGGACTTTCCCAAATTTCGGCAGCTTGGTGCCTCCGCAAACTTCAAAATTGATCATCTCAAAGGTCCCACTTTGATTATTAATTAATTTGTTTCAAGGTATAATTTTGTTAGTTCGTGACATTAAAAATTTTATTTATTTATTTCTATACAATGATTTTATAATATATCCCGCAGTCAAAAATAGACCATTATGGGGACCATACAAACATCGAAACAAGCAAACGGATATTTTAAAAAAATTCTGCAATTTTTTCAATTATTTATTTTAAATTTCATTAATTTTTTTCAACTTATCATTGTTTTCTTTATATTTCAATTATTTTTTTCAAGTTTTAAATTATAAAATCATTTTTAAATTATTTTCTAAAATTCTACAATATTTTCTCAAATTTCCCTTTTTTCTCTTCAATTTTTAAGCATTTTTAATTCTTTCATTCGATTTTTAGTTATTTAATTCAATTTTCAACGTTTTAAATCAAATTAAATTAATTAAAATACATATTACTATTAACATTGAAATTCAAATCATTATTAATAAGAATGACACTAGAGATTCTATTTTCATATTTTGATTGAGAAAATTTGACTTAATTTGATAAATAAATAAAAAACTTAAATTCTTATAAATTCTCTATTAGAATTTTGGTCGGTTATATTCCCGGTTATATCCTCGTTCTCATTACCGTTCTCCAGGTAATATTACTTCTTCGCAACTCTAATCTCTTCGTAGAAAAGAAACATGTAGAAAAATTCGTTATTGCACAAAGTTTGGCAACACAGAGATTTTTTTCCAGACAAATCTCTTGATTAAAAAAGAAAAAATTGTGAAAAATGTGGTGAATGTTTGACTTGCCGTGGAATAAGGTTGATAAGTCAGGGGACTGCTGAATAAAAACAATGCCGAGAATTTTATTCGAAAAAAGAAAAATAGAAACTTGTTGGAATTTTACAAATAAGAGGAAGAATGAAAAAGATAAAAAAGAAAAAAAACCTGCTTTTCTCTGTCAAGGAAAACTTTTCGAATGCAACCTGAATTATAAATAACACAAGTTCTTTGACGTTTGTTGCATAAAACTCTAATAGAATCGTTCTTGAAGTATGATTATGATTTTCTCAAGATTTGGGAAATTAGAAATTTGGAAAAAATTTATTTAATAGGAATAGACATTTTATGTTACGTTAAAATGTTCATGTTGCAGACGATACAAAAAATCTGTGAATGTCGAAACGGGAGATAAATTTGAAGCTCGTGGGATCATCTGTTCGCATAAAAGAAACATTGAAAAATTTCCTATCTTAAAAAGCTTGACAATAAAAATATTTTTTCCATAAAAGTGTCTCGATTTACAAAACACTGGACACTTTTTAATATGATGATTATTTTTTTGTCAAATTTTGGGGAATGAGGAATTTAGGAAAAATTAATTTTTCACGAATAGACATTTTCATGAGTGGAAAAATTAATTTCAAATTTGTCATTGAAACTGACAGATTGTGCCAGACAAGTCAGAAAATGAGCCAATGTCAATATTTAATCAAGTCAAAGTATAGTGCTTGATAAAAACATTTTGCCCAGAATTTGATTAAAAAATAAAAAGATTGAAGAAATTTGCTGGAATTTTATGAATTAGGGGTAATAGTGGAATTATTAAGCAAGACAGACTCCTGTTTTTCTCAGTGTGTCAACACTTTTCGAAGAAAACGAGACATAGATATAATAACACTACAAATTCACACGATCGTTGCCGTTTGTTTTATAAAACACTAGACACTTTTATATAGGAAAATTACTTTTTTGCCAAACTTCGCAGGGAATGGGGAATTTGGGAAACACAATTTCACCACGAGCGAGAAAATTATCTCCACGTTCGACATCAAAACTGACAGATTGTAAACAGAGTGCGGCGTCCATCTTGTCATAGCCCGAGTGGAATCCATGGTAACGGGGACGCTACTTCCGCCTGCCATATGATCAGGTGACGTGGGGCGGCCATCTTCTACAGAAAATCTGTCAATGTCAAAACGGGGGATCATTTTGACGCTCGTAGGAACACCGGTTCGAGTAAAACAAAGGTTTAAAAAATTCCTTATCTCAAATACTATGGTCAGCCAGAGCCCTTTTTTCAAAAAAGTGTCTGGGTTTTTTAAAAAAAAATTCATAAGTCCAAATTTTCGACCAGCGGAGGGGAAAGTGTTTGCCCTAATAGCACCAAACGTTTCATTAACGTTGCTGCAACGTTTCCGTGTAACGTTGCAAACGTTGCATTGCAACGTTACCAGCCAAGAAAAATAACGTTGCATATGTCATGGGGCTAGAAATGTTGCAGGGAAACGTTGCGGAACGTTAATTTGGAACTTTGAATAGGCATTCGAAAAATCGCAGTGCGGGTTGCGGAAAAATGTTGCGGAAAAGGCTAAATTTTTTTTTATTAATATTATTCGATGTTGATAATATGATTGCTTCTGTAGAACAATGGTCACTAAAATCAACTGCGCAGCTCTAATTGCGATAGAAAACTACTGCGCACAATATCAACATTATTAATTTTTAAATGGTCATTCAAAGTTCCAAATTAACGTTCCGCAACGTTTCCCTGCAACGTTTCTATCCCCATGACATATGCAACGTTATTTTTCTTGGCTGGTAACGTTGCAATGCAACGTTTGTAACGTTACACGGAAACGTTGCAGCAACGTTAATGAAATGTTTGGTGCTATTAGGGTGAAGATCACTGCAAATTTTCTCCTTCCAACAGCCTTAATTCTCGTTATAAGAATTTTGTCCCTAGATCACTCCCAGAAACCACTGGAAACCCTTAAAATTTGTGAAACACTATTAATAGTTGTGAGAAATTACTTATGATTTCATCAAACACGATATTTCGCGATTTATCTAAAAAAATATTGGTGCCCACAACCGAATCATGTGCAATCATGTTAAAACGGCATGAAAAAAATTTTGGTTGTAAACATTGTTGTGATACTCGGTATTGGATTAAAAAATATATTATATTTACTGTGTAAATATGCATTTGACATACATTTTTTATTGATTCGCTTTGATTTGTGCCACTTTTAAAAATATTTAAAAAAAACTTTTATTTTAATTTCAACTTGAAAAAAATTAATTTCTTTGCAGCAAAAAGTACAGGTGTCCGTTTAATTTTGTATTCTCGCAAAAAACTACATGCGGTCATACCACACACTTGACATTTGTCACATTTGACAAATATCTTTTTTGTCAAAAGTTTCGCAGGGGTGCCCACAACTAAACCATGCCCACAACCGAACCTTTTCCCCTACTATTAAATGTCACTTCAGGTAATAGCATAACCAACAAAATTTGTTATTATTTTATAAAAGCACCTGATTGATAAAAATCATGGAAGTTTATTTTGAATTTTTCATTTGAAAAATTAATTATATTTTTCATTAAAGGATAAAAGATTTTATTGCATTATATAATGCAACAGAAGTAGTTGAGTAAAGATACATATAAAACAGAAAGGGGCAAATTCGGTCAAGTTTTGCTTATAGGATTTGTTTAAGGGATCCTTAATGATTAATTTAAAAAAAAGAACTAAGCCGGATTTTGCTGAATTCATAACTTTTTCAACTGCTTTTGAAAAAAATGCATATACCACTTTTTACAAGTTTATATTGACTTCTTCATTTAATAGTTATTTTGCTTGTTGATATAATGAATTATAAAACATGTAAGAGTATTCTAGAACTTATCATGAGACGACTCCAATTTAGAGACTGAAAATACGATTAAATTTGAGCTTTTTATAGTATTTTTACGAACGCGAAGTATTTCTAATTTTAGTTTGTTAGTTTTGAAAAATACAAAGGCTACTTTTCAGCAAACTGTAGAAGAAGAATATTGCCTTCAGGATCACGAAAAGATACGTCATTTTACTTTTTAAAGGTCACAGCTTAATGCTAAGTATATCAAACATCCTTAAAAAATAATTTAATTTTAGGGTTTTCGGCACGTTTTCACGATTCTGCCCCACTGTGCGACGATTGATAGTTACCAATATATACTAGAAAATTGTACGAATTATTTTATAAGGAATAATTTTAAATAAAAATTATCAATAAAAAAATTATAAATAAATTGTTAACCACGCATTAATTTATTAATTGATATTGAAACATACAAAACATATATAACATATATATATATAAAAAATGTATTTAGGTAAATTATCCATTAAATATAATTAATTAAATTAATTTTCTATTGGACGCTTATGCACTGCAGATGCATGCTAATGCGATTAGTCTAAATGACGAGCTGGGGCCAGGCATTAAGCTTACTGCTGGTCATTAAACTTAATGCATAGGCAAAAAGACGATGTCGACGTGCATTTGCAGTAAGCTAAATGCCTAGACATTAAGCCAGTGGCGGATCCAGACTTGGTTCCAAGAGGGGGTTATACATGAGAGAGAAAGAGAAAACACTATAGTGTTGTCTCTCTCTCTCTCTCTCTCTCATGCAAATCTAAGTTAGCTCCAGGGGGGGAGGTCATGACCCCCATGACCCTGCCCGTGGATCCGCCATACTGCATTAAGCTTAATGACGGATTCGTCTAAATGCCTACGACATATGGGTCATTTCGGAGGAAAGTTAAGGTCGATATCTCAGATATTTCTCAATTTTTGTTTATAAGCAGTTTTTTGGGATACAAATAAATATTTCAAGTATTAATTTCAAAATTGTTATAATTATTCAACATATTTACATTGCAAATTTGTTAGTACTTTTTTTGCAATGTGTTATATCTTTGTTAATTTTCAAAATTACGAAAAAAGTCAAGAATCCTTTTTTGAGTAAAAAATACTGAATTTTAATAAAAAAAATTGAAAATTGAAAAATAATAATTTTTTCAATTATTTGTTTAAAAATTAATGTTTATTTATTTTTGTTAAACAAAGGCGCAATCAATTTTTCACTAAAAAAATTTTTTTTCTTAACTTTGGGATGTCTTTTATAAACACACCGATTTTCAAGATGGCATCTGTTTTTGTTTCCAAATAATAAATCTTCAAAATTTAGACTTCCCAGTTGTCGCGTCGAAAAGAATTAAACTATGTTCAGCACAGCGCGGTATGTATGCGTGGCACGCATTCGACATTAAAAAATTTTGTTTAACAAAAAGAAATACAATTTTTCAAAAGTAGAATATCACTACGTAGGTATAATATTGAAAGTTTTACTTTGTAATTATATTTTTTTTTAAGTGAAGAGAGCCCCTTCCTTCTCTCTCTTCCGTAAGGTACTGCCAATAGTTCCACTAAATTACTTATTAAATAAAATGAAATTAACTTAACTCATTAACGCCCAAATGCACAGATTTTTTACTGCAAATTCGAGGCCAGTTCTTTCCCAAATGAGAAAGAAGATTTTTATCGGAAATACCATTTCTTCTGTATTTAAATGCGCTCTTTTGAAATATGCCATCAAAAATTTGTTTAAAACATTATTTTTATCTTTTTTTTGCACTTTTTTGCAAAAAATCACGATTTTTAACGCTTTTATTTTGATAAAACATGAGTTTCATTTCGAAAAAAATTTTGTTGACATCCAGAAAGTACAAAAAACGTGCACTCGATAATTGTGCTTTAAAAATATGTAAATACATTTTCACCCCCCCACCCCTGTTTTTTCAAAATGGCGTCTTGAATTTTCAAAAACTGACATTATTCACTCTACCTTGCTTCAAACTTTGTTTTTCCAACAAATCATAAGGACAAAGACTTTTCTTGTCTTTTTTTACTATAGTGAACTCAATTATTCCATAAATAATAAAAAATTCAAAATGTCGGATTCAAGATGGCGGAAAAAATTTTTTAAAATTCTCTAAATTGGCTGAAAATGTTTACTTGGGGGATTTTGGGGTCTCTGAGTACGAATATGTTTGTTAAATTTAAAAATTCAAAATGGCGGAATCAAGATGGCAGACAAAATTTTTAATATTCTCTAAATTGGCTGATAATGGTTACTCGGGGGTTTTTGGGGTCTCTGAGTATGAATATGTTTGTTAAATTTAAAAATTCAAAATGGCGAGTTCAAGATGGCGGACAAAATTTTTTAAAATTCTCTAAATTAACTGAACCATTTTCAGCCAATTTAGATTTCTACTTTACCGACCTAAAAAGTTGTGTTTCTGCAGGGTGTTCTGTTTTACCGACCGAGCAGTTCCGATGGCAACCGCTATATGGCGCTCTTTTTAATTGCTCGAAGAAAAGGCGGTTTCTGTGGGGTTTCCCATCCTTGTTTGTAGTGGGGATTTTGAATTTCCCGCGTTACCGACAGTGTTTTGAAAGGGGATTTCTCCAATTGTGTGAATTTTGAATTTCCCGCGTTACCGACATTATTTTTGCTTGTATTAAAGGGGGTTCGAATTTACCGACAGTGATTTGAAATGGTATTTTCCCTAATTTTGTGAATTTAAAATTTGCCGCAATACCGACAGTGTTTTTTAACTGTTAAAGTTGATATTTTGAATTTTCACATCAGTGTCGGTGATCATTAACTACTTGACCCTCCTGGTGACTTTGAATATACCACTATTTATGAATAGATAAGTACTATATTCAAATGTACTTAAATCAGCATAATTCTACTGTGACTTTCAGGCTTGTTTAATTAAAAGGGAGTAGGAGGGTTTTATACATATAATACGTATTTTACATAATGTATAAAACCATATACACCCCTGCACATAAATGCTGAACTTCCGGTTTATTGTTCGTCTATTGTTCGAACAATAAACCGGAAGGACAGTATTTATGTGCAGGGGTGTATAGACCAAAGCACAACGAATACGGTTACGGGAGCAGGGCATGAGATAATAAAGGACAGAGACTCTTTCTGTCCTTTTCTGTCTCATGCTCTGGTCCCGTAACCGTACAGTCGAACTTCCCAAGAGTTAATTTTGGTGGGGATTAACTTATGGGAGACAAAGGCAAATGAGGGGAAATTTTATGTAGATTGTCGCCATCTTGTCCTGTCTGCGCATGACAAAACATGAGGAAAGGGACCACAAGAGGAGAAAATTAACTCTTGGGAAGTTCACTCTTCGGAAGTTCGACTGTTTTTCTATCTGCTTAGGGGCCATCCATAAATTATGTAAGACTTTCAGGGGGGTGGGAAGGTCCAGCAAATCTTACGACCAATAGAAAAAATGGCGCTAATGTATGTAAAAAATCTTACATGGGGAGGGGGAGGGGTTGAAATGATATGAAAAAACGTCTTACGTAATTTATGGACGGACCCTCAGGCCTTATCACTGGTTTGCGTTATACAATTCAAATGTCAATATGGCTGCCGCAGACTCACAGCTCATTGGTTGACTTTTGACTTGCGCGTGGCGAGACTCTCTTTTTTTGGATCATGGTTGGTAGCACTGATAATAGCACTCTCTCACTTTGTCCAACGTCTCGGTCAGTTTCGTTTGCTTTTCAAACAGGATCTAGAAAATGGTAATTAAGATGAATTTGCAATGATTTAATACAATAATATTAATATATTTGTTAACAAAAAGTTTAGTGAATTCAGTTGGAATGATAATTTTCTTTTTTTCTTTTTAGAACAATCACAACTCCATGCCATGCTGCTCTTGTTGCTTCTGCCGCTACAGAGCTTTAGAAAATACATTTGTAAGTATTTATATATATCCCAAGATAGTAATTCACTTTTTGAAATGTTCAAAATCATCTGTATATCTAGAAAATATGATAATAACAATCTTGATTTTATTACAGACATTCCAACAAAATAGAAACACAAATTTCTGTGGCAGATGTTGCTTTTGTAACTACATGACAATGCACAATTCATTCGTAAGTACTTCTGTAATTATTTTGTAAGTATTTACATGTAAAATATGAAAAAAATCTTCGTGGACTATAGATTTGAAACCCTAACCTAAAAGTCGATTAATGATCAGTTACTCTTTGAATGTTTCTAATGATGAAATTTCCCTAATAGCACCGACTAGGCCGGGAACGTTCCTGGAATGGGCTGCTGGCCCCTTGGGTACGTTCCCTTGGTCCGCTCCAATATACCTGACAAATCCGTTCCGGATTTCACTAGGCTAGGAACGTTCCCGCGGAACGTTCATGGAATGTTCTGAGGAACTTTGAATACACATTCAAAAAATCGCAGAACGGGTTGCGGAAAAAGTATGCGGAAAAAGCTGAAAATTTTTTTATTAATATTATTTAATGTTTTTAATATGATTGCTTCTATAGAACAGTGGTCACTAAAATCAACTGCGCAGCTCTAGGTGCGATAGAAAACTACTGCGCAAGATATTAACATTAATTATTTTTCAATGTGTATTTAAAGTTCCTCGGAACATTCCAGGAACGTTCCGCGGAACGTTCCTAGCCTAGTGAAATCCGGAACGTATTTGTCAGGTATATTGGAACGGTCCATGTGAACGTACCCCAGGGACCGGCGAACCATTCCAGGAACGTTCCCGGCACAGTCGGTGCTATTAGGGTTATGATCAGTGGTCATGCTAAAATCATACATTTTGAAAGTTTCAAAGAAACGTAACGTATAACATAAATTTTTGAAACGGCACAATGCTATTTAATCTTAAAATTTTTAATCATATTTTTGAATTTGTTAAAAACTGCACATCTTATTAAGTTTCTAATTTCAAATATGTTTCTAGATGTCTTCTATGCAACGTCAGGCAATCAACCATCAAGAATTTTTGAGATTTGACAATTTTCGACCCCCTTTTCAAAATATCAGTCAGAGACAGGAGATTCTACCGCAACAGATTCAACCTCAGAGAATGCATCCTTAGCAATTTCCAGTTCAACAGATTCGAGATCCACTAATATATTCTCAGCAAACTAATTTTCAACAAAGTCCAGGTCAACTTCTGCCACAACAAATTCAGACTATACGATCACAATCACATCAAATTCCTTTTAGACAACCTCGAGCTCAATTTCAGCCAATTCAGAATCAGCAAAACCAACAAACTCCTGGTAACTCAGATGTAAGTATAAATATAAATTTAATATTTTTAAAATTAAAACGAATAAATTAAATGAATAAATTAAAACGAATAAATTAAATATAAATATATATAATTAAATTTTATCTAATAGATGAATAGACAATCAAGTTCTAAGTGGAATTCTACTGAGGAAGACTTAGTTGGTGGAGGAAAAATGTCAAGTCAAAAAATTCAAAATATATCAAATTCACAATAAAAAAAAAAAAAAAATCACAAACGAAAACAATTACAAACTTAGAAACACAACCTATTAAAAAATTACAGACACAAACAAACAAAACGATGATAAATATAGAAACATCACAAGTACTAAACTCAGAAACAGCACAAATAGCAAACTCAGAACAACAACCTATCATAAAATCACAGACACAAACTAACAAAACGATGACAAACTAGGAAGCATCACAAGTACCAAACTCAGAACCACAACCTATTATAAAATCACAGACACAAACTAACAAAACGATAAAAAAACTCAGAATTAGCAAAACCGATAACACCTCCACCAACTCCACCAGCATCAGAACTAAAACAAGTCGAATAATCGTCAACCAGTTCTAATTCTTCATCAAGTTCCTCTGCCTCATCGTCATCATCGTCGTCATCAACTAGCTCATCGGACTCATGTGACTCATCAACATCTTCAAATGATACGGATACCCCTTACATTCGCAAAAAAACGAGGCTTCAACCTGTAACTCAGGCCTGCACAAGCGTGCAGCTCCGGAGCACGCGTAAGGGGAAGTGGTCTCCTACCATGCGGACGGATAGGCATGTGCAGAGGTAAGAGAGGCAGAGGAAGGAAGGTAAGCTCTTGAAAATGTCCGCCATTTTGAATTTTTAAAACTGACATAAGATTCGTAATCAGCTCCCTCGAAAACCTCAGAGTAGCGATTTTCACAAGGATAGCTAAATTTTTTAATATTGTCCGCCATTTAGAATTTTTGTATTTCGGATTTAGATTTGTTATCAGATCTTACATAATCCATTTTATAGTTGTTTTTTATTATTATATGTGAAGCTTTAGAGTACTTTTGGATCATATTAACGCATTTTTCTAGTTTTTCACATGCTTTAGACGCCATATTTCAGTCGCCATTTTGAATTCTAGCAAACGCCGAACGGGATCTAAAAGTAAACTATTTAAGCTAATTTTTCCAATATGATTACATTTGTTTTAACCAAACCAAAAATGGAGAGGTTGGGAAAACCTCAGATGTTGGCAGTTTATTTTTTTATTTATATAACTTTAATTAACTAATTAATAATTATAAAATTAAGATAAAAATCTATATTTTAGTTTATTACTGAATATTTGCCAAAAAAAAGATTTCAATCAATGTACATTTACGGGCTGTAAGTGCTTCTCAAAAGTATGCACGTATAGCGCACTTGGATCTACGCGTTGAGCCGCACTGAGCGCAGCGGTCCGCAAAGACAATAAATGCAATATCTCCGAAAGTTTCAGACCCTCCATCAATTTTTTTTTATTAAATACTCGTGAAAACATAAGAAATTTAAAAATCGATATTAGAAAGCAAAAAAAAATACGCTTTTCAACGAAAAATATATTTAAAATTTTTTTTCAATTTTTATTATGGTAAATAAAAAAAAATTTTTGGTCATAATTTTTTTTTTCAAATGTTACCAAATAATAAGTAACCCCTGAAAGAATTAATTAAATCGAATAATTATTGTCAGAGTTATGACGTTTTGAAAATTTCCAAAAAAATTTTTAAACACATGTAAATCCAAAAATTTTTAAAATTTTGAAAATTGTTTTCAGATTTTTCTTTTCCATGTATTTTTATACACTTTTACCAAGTTTTATCAAAATCGAAGACCTAGGGGACAACTTTGATATTTTAGGCATGGTTTGACCCTGGTACTGTTTAAAATTTTTTTTTTAAATAATTAATCATAATTTATTTCTATAAAGACATGTGAAAATTATCTCAGCTAATAATTATTTTGATTTATAATCTAGTAGTTTTACTATAAGTAACTTTAAGTTAGCCTCGAATTCTATTTCTAATCTAGTACAATAAATTTCAGGTTATAAAAAATTTCAAACTACTTTTTATTTATAAAATAGGTAAAGTTAGATAGTTTTAAAAGTACTATCTTTTAATATGTAATACTTATAAATGATACTGTTTAAACCTTCTTTTCAATCAATCAACTGTTCATAATTTACTTTTTAAAGACATGTGAAAATAATCTCAGTTGGTAATTGTTTTTAATTTATTATCTAGTAGCTTTACTATTAATAATTTCAAATCTACGCGCGCATTTGACTGCGAATGTGAAAAGCATGCGCACTTTCGTTTGTAGAAGATACATGACATCTAACCAATACTGAACGTTTACCAAACGGTAAAGCCAATAGGAATAACAGTTACAATTCTATTGGTTCTTCTTCGTTTTTCAGTTTACACTACCATTGGGCAATGGTCTGGAGTGAGAAATCTGAGTGGGGACGATGGCTATTTAAAGCGACGTACAAACTACGAGAGTCATTATTTTCAGATCTTTCAACAGTTTTAATATTATAAGTAGTTAGTGAGATACTTCCTTATTTTTAGGTTATTTTTATTAAGTTTCTTATATTTATCTTTCTTTCTTTTAAATCTTTAGGATTTGAAAATTAAATCTAAATTAAAAACTTATATTTTAATAATTAAAATTAAATTTTTTTAAAAAGTCCTATATATTATAATATTCTTTAAAGTTTCAACTTTGCTTTAAAATATTTTTAAGAAATCTTAAATTAAATATACATTTAAAATGTTTTTTTTAGAAATCAGAGTAAAAAAAACAACAACAAAAAAATGGAAAATTATAATGCACCTCCAAACTCTCCAGAATCAGATGTCACTTCAACTACCAATATTATTTATAACTAGCAAAATAAAAAAACTAGCAAAATCAATTACTATAAATAAAATAAATGTTTATTTAGGACAAAATGTATAATATTTTAAAATTAAAACGAATTGCAAAAAATAATTTAAATTAAACAAAAGCAATTGGAAATTTTGCAAATTAATTGAAAAAAATTAAATCAATTAAAAATTAGGGAAAGTAATTTAAACAATCATAAAAATGTTTTAAACATGAAAAAAATAATTTAAATTTAACAAAAATACTTGAGAATCTTAAAAGTAAATTAAAACAAAATTGAATAATGCAAAATTAGAGAAAATAATTGAAAAAAATAAACATAATTTAAAATTGAACAGAACAAGTTTTAATTAAAGAGAAATAAGTAAAAACTTTTTGGCAATTATGAAAAAGATGAGAAAAAGAACGAAAGTAATTGAAAATTGAAGAAAATAATATAAATAAGGAAATAATTGAAAAGTCAGATAAATAGTTTAAAAAATTTGAAATTATGGAACAAATGTAAAGAATTGAAAATTGAAGGAAATAAATTTTGGAAAATAATTGAAAAATGTTTATAAAATTTAAAACTTGACAAAAATAATTAAAATGTGATACAAACAATAATAAGTTGTATAAAATAAATGACACTTAAGTGTGAGAATTGAAAAAATTACAGAATTTTTTTAAATAAAGAAAAAATAATTGAAATTTGAAAAAATACATGAAGATCTTAGAAATCGATTAAAAAAAGAGAAAATAACTAGAAATTGAAGAAAAGAATCGAAGAAATAAGCTCAAAGTAATTGAAATTTACGATAGAGAATAACAAAATTTGAAATTATGAAAACAAATGTAAATAATTAAAAATTGAAGAAAACAATTGAAATTTTAAAAAAATTCTTAAAAATCTTAGAAAATAATTCTAGAAAATGAGAATAACTAAAAATTGGAGAAAAGACTGGAAGAATGCTAAAAAGTAGGTGAGAATTATGTCCATTTCATGGACATTTCGCTTCCAAGTAAGCAAAATAATTTGCTTCCACATAGAGAAAGCAAGAAATTAATAATATATGAGATGAATGGGGAAGTTGTTAAAAAAATAATTTTTAATGCAAAAAAATGGAAAAATATGAATTATTTTAAGAATTCTTGATCAATTATAAAAGTTATATAGGTCAATCGATTCGTTTTAAGATAAGGAATATGATTTTTGTATTCTTTAAGTTGTATTTTTAGCATGAAAAAAATTTTTGGCAAAAAACGATTTTTTTCGATGAAAAAAGGTGCTCAAAAAAATTTGGTTGGTTATTTTCAAAAATTCCTGTGTTTAAATTTAGATATTCATGAGCTTAATAAGGCATCTAAATTTTATTGAGATCCATTAAAGCGTTCTCGAGATATCTTGTACACAAAAAACGCTATACACACACATACATACATACATACACACATACATACATGCACATACACACACACACACACTCATACATCTGGACATTTGTTTAGAAATGAAAATTACGCTTTTTAGATGAAAATAAGTCGATTTAGACTATTTTTGGAAAATCGAAAATCCTAACGATCACAAAGCTTCCTCTAAGAGGAAGCAATAATTAAAATTTACGATAACTAGCGCCGCGCGTTGCTGTCATTCAGTGCATTACAGTTCTTTAATTATGCTAAAATACATTTGAATGTTTTTGGAATATCCGTCTGCCGTAGTTTCCATGGTGACGTGTGGGAATGAGCGAGAAAATATATCAAATCAAAACTTTCTGTCTTGCTCACTCCGACAGTAAAGAGTAGAAATTGTTTCTGCCCTTTCCTGTTTCATGCTCTGGTCCCGTACCCGTATTCCATCTGCTTAGGTCTTATTATTTGATTTTGAAAAATAGTTTTCCCATAAATGAAACTCCCATAAATAAAATTTTCCCTATCTTAGCCCCCTTCCAAGAGATAATTCAGTCATGCGTCTGCGCAGTTGCATTAAGATGGCGGCAAATGTACACTAAACTCCCATAAATAAATCCCCCACTAAAATTCATTTATGGGAGGTTTGACTGTTTGTAAAATTTTTAGAGTTAAAGTTATAAGGGTGAAATCACATAGATGTGTCAAACGTTGCGTCGTTATGAGAAAGAGGGAGACAAAGATATATTTACGTCTTTCTCTTTCTCATTAATACGCAACGTTTGACGCATTCATGTGTGATTTCACCCTTAGGCTGGCACAAGCCGGCGTCCTATGACTCCGTTTTATAAGTTCCGGTGCTGTGAGGCAATAATATTATTATTATTATTAATTTTACATAAAATATATTCCTATAAAATGGTGCATTTTTAAATTCTTCGAAGTATATACCCACCCACACCGAAAAAAAATAGTTTTAGAATGAGTGAATCCTACTCTCACTTTAATACGGATTCCTCTAAAAAAAATAAGCGGAGCCCTCTCAAATTGAGAGGATCCTCTCATCCTAAATAATTTTTTTTCGGTGCAGTGGGCACACATGTCCAAAAGACGTTTTAATGACGTCCTTTGGACATGTGTGCCCACTGGGTATATATATATATACGTATACATTAACAGTATCATAAAATAATAAATATTAAATCCACACAGCACCGGAACTTCCCTGAACATTCCCAACATTCAGGAAAGTTTCAAAAGTTTCAGTAAGTTTACTGAAAGTTCTAGAACTTTCCTGAAGGTAGGCAATGTTCAGGGAAGTTCCGGTGCTGTGTGGGAAAGGGACATTTACAAATGACGTCACATTTCTTGACCCCCCCCCCCCCCTATATTTTCATGTTAATTTTATTTTTAACTTTAATGGAAAAAATTCAATAATAACAATTTTGTGGGGTTGTTCATAAACCACGAAGCCCTATTTTTGTCACTTTTTGATCCCTTTTTTCCACATGTAGACTAACGTAGACTTTCTCTGCCCCCCTCCCCTACCCCTGGTAGAATGTAGTTTACTTAACTTTTTTAAAATGCATTTTCATGGCATCATAACCGGGAATATTAAGAAGAAATAATTCTAACATTTTTTTTTAATAAAAAATATTTATATATATCTATCTATGTATTATTGTCGATAAAAAAATTAAAAAAAAAAAAATTGCAAATTTATTTTTTTCTAATTGTTTTTTATGCTTAGGGAAAATATTTAATGACCTGGAAATGGCCGGAAAAATAAAGAATATATCTTTTGGCAACTTTAGTGGTCACCCTAAGATGTCAATAAAAAAATAACAGTCAAAGACAGTCATTAATTTTTTTATTTTTTGCATAACCCGCGCTTTTTTTAAAAAAATTTGAAAAGTAGCTTAATAAATGAACTACGTAGCCATGGCTTGAATCCCCCCCACATAGCCTACCGTAAAATTTTACTGACCCTCCCCCCTCCTAAACTGGCTACGTGATTTATGAACGGACCCTTTTAATCGGTTTTATTATTTTAAAATTGCAGTCATTTGTTTTTATTACTGATATTTCGTTAATAGATAGATTATTACACTGTCATTACAAAATTTTGTTATTTTTCCAACAATAAATACATTTAAAACTCCCTCTCCCCCCTATAGCGTTACATCATTTATGAAAGCTCCCAATAATTAATATTCAATAATTAATATTAATAATATACCATAAAATTTTATGTTATAATATTGTTATTCAACCCGTTTTGTCTTAAAATCTAAAAGAAACCAATAATTTTAACAACAAACAAACAAATTATTTATATTTTAAAAGCGTTTTAGTGGAAGAATGAAAATTGTTTATTAAATTCAAAGTTGTATTTAAAAAATAAATATTTTTTGAGCTATTGATTGACTATTTGGAAAAAAAATTAACAGATTTTTAAATTTTAATCTTATTTAAACTTTACTTATTTTAAATATTCTTAACCACTTTAAAAAAATTTAATTTATATAAAATTTAGGTAATCAAAATTTTTATAATTGGTAGTTACATAAAATTATATATAAATATTTATTTAGTCATAAAAGGGTGTAAATTCAACAGAAATAACAACTGCAGGCTTCGCCAAGCGGATCGGCTAAAATTATAAAAATTCTATTTCTATTGAGACATCATTTTTGTTATCCTTAAACTATGTAAATTAGGCTCTAAAATTATTCGAACAAAAAAAATTTTTGTTGGAAGTTATTAGTGATTAAAATTTTTAATCGTGCAAAATGAAAACATATTTTTTTCGAGATTTTCTTAACCGATCTTAAAAGTTAAAAAGCATTTTAATTGTCTTAAAACGTAATTTTTAAACATATTTTTTGTTCTTAAGAATTTTTAATTTTTATCGTTTTTTAAATTATTTATTTAATAAATGTTAATAAAAAACAGCTTTCTGCGGGCATTGCGTGAAAATTTAAAATACTCTTGTATTCTTCACACTATTTTTTGAAAATAAAACCGTTAAGGAAAAAAATGGCCCGCGATTAGGAACAAAAATATTAAATTTTTTTTTCGGCGTTCAAAATTTTTTTTGCATAGGTAGTGAATGAAAGTTTAAAAATTATGTATGTTTAAGTTTTTTTTTTGTTTTCAATGGTTTTTATTGACAACGGATTTATGTAATTAAGTTTAACATATTTTTGCACGCAAAAAAAATTAATATCATTGTCTCTAATCGCGGGTCATTTTTTTCCATAACGGTTTTATTATCAAAAAAGGGTAAAGAATACAACAGTATTTTAAAATTATACGTAATGCACGCAGAAAGCGGTTATTTATTAACATTTATTAAATAAATAGTTTAAAAAACGATAAAAATTAAAATTTCTTAAGAACAAAAAATATTTTTAAAAACTATGTTTCAAAAACAATTAAAATTCTTTTTTTACTTTTAAAATCGGTTAAGAAAATCTTAAGAAAAATATGTTTTCATTTTGCACTATTAAAAATTTCAACCACTAAATAACTTCGAAAAAAAAATTTTCTTCTTTCTAATAATTTTAGAGCCTAATTTACATAGCTTAAGGATAACAGAAATGATGTCTTATTAGAAACAGAATTTTTATAATTAATTTTAGCCGATTTAGCCGAATTTTAGCTTGGCAAAGCCTGACTGAACTTTGAATTTATGAGAATGTTAAAAGTAACATTTTTCACCCTTCCAGTAAAACACTTTTAAAATTGTAATATATTTTTTTCTTTTTTATTTAAAATATTCGAAAATATAGAGCTTGACTATAACTTCATTTTCTGATTGTTTGTCTGATTCCTTCTTAAAGAAAAATTGCGATAAAAGTATCTTTTTCATTTAAGGATCGATTCTTACTTGAAAAACAATTTACTTCAGAATATAGTTCTTTTGTAAAGAAATTAATTTTTTTTTAATTTATGCTATTAGATAAATTAGATTAAATTTAGGTTAGATTTTTTATTTCCTTGATGCTACATAAGAATAATTTATGATATTAATTATATTAAATTGAAATATTAATTAATAGTATTTACAATTCAATAATAAATTATTAAACAGTTAAACATTTATATACTTAATTTCATAAATTTTTTGTTTCTAAAATTTTGTATACAAATATAAAAATGAGTTGAATTAATTTGATTAATTTAATATATTTTTGCTTACTTTTCCTTTAACGTGAAAGCATTCTAATTTTTAAAAATTATTTTTTTTTATCAAATAAAATAAAATTTGTAATTTCTTTGATTTAATGAATAATTATACTAATCATAATTAAATTATAAATTATTATTTTTATGATTAAGTATTATTTAATTATAATTAATCAAAACAAAAAATAATATTAATTTAAAAGTTTTAAATCTTTCCTTAAGCCATCGAGCTGTGAAAGCGCCTTAATATGTGATTTTAAGAATGCATGTAAAATGCGACTTCAGCGCCGCCAACTTCTATCATTTTGTAAAGTCGAGTATACCCCTCTAAGTTATATTTCTAACATTTTCAATGCTTGTTCTTAATTCGAGATATTTTCGATTATTTCGAGTTAAAATGGATTCCTTCAATTCGAGATTTAGTGCCATGTCTTTTTTTATATAGGATTAATAAAAAATTTTAAAAATTATAAAAACAAATAAAAATAATTAAAAAATGTGAAGAAAATAATAAAAATTTGAATAAATTACCTTAAAATTTTAGAAATTAATTTTATAAAATGAGGAAAACTAAAAATTGGAGAAAAGTCTGGAAGAAAGCTAAAAATAATTGAAATTTACGATAATTAATAAAAAAAAAAAATTGAAATTCTGATAACAAATGAAAATAATTAAAAATTTAAGAAAATATTTGAATTTTCAGAAAAATGCTTAAAAATCTTAGAAAATAATTTTAGAAAATGAGAATAATAATTAACAATCGAGGAAAATAATTGAAAAATGATAAAATTAATTTTAAAATTGAAAAAAATAATTGAAATATGCTGAAAATAATTTAAGATTCAGAAAGAAAATTGAATTATGATGAAAATAATTTAAATATTAAAAATTGAAAACATGCAATAAAATTTGAGAGAAATAACTGAAAAAATCATAGAATATAAAAAAATAATTACAAAATTATTAACTCAGCCTGTAAAGTGTAACCTAATAATGTTATATGAGTACTTATGTACTAAAGGGTCTTTCTTGTATATGGCCCGTTGATATGTAAATAAATAAATAAATAAATAAAATTACTTAAAAATTTTTAATTTATGAGAATAATTAGAAAATCGCAGAAATAACGAAAATTGATGAAAATCATTGCAATATCGGATAAATAATTGAAATTTTTAAAAGTATTTAATTAAAATAATTGAAAAATCGTTATATAATGAAAAATTGATGACAATAATCTAAATTTGAGATAATAACTGAAAATTTAAGAAATTAATAGCATGTGTATATATTTTAAACTTCTTTAAAAACCATAATAAATTTTTAAAGCATTTTTCGAAACTTCTTTTTTACACAAATGACAATTAAAAACCAGCACAACATCACACTAACGAAAAAGGTTACCTTATTATTTTAATTCAAATTTCAAAATATTTCCTGATAAAGGGAGTAAAAATCAATAAAATAACAGGGACTAACTTCACTTCAGTTTTTAAAACGTGGACAGAAAAAGATGAATGAATATAAAGACTAACTAACTACAGGAGTTTACGGAAATTATTATTATTTAATTTTCGTCCCTGCTCTCCAGAATCAAATGCCACTTCAACAACCAATATTATTATTTATAATAATGAAGTTTGTAGTGATGGAGAATCAGTTTTAATGTCTGAGTGTGAAGAAGTTGATAGTGAGACAGATACAATTATCATGAGTGATTCTGATCATAATAGATCCGATAATTCATTCAGTTGATTCAGTTTGCTTAATAATTAATAACACAGGCCCACAAAAAAAAAGTTTCGTGTAGAGCAGACCAGACTAGTCATTCCCTATGTATTTTGACTCACTGAACACGAATCCGAAGTCAGTTTTGCTCCATCACGTCAGGATTTTTTCCTAACCTTAAAATCAATAAAATGACACTTTTTGTTCATTAGCATGTGAACCCGACTTAACATTAATACATGCCTAGGGCGAATAGAAAGCTTGGATTGTGACCTTTAAAACGGTTTTTTAAAAATTGTTGTACGATGATTTTTAACGAAGTTATGATGTTTTACTTAAGGTAGTTCTCCGGCTTCAGGGCCGCACAAATACTATTAAAAAAATAAATAAAAAACTAATAAATTAAATCTGAAAACGTAATTTAAAGCAATATGTTAGTCTCGTGACACTTCACATGTGCTTCAAACGAAAGAATTTTGGCAATTTGCGACCGTTGGAATTCCTTTCGCTCGTAAATTCAATGGAAAATCACATTGGTTTCGAATTTCAGATTAGTATAATTAAAAAGTGAGAATCGATACCCCTATAAATTTTTTTTAATAATATTTCTTTTATTTGTCCCTATAACATACTAGTTTTTGAAAAAAATTTAGCGAGTAGTTTTCCACATATTAATAATAGTGTGCCACTTTTATACGTTTAGTGTATGATTCCCATGTAAATGTTGAAACTTTGAAGTTAAATATCTCAATTTTTAGCATCGCAAGGGACCCTGAGATTTTTACCACACATAAAGCATACAAAAAAGAACATTTATCCAAAGTTTAAGAAAATTCTAACGAAAATCGATTTGCTGGAGAAATACCTTAAAATATAAATTTTTTTCAAATGTAAATAACACTTCAATTATTGATGTGGTATGGTGTAATGGAAAAAAATGATTTTAAATAAAACATCATAACTTCGTTAAAAATCATCGTAGAACAATTTTTAAAAAAGCGTTTTAAAGGTCACAATCCAAGCTTTCTATTCGCCCTAGACATGTATTATAGTTAAGTCGGGTTCACATGCTAATGAACAAAAAGTGTCATTTTATTGATTTTGAGGTTAGGAAAAAATCCTGACGTGATGGAGCAAAACTGACTTCGGATTCGTGTTCAGCGCGTCAAAATACATAGGGAATGACTAGTCTGGTCTGCTGTACACGAAACTTTTTTTTTTGTGGGGCTGTGTAATACATTCGAAGAGGTTAGTTATTTTTCTTAATCTCTTTAAATTTTCTTATTAATTTGTAGAAGAAAAAAACACAAAATATTTAAAAAAATTTTTAGATGTCAGAGCTCCTCGAGGAACTGCCTCCAAATAATGAACTGATGGAAATCATTATGGAATCATTGGAAAGACCAATGACCCCTTCTCCAACCATATCACCATCTCCATCTCCTGAGAAGAAAAGTTAATTTAATTCTCTATTTAAAAATTCTTTATATGAGAAAAAAAATGAAAAATAAAGTTAATGAAAAGAAAAAAGAAAGTGTGTTTACTACATTCAATCTTAATTTTGAGTTAATCAAAATAGCTTAAACCCTACCGATAGAAAATCACTGGAAAATTATTAGAAGCTCACTGGCCAGGTCAAAATTTATTGCCCGTTTTGAGGTAGTTCTTTTAAATTTAGTTTCAAAAGAAACTAAAATTATATTGTCACAAGACATCTGTGGCTCTTTATTAAATATATTTTTATGTAAATTTATTAAAAAAATATTTTTCTGAAAATTCAATATACCTATATTATGCGAGTATATACCTATGTTAAAAATTGTGTCAAAAATATGACAATATAATTATTTACAGAGAATAATATTAATTAAAAAGCTAATTATGATTTAAAATTATTAATTAATTTTATTGTTTATAAATTATAATATTAATTTTTGCAATTGTTATTTTCAATAAAAATTATAAATGTCTATAACATATATTTTAATAATTAATTATTCTTTAAGTAATTTATTGATTATAATTTTAATTTAGTAGTATACATTTTCAAAATGAATTTTAGAAATTCAGAATGGGCAAGCATCAGTTCGCTCCCGATACCTGTGGAAGCTTCCCTCTCTCTACGACTACCCCTCAAACGCTGCGTTTAAACTGGAGCCAAATCATTTCGAAAATCTTTAAAGGACAATCAGTCATAAATCCTTGTTCTATTGTAATTTAGTACAGAATTTAAATACATTTTCTTAAATTTAAATCTGACAGAGAGTATTAGACGTATGACTATTTTCCATATTTAATTTAAAATGTTCATGTTTCTCAACTTAAACAGAATTTTGAAATAATTGTTATTTACTACAATTATCGCTTAATATAACCACTATTTCAAAAATTATTCTTTGCAATAATCATGATTTGCTTAAACTCCCATTTTATTTTAACTGGATGTGTTATACATACACTGAAAAAAATCCCTTGCACCCGTACACAAGGAATCAACCAGTTTTCCTTGTTAGTTAAGGCGCCAACTAGGGAAGCCTAGTTAAAATACAAGGATAATTTTCAGTCTAAGAAATTAGAAATTATATTATATTGAACATCAGAAATTGTGGGACCGACTGTTTTTATTACTCAGAAAGTCTATTATTTCATAAAATTTTAATATTTTCTATCTCTAAAACATTAGTGGTTACGGTAAATGACTTAGTTGTGGCCGTCATATATTTGAAGGTTATGTTGATTTGACATTTTCAAAAAACATTATTAAAAGTTTAATGTATACTTTTGTATTATTTTAAGATTATGTAATACAACTTTACTCATTTGCACTATAGAAAACTGTAAATTTTTAGCTGATTGACAATTTTTTCCCCCGTTTTTAAGAATTACAAACAAACAAGTTTGATGTGTATTAGAACTAACTTTGCTTCGATTGCAAGCTTAACTTGGAATCCTTGTCATTTTAACTAAAATGGCTTCAACTATAGACAAATAGTTGATTTTGACAAACATATTTTTTTCAGTGTAATGGAAATTTTGTAATATGAAAGTTTTCTGTTTTGAGGTTTATATGTCAAATGACGATTTAATCTAACAAATTTTAGGTTACGTGATAATTGTAAAATATAAAATGTATATATAAAATAATGATTTTTTTCGCCTAATGTGAAAAAATTTCACCTTTTTAAAAAACTTGAATATTTTGCGAAAATATTATTGCATGTTTTGAGGTGACGAAATGAATGATGATTTTAAAAAAATAAATAGTTTTCATATAAATTTTCATTTCTCCTGCAAAGTAATTTAATTTCAGCAAATCGAAATAATTCAAATATTAAGTACTTTTATTACAATTTAATATTATCTAGATACTTTTTTGATTTTTAGCTTAGAAATATAAAAACTTTAAGTTGAGAATTCTTTATTTTATCGAGATTTTGAAAGTTCCTAACTTGTTGTACAGAAAAAAAGATCCATTCTAAATTTTTGGAATATGCAGATTTAAGTAATATGTTCTTGCTGTTAACATCTCGCGATGGTTTTTGCACTACTTTTAAATAAATTAATTCAAAATAAGTCTTTAGTTTGAGGTTAATGACAATTATTATTTATATCAATTTGAAGTTGGTTTGCGTCTTGCGATAAAAATCAAAGTAAAAAAATCGGTTTTTTTAAACTGTTAGTTCAAAATCGGTTTTAAATGAGTTTTAAATATATTTATTTGAATTAATTTTTTCAAATTTTCTGTACAGTTTGATAAAGCAATTAAAAAGTTTTTCAATTTTATATTACGACATTAAATGAAATACAGACTGTGCTTTTGTTGATATTCATACAAAATATAACCTAAATTAACGTAAAAAATAAAAAAACGAAGACCAAATTCATATGTCATTTTTAAATATAATAAATATTAAAAATAAATAAGTTCTATGACCCTTTACAATTTTATGTAAACCAAAGAATTATTTTGAAAAAAATTTTTGCTTTATTAAAATGTACAGAAAATTTAAAAAATTTAATTCAAATAAATTAAGCAGCAACGCTCTTCCAGAAATGCAGCGTTGTTCAAGTTGCCATTTTCTAGAACTAACTACCTGAACAATTCAGTCGTGATCAGACTATGTCGTGAGGCAAATCAGTTCCACAACAATATTAATTTTTTGGACAACTCATTAATTGCCTTTATAAGAAAACTGCGTACTTTAATTTTAGTCAGCAGTAATCAATGACAATCGCGGTCAATTACGTATCTTACACTATTGTTATTATTAATAGTACTCTGTACAAATGGGCATAAATAATGCCCGTATATATATGTAAATAAATAAATAAATAAATAAATAAATTTATTTAAAACTCATTTAAAACCAATTTTGAACTAGCATTTTAAAAAAATCGTTTCGTTTTGACTTTGATTTTTATCGCAAGTCGCAAACCAACTTTAAATTGATATAAATAATTGTCATTAACCTCAAACTAAAGAGTTATTTTGAATTAATTTATTTCAAAAAGTAGTGCAAAAACCATCGCGAAATGTTAACAGTAAGAGGATATTACTTCAAAGGCGGACCCAGACGAGGTTTTTGGAGGGGGCGATATATGAGATAGAAGGAGATAATAATATAGTGCTATCTCTTTCTATCTCATTTGATAATCTAAGGCTTTTGGGAGGGGCGATCGCCCCCATCGCCCCCCGCTGGATCCGCGCCTGTATTACTTCAATTTGCATATTCCCAAAATTTGGAATGGATCTTTTTTCCTGTAAACAAGTTATGAAGTTTCAAAATCCCGATAAAATAAAGAATTCTCAAATTTAAAGGTGGAAGTTTTTATATTTCTAAGCTAATGGGCAAAAAAGTATTCAGATAATATTAAAGTTTAATGCCCAATGGGAAATTTACATACGGCGTAGTACGGGCCCAGTACGGGCAGTACGGGCCCGGTACTGGCAGTCAGTACGGTGCCCGTACTGGGATATATCTGGCATATACTGCTCTTCTGCACTGACAAGCAAGTACATTAGTTCGAACACAGATAATATCGTCATTCAATCGTCATTATATCAAGCGCAAGTAGTATTTTATACATAAATACATGCGCAGTAGTGTCCCAATGATGAAGTACATGCGCACTAGTGTTCAAGCGCTCAAATACATGCGCAGTAGCGTTCTAATACTCAAATACATGTGCCATAGTGTTCTAATACTCAAAAACATGCGCAGTAGTGTCTTAATAATTAAATGTATGCGCACTAGTGTTCTAGACCACAAATACATGCGCAGTAGTATCCTAATGTTTAAAAACATGCGCAGTAGTGTTATAATACTCAAACACATGCGTAGTAGTGTTCTAATACTCAAATACATGCGTAGTATTGTCCTAATGCTCAAAAGCATGCGCACTAGTGTTCAAGCGCACAAATACATGCGCAGTGGTGTTCTTATGTACAAATACATGCGCACGAGTGTTCTAGGTCACAAATACATGCGCAGTAGTGTTCTAGTGCACAAATACATGCACAGTAGCGTTCTAGTGTACAAATACATGCAGAGTAGTGTCCTAATGCTAAAAAACATGCACACTAGTGTTCTGGAGCACAAATACATCCACAGTAGTGTTCTTAGCGTTAAATATGTGCTATTCAGTATTCCAAGGTAGTAATTCAAATGCAGTGGACAAATTTTGGGTGTACTTCCGAATAGAGCGTACCTCCGATTTTGATGAAACTTGGTATACTTACGTATTTCGATGCGCTGATTACGAAAATCATAGTGAAAATTGGCGCAAATTGATTTTCATGGTAAAAAAGATGTATAAACCCGCGATCAAATGGTCAGTATGGGCAAAATCTAAAATAGTATGGGGCAAGACACGAACTGACTTTCATCAAACTTGACCAGACAATGGGACAAGTATGGGATCATGCCGAATCCCACACTACTAGTATGGCATCGATTTTTCAATTTAAACAATATCATAAAGAATAATTATGGCAATATGGAAAATTACCAAAAATGAATTATCCATTTGCTATACTAGCAGCATGGGAAATATGAAGTATGGTAACTATATGCTTATGGACCACACACCATTCCTGTTATAATGACAAAATTACAGCAACTACATAAATCATTCATACAGTCAATGATGATACTTTTAATATAGGAAATTGAAACAAATGGGGTATAGTCCGCAGCACATACTTTTACAAGTTTCCCATAGTTTGAATATGGAAAATTGTCAAAAAAGTTTAAAAATAAACACCTACTTGTAGTACGGATATGGTTGATATCCAATACTTCTAGAATGGTCAATTAAAAAGTTTAGTTATATTACATACCTAACATTCACTTATCTATGAGCCATACTTGCAAAGCGGAAAACTTAGAAGTACGAAGGTTATCAGTATACCATTCTCGCAGTATAAAAAATTAACAAGAATGGATTATCCATGAGCCATACTTGCAATATGGGAAATTTAGAAGTATGGTAAATATCCATGTCCCATACTTGAAATATGGGATATTAACAAGCATGGAAATTATCCTTATCCCATACTTTAAGTATGGGAAACCAAAATAGTACGACTATTATCAATATGCCATTCTCGCAGTATGGGAAATTAACAAGAATGGATTATTCATGTCCCATACTTGCAACATGGGAAGTTTATTTCTGTTTCCCATACTTAAAGTATGGGATCAGGATAATTTCTATGCTTGTTAATATCGCATATTTCAAGTATGGGACATGGATAATTGCATGCTTGTAAATATCCCATATTTTAAGTGTAGGATATAGATATTTACAATACTTCTAAACTTCCCATGTTGCAAGTATGGGACATGAATAATCCATTGTTGTTAATTTCCCATACTGCAAAACTGAGATATTGATAATAGCCGTACTACTTCGGTTTCTCATACTTAAAGTATGGGATAGGGATAATTTCCCTGCTTGTTAATATCCCATATTTCAAGTATGGGACATGGATAATTGCCATGCTTGTAAATATCCCATATTTTAAGTGTAGGATATAGATATTTACAATACTTCTAAACTTCCCATGTTGCAAGTATGGGACATGAATAATCCATTCTTGTTAATTTCCCATACTGCAAAACTGAGATATTGATAATAGCCGTACTACTTCGGTTTCTCATAGTTAAAGTATGGGATAGGGATACTTTCCTTGCTTCTTAATATCCCATATTTCAAGTATGGGACATGGATAATTGACACGCTTGTTAAAATCTCATATTTTAAGTATAGGATATAGATATTTACAATACTTTTAAATTTCCCATATTGCAGGTATGGGACATAAATAATCCATTCTTGTTAATTTCCCATACTGCGAGAATGGCATATTGATAATAGTTGTACTATTTTGGTTTCCATACTTAAAGTATGGGATAAGGATAATTTCCATGCTTGTTAATATCCCATATTTCAAGTATGGGACATGGATATTTACCATACTTCTAAGTTTCCCATATTGCAAGTATGGCTCATGGATAATCCATTCTTGTTAATTTTTTATACTGCGAGAATGGTATACTGATAACCTTCGTACTTCTAAGTTTCCCATACTTTACGTATGGGACATGGATAGTTACCATACTTCTAAGTTTTCCGCTTTGCAAGTATGGCTCATGGATAAGTGAATGTTAGGTATGTAATATAACTAAACTTTTTAATTGACCATTCTAGAAGTATTGGATATCAACCATATCCGTACTACAAGTAGGTGTTTGATTTTTAAACTTTTTTGACAATTTTCCATATTCAAACTATGGGAAACTTGTAAAAGTATGTGCTGCGGACTATACCCAATTTGTTTCAATTTCCTATATTAAAAGTATCATCATTGACTGTATGAATGATTTATGTAGTTGCTGTAATTTTGTCATTATAACAGGAATGGTGTGTGGTCCATAAGCATATAGTTACCATACTTCATATTTCCCATGCTGCTAGTATAGCAAATGGATAATTCATTTTTGGTAATTTTCCATATTGCCATAATTATTCTTTATGATATTGTTTAAATTGAAAAATCGATGCCATACTAGTAGTGTGGGATTCGGCATGATCCCATACTTGTCCCATTGTCTGGTCAAGTTTGATGAAAGTCAGTTCGTGTCTTGCCCCATACTATTTTAGATTTTGCCCATACTGACCATTTGTTCGCGGGAAGAATCATGAAAATTTTGGTTTTTTGCATTTATCTCTTTAAATATTGCAAATATAAAAAACAAATTTATATAAAAGATGTAGATCTCATTAAAATACACATTTTATGTTTAATGCAGTTTTTACTGAAACAAATTAGTTTAGGAAATAATTGCAAAAAACATAAATCACCATAAATGTGACCAAATTCCCACACTATATCAATATTAAATTATCTATAGTCGTAATTACGTTATTACATTACGTAACATTACGTACACTTATGTAATAACGTAAAATTACGTAATTTACTTAATGTCCATGCAGTAATTATGAAAATCATATTTAAAAAATTGTAAACTTGATCATTTTTATAATGAATACTTTAAAAACCAACACAACTATAGGTTTTCCCACCGCTGTCTACATTCCACTTTCAGTATGGCACCCCAACCCCCCCCCCCTAGACTTTCCAAGACATGGGGGGTTAGGGAGTAGCATAATACATATAATAACAAGCCAACTTAAAAGATTACATAAAAATAGGTAAATTACGTTTTAAATAACGTATTTATGGTGATTTCTAGTTTTTTGCATTTTTCTTGAAAACTATGCACATTTCGAAAAAATTTGGTCACTTCTATGGGGAATTCCGGTTTTTTGCGTTTTTCTCGTAAATTAATCAGTTTTAGAAAAAACTGTTATGTACATAAAATATGTATTTTAACGAGACCTACAACTTTTGTAGAAAACATTTTTCGATATTTCTAATATTTAAAGAATTATATGTAAAAAACTCATATTTTCAAGGTTTCTTATGGGTTTCACCATGATAATCGAATTTGCGCCAATTTTCACTATTATTTTCGGAATCAGCGTATCGAAATACGTAAGTATACTCAGTTTTATCAAAATCGGATGTACGCTCTATTCGGAAGTATATCCCAAATTTTATATTATTATTAGTTTAATCTAGATTTTTTTCTTAGACAGAGACACATATATATTCGAAAAGTTATTTGTTATATAGTAAAATAATGTGCATTTTCTTCAATAGAATAATAGTGCGTCTGAAATTACTGCTTCTTATAGCACTGCACATATTTATGTTGATTAAGACACTACTGAGCATGCATTTAGTGCTTAGAATACTACTGTAAATATTTCTGTTGATTAGAAATCTGCTGTGCATTATTTGTTATCTCGAACACTACTGCGCATATATTTAGTCTTTAAAACCCTGTTGCGTTTATTATAGATGATTTCAAGACTAATGCGCATGTATTTGATGCTCACATCACTACTGCGCATATATTTGTGCGCTAGAACACTACTGCGCATGTATTTGTGAGCTAGAACACTAGTGCGCATGTATTTGTGCACTAGAACACTATTGCTGATGCTTAGAACAGCACTGCGCATTTATGTAATGCGCAAAACACTACTGCGCATATTTTGTCCATTACAATTTTACTGTGCATATATTTGTACGCTGGAACACTAGTGCGAATGAATTTAATGCTCAGATCACTACTGCGCATATATGTGTGAGCTGAACAATAGTGCGCATGTTTTTGTGCGCTACAACACTACTGCGCATGTATTTGTGCAGTAGAACACTAGTGAGCATGTTTTTAAGCATTAGGACACTACTGCGCTTCTATTTGTGAACTAGAACACTAGTGCGCATACATTTAATCATTAAAACACTACTGCGCATGTATTTGTGCACTAGAACACTAGTGCGCATTTATTTAAGCATTAAAACATTAGTGCGCATGTACTTCAGCATTAGAACACTACTACGCATGTATTCGTGTGCTAGAACACTAGTGCGCATGTATTTAAGCATAAGAACACTACTGCGCATCGATTCGTGCGCTAGAACACTAGTGCGCATGTGTTTGAGCATTAGGGGTGTAATATTCTTATTTTCTCAAAGAAATCTTGAAATATATTTTAATCCTCAAAAATGACCTTAATTATCAACAAATCTATCATATTTTATTAACAGTGCGGGCCCAGTATTGGTCCTGTACGGGTGACCAGTGCGGGCATGCCAGTACAGACCCCGTACTACGACATTTGTCAATACTGGCGCAGTACAGAAATTTCCCATTGGGTGAAAGTACTTATTATTTGGCTTATTTCGATTTGCTGAAATTAAATTACTTTGCAGGAAAAAATGATTAAATATAATCGATTTTTGACATGTCAGATACAAACTTAAATACCATATTTTATGAGATATTTTACATATTATTTTATATTATTAAATACTTTAATTATGTGCAAAACATAAATTAAGCCTTTAAAAATAAATGTCAATTGTATTTTTATCTTTGTAAAAGTAATTACCGGTATTTTAAATTATTTTTATTGTCTGTCAGTAGATCCTATTTCCGTGTTTTCTCAATTTAAAAAATCTTTTTTTATTTGAAAATTAATTGTTTTTTTAAATAATCATTCATTTCGTCGTCTCAAAACATGCAATAATATTTTCGTTTTTTAAAAAGGGGAAAAATACATTAGGCAAAATATAGATCAATACAAGTTCTTTATTCTAATTTCAAAGATATGCTTAATAATAAGGCAATGATTTATGATTATTTTAATTGCTTAAGGATTAAGATGAAGATTAAGTCTTTGCAGGGTGCTAGCTCACTTTCTTGCAAGTAAACCGTTTGAGGGGTAGTAGTAGAGAGAGGGAAGCTTCCGCAGGTATCGGGAGCGAAATGACAAAATCCCATAGTGAAATATTGAAAATTTCAATTTTTGTATTGCAGACCTCAAAAAGTAAAAGTATATAAATTCCAGGTAATAAAATGCCGGGTTGAAAAACATAAACTTAAATGACAAAAGATTTGAGAATCTACTGTTAAAGCCAGGATCCATTTTAAATCCCCATGTCTATTGTTACCCTAGCTAATAATTTTTGAACCCTAAATTTTTATGACTTGAAATTTCTGCAATTTAATTATTTGAAATTTTTAATTAAAAAATTTAGAATCTGTAATACTTCACGATTCCAAATATCTAAAATTTATTATGATAATTTTATATTTTAAGAAATTATAAGGTATTTTGTAAACCATAAATATTACGTTAAAACTGATATCATTTTTGAAATCAAAGTCAAAGGGATATGTAGTAAACATAATAGAATCATGAAAATAGTTAAAGTTCATTAAAATAAATATAATGTTGAAATAAATAAACATTATTTTCAGCGTAATTATTTTTATGCCCGAAGGTCACCAGAAGTATTTATGTTGGTCATAAACCGCAAAAGGGTCCCCAGTGGTATTTCCCATTGCCATAAATCAGACTTAAAAGACCCAATAAGTTTTGAGTGAGTAAATGTTTCAAACACTACCTGAAAACGCATTGAAATGGCCCAAAAAACTCAGTGATTTTCGCCAGTGAGTTTTCAGTGAGTTTGTATCGGTAGGGAAGTGCGCATGCACCATAAATTTGACCTTTGCGCGCGCAATTCAAAATATGGTGGGGGGTTGAGTCAAAGTGGGGATACAGTAATATAAGGCAGCTCTCTGATCACCAGAGTCATTATTTCTAATTTCCGATTTAGCAGTAAGCATTAACTTTAAACATTTAAAGTTTTTCTTTATTTTTAACATTTTTAAGCTTTATAGTTAAGATTTGTATTTAGCTTTATATCTAAGCTTCTCTTTTATATATTTTATAAGTTTTTTTTCAACTTTCAGCTTAACTTTTAAATTTTTATCTTTCAGTTTTTTTTTTAGTTTTCTATTTTAGCTTTATTTTATAAGTTTATTCCAATTTCAGATTAAGTTTTCTTTTTTCAACTTTATATTATAAGTTTTTTTCACTTTTAAATTTAGTTTCCTAAGTTTTCTTTTAGCTTTATATAAAAATTTATTTCAAATTTAATTTATAGGTTGAAATCCTTTTCAAATCATGCAGGCAGACTAACTTCAAGTTGCAGATTTAACTGCCTCCAAAATATGTTATTCTATATGAAAAATAAAAGGACACGTATTCTTTTATTTTCGATAAAAGTTATTTCTAACAAAGTTACGAGCACTTGAATTTTGAATGGTAAAATTTAAAATAACAGTGAAAAAAATTTGTTTCACTTGTAATTTTTTTCCTAATTAATATAATCAAGTTTTGTTTCTTGGATCCTTTAGGTGGTCTTTTCTTCTTTAAAATGCCGTTTGAAAATTTTAAGAAACTTAAAATTTAACAAAACTAATCATGATTTTCCAAAAATAAATAAGGTCTATTTTCCCCAGCTTTTTTTTCTTTAAAATTTTGACCATAAATTCTTATTAATATAAGCAAATATTCCTATAAGTTTCAAGTATGCTAAACCATACTGTCAGTCAGGAGAATTTTTTTTTTTCAAAACAATTTTTTGCTTAAAGTTTGAGATTGTTGGCATGCAAGTTTACGAACAAATGAAGTGCAATAAATTCAACTGAAGTAAGTCATTTTATATAAAATCAATAATTATTGCATACTAACAATCTCAAATTGTAAGCAAAAGATTATTTTAGAAAAAAAATTCTCCTGGCTGACAGCATGGATTAGCATCCTTGAAACTTATAGGAATATTTGCTTATATTAATGAGAATTTATGGTCAAAATTTTAAAGAAAAAAAGCTGGGGTTTTTGAGAAAATGGACCTTATTTATTTTTGGAAAATTATCATTAATTTTGTTAAATTTTAAGTTTTTCAAACGGCATTTTGAAGAAGAAAAGACCACCTAAAAGATCCAAGAAACAAAACTTGATTATATTAATTAGGAAAAAAATTACAAGTGAAACAAATTTTTTTCACTGTTATTTTGAGTTTTACCATTCAAAATTTAAGGGGGTTGACCCGTGTGACAGCCGTTTTTTAATTGTTTTTCGGGATTTTTTTCTGAAGGGCGATTAAAACTTACAACTTTGGATTTTCTACCATAGATTTAGTAACTATTGAAGTAAATTCAGAAATTTTTTGAAGTCAAAATAATGAAAACTTTACGCGATACAGCGCGGGGAAGTAATTCATGTAAAAAACAGTACAGCATTGGTCGCCACGATTCCGACCGTCTGAATGATCCAAAATCAAAAAATAAAAAATCATTTTAATCTGTGTCACTGTAGCTATGAGCTGAACTAGGATTATTTAAAAATATTGAAAAATAAAATTTTTACGCGACTTTGAATTTTTATTTCTAAAAAAAAACTTTATTTTGGGCCTGTTTTCTTTTATAAAAAAAAAATGACGTGACCTTTTTTAATTATCCTAGTTCAGCTTGTAGCCCCACATGTGCTGAACATATCCTATAAATTTCAAGATGATCGGTCAAGTTGTTTTGGAGATATCATGGCGACCAGTCGAAAAAAAGTGGTTTCGAGAAAAACGCGTTTGAAAGTTCAAGTACGAATAAGGCAGTGAAAACAACTGTTATATTCAAAAAATTTATTTTAGGGAACTAAAGTTTTTCTAAATGTACTTATTTTTTACTTATATAAATGTGTATGGAATAATAAAATTGGCGGATAAAAAACCAAAGCGGCAAACCTTCAATGCTAGTTGAAAGCTCGACCACGCGCTCGAACATCATGCCTTTTTACTGTAAAAACTTTATAACAACGACGAATATGTCAAAATCGGTTTACCCACATATTCTGCATATGTTATAGGTGCAATATATGAAAAATAAAAAAATTCGATTTTTCGAATCTGTCACACGGGTCAACCCCCTTAAGTACTCGTAACTTCGTTAAAAATAAATTTTATCGAAAATAAAAAAATACGTTTTTTTTTATTTTTTATATAGAATAACATATTTTGGAGACAGTTAAATCTACAACTTGAAGTCAGTCGGCCTGCATGATTTGAAATGGATTCAACCTATATGGGAACTTAATTCAGATCACGTGCAAAATCATATGCGTTCCAATATGAGTTCCCATATGAAATTACATAACAAATAGAAAGCCATATAGGCTCCTATATGGGTTCCTACATGAAATTAGATAACAAATAGGAACCCACATGGGTTCCTATATGGGAACCTATATGGGTACCCCTCCTTAACATCATATGGCTTCCTATAGGAGCCCATATGGATCCCCATGTGGATTCCCTTATAGGAATCCATATAGGCTCCTAATTGGATCCCATATGAGGAATTCGCAATAGGGTACTGACTTTAGAATTTGTTTAATGAAATTAGTCAGTTTCAAGCGTGGGAAAAGTCTGGCAGAAGATTGCAAGGTCTTTAGTGTGGCCGAACCATGGCTACTGACTTTAGAATTTTTTTGGCAGGGGTTAATCAGTTTCCAGCGTGGGAAAAGTCTGGCAAAAGACGACAAGTTTTTTAGTCTGGCCGAACCATGGCTCCTGACTTGAGAATTTGTTTAGTGAAATGAGTCAGTTTCAAGCGTGGGTAAAGCCTGGCAAAAGACTACAAGGTCTTTAATATGGCCGAACCATGGCTACTGATCTCAGAATTTTTCTGTGCAGAATTTAGAGAGTTTTTAGCGTTGGAAAAGTCTCGCAAAAGACGACAAGTTTTTTAGTCTTGCCGAACCATGGCTCCTGACTTTAGAATTTGTTTAATGAAATTAGTAAGTTTTAAGCTTGGGAAAAATCTGGCAAAAGACTACAAGGTCTTTAGTCTGGACGATCCATGCCTACTGATCTCAGAATTTTTCTTTGCAGAATTCAGGGAGTTTCTTGCGTGGGAAAGTTCTGGCTAAAGAAGACTGGTGTATAGACTGGCCAAAACATCGTTACCGAATTTATTTTTTTTTCAGTAACCAGACATTTTCTAGGATGGAATTTCCTTGAGGGAAAATCGAATTCGCTCTCCGTTCGCGCCCCATTCGATTTTTCGTCAATTCAACGCAAAACAACAATATAAAATAAGTTCAAAATTATTATAAACGGTTAATGGATGCCTACTCTATCAGATTTCACTTGCACAATCTTTAAAAATTGACAAATTAATAATAAAAATAGCGAAAATACGTAAGTTGTTTAAGCCAACTAAACTGCTCAGATTGACCACCAATCAGAGGAGATCACGTGCTTTTCGCACGAAAATCAAATCACTCTTGTTGACTTAAAGAATATATAAGTACATACAAAACTCAACAGTCTAAATAAATAAAATTGAATAATGAATTCTTATCATTACTAAAAACGTAATTATTTCATTTCTTAAGAACGAAATGTTACCATTAATTAAATTAAATTTAAAAGTAAACTAATTAAATTCAAATAAAAATAAAATTAAAATATATATTTACCTCAAAATTGACAATTAAAAAATCAAAAATACAATTACACAAAAAATAAAATTGAGATATTAAGATTACAAAAATACTAATGGACAGTTAAAATGCACGACAGAGGGTAGCAGACAGGGGCACAACAATCAATTTGCACAAATAATTTTTATAAAGATCTACAATGGTTGAACATACTCAGAATAAACAATTTAATTATTTAAATTGATTACAAAAATTATCAACCTCTGAACAACAAAATGGAACAAAAATTGAGCTACTGCGCGTCAGGTTTAACTTGTCATTAAGTAGATTTTGATCAATTTTAGCTTCGCCAGAAATTTTTGCAAAATTTACTAAAATCTATTAAGGTCTTATTATCTTTGTATTAAACATTGTTGGGTAGCAACTCGGTGCATCAGCAAGTATCAATTGATTGTTTTTTAGGGATAAAAAAAATTACGCAAACATCCTGAAAAATCGGACTTTTTAAACATCCAACTTCAAAACTCGATTTTTAAAAAGCGAAAGTACCGATCTTCTTGCAATTTGGTACATACTCTTTTTATCAATGTATTGACAAGCGAATTAGTAATTCAATGAAAAACTTTTTTTAAACACAACCAATTTTACAAAGATATATATATATATATATATATATATATATATATATATATATATATATATATAGTCAAAATCTGATGAAAAATTGTACTTTTTGCATAAAACTATGCCAAAAATTCAAATTTCATTTTTGTTTAAAACCCTTCGTTCAATCACTAACCAGACTGACCTACTAACAGAAAACTTTTGGTTTTTTTGCTTTTAGATGAAACTGTATAGAAGTATCATGTTTACAGCAAAAACATTTTTTTCCGAATGGTCTTAAAACGTCAGTCCACAATGGCTAAAATTCTAGAATTTTTTAATGAAGTTTTTAAAAATTGTTCTTTAAATATTGTACTTTTATGTGATAAAAATGCTCAATAAATTAATTCCTTGATTACACCTTCCTTGATTGTAACCCCTTAACAAAGATGCTTAAAAATTAACTTTTTTTGTAACTTAACGTTATTAAGGGGTTACAACACTGTAGAATTTACAAAAAATCGATTTTTTATTGTCTTAAAGAATCCGGATAAAGTTCCGAAAAGCGCCAACCTCCGATTTTTTTGAAACTACGTATACTTACGTATTTTTTAACGCTGATTACGAATACCATAATGAAAATTACCGACTAGGTTATTTTCATGGTAAAACCATAAAAAACCTAAAAAAACCTACAATGGTTGAACATACCCAGAAATAAACAATTTAATTATTTAAATTGATAACAAGAATTATCAACCCCTGAAAACCACCCTTAACGATAATATTCGGATAAAATTAAGAAGGAAAGAACAAATTTCCACAAAAAAAAATCTAATGACGATCTGAAATAAAGAAACATACTCAAAAATATACACCCTAATTTTGTAAATTAATAACAAAAATTACCAACCCCTGAAAACCACCCTTTATGCCTTACCAGAAATTGTTAGCAAAATGCATATGTAATTCCATATGTAATTTTAAACTTTTTCATCCATTAACGAACTTTTGTTAAAAATATTTTTTTAAATTTTGCGTATTTCTTAAGATATATGTCAAAAACCATTATTTTTAGGTTTTTTATGGTTTAACCATGAAAATAACCTAGTCGGTAATTTTCATTATGGTATTCGTAATCAGCGCTCAAAAATACGTAAGTATACGTAGTTTCAAAAAAATCGGAGGTTAGCGCTTTTTGGAACTTTATCCGGATTCTTTAAGACAATAAAAAATCGATTTTTTGTAAATTCTACAGTGTTGTAACCCCTTAATAACGTTAAGTTACAAAAAAAGTTGATTTTTAAGTATCTTTGTTAAGGTGTTACAATCAAGGAAGGTGTAATCAAGGAATTAATTTATTGAGCATTTTTATCACATAAAAGTACAATATTTAAAGAACAATTTTTAAAAACTTCATTAAAAAATTCTAGAATTTGAGCCATTGTGGACTGACGTTTTAAGACCATTGGGAAAAAAATGTATTTGCTGTAAACATGATAATTCCATACAGTTTCATCTAAAAGCAAAAAAACCAAAAGTTTTCTGTTAGTATAGGTCAGTCTGGTTAGTGATTGAACGAAGGGTTTTAAACAAAAATAAAATTTGAATTTTTGGCATAGTTTTATGCAAAAAGTACAATTTTTCATCAGATTTTGACTATATATATTAGGGTGGTCCAAAAAACCTCGATTTTGGAAAAAAAATTGGACTGATGCACTACCATACACAGTGGGCCAGGAAACAAAATTTTTGGCCAAAAGTCTAAAAAGTAGAAATATTTACTTGAAACTCGTTACTCGGGGGTTTTTGGGGTCGCTGATTACGAATCTGATGTCGGATTTTAAAAATTCAAAATGGCGGATCCAATATGGCGGACTTCAAATCTAAAAAGTCTATATATTTGCTTGAAACTCGTTACTCGGGGGTTTTTGGGGTCGCTGATTACGAATCTGATGTCGGATTTTAAAAATTCAAAATGGCAGATCCAATATGGCAGACTTCAAATCTAAAAAGTCTATATATTTGCTTGAAACTCGTTACTCGGGGGTTTTTGGGGTCGCTGATTACGAATCTGATGTCGGATTTTAAAAATTCAAAATGGCGGATCCAATATGGCGGACTTTAAATCTAAAAAGTCTATATATTTGCTTGAAACTCGTTACTCGGGGGTTTTTGGGGTCGCTGATTACGAATCTGATGTCGGATTTTAAAAATTCAAAATGGCAGATCCAATATGGCGGACTTCAAATCTAAAAAGTCTATATATTTGCTTGAAACTCGTTACTCGGGGGTTTTTGGGGTCGCTGATTACGAATCTGATGTCGGATTTTAAAAATTCAAAATGGCGGATCCAATATGGCGGACTTCAAATCTAAAAAGTCTATATATTTGCTTGAAACTCGTTACTCGGGGGTTTTTGGGGTCGCTGATTACGAATCTGATGTCGGATTTTAAAAATTCAAAATGGCGGATCCAATATGGCGGACTTCAAATCTAAAAAGTCTATATATTTGCTTGAAACTCGTTACTCGGGGGTTTTTGGGGTCGCTGATTACGAATCTAATGTCGGATTTTAAAAATTCAAAATGGCGGATCCAATATGGCGGACTTCAAATCTAAAAAGTCTATATATTTGCTTGAAACTCGTTACTCGGGGGTTTTTGGGGTCGCTGATTACGAATCTGATGTCGAATTTTAAAAATTCAAAATGGCGGATCCAATATGGCGGACTTAAAATCTAAAAAATCTGTATATTTGCTTAAAACTTCTTATTTGGGGGTTTTAAGGTCGCTGAATACAAATCTGACGTCGGATTTTCAAAATTCTATACAGCGCCAGCGGATCCAATATGGCTAACGAGAATATAAAAATCAGCCTGATGTACTTGAAACTTGTTACACGTTGTTTTTTGAGGTAGTTGATTATGAATCTGATGTCGGATTTTGAAAATACAAAATTGTAGATAAAATATGAAGGACCTAAAATTTTAAACACTATAGATTTGTTCGAAATTTATTACCCGAAAGTGCTTGAGGTCCCTGATTTCGAATATAATGTTAAAATTCAGAAATCCAAGGTGGCAACATCATACGTAATGGTGAATAATTTTCTTTACTTGTTTGGTCTTCAAGAACGCAAAGTACCAAAGAAGATGATAAAACTGTGTAAAAAATGCCAACATTTTCATTAGTTTCAGATAATTTCATTAATCCTACTCACGCGCTTCACCACGTGAAGGTTGAAAGTTGGGCTATTGAAGCGCTTTGTTTTTTTTTTATTTTTTTTACTTTTTTATTTATTTTTTTTGTTTTTTGTTTTTTTAAATTTTTTTTTGTAATTTTTAAAGATTTATTTTTAAACAGTTTATTAGAATTGATTTTAAAATTTTGTTATTTTAAACAAAACTAAACAAATTAGTATTTACATTACGTCTATTCTTCTTCGTCTGATAATTCAATTTCGTTATAGGTTTCTGGAAGCTCAAAATCTTCATTTGCATCGTATTCCTCATCATCCAAAGTAGATCCTTCACGAAGAGTCGCATTACTTGGAGATACTTCAGGAACAGCCAATAAATTTCTAACATCTTCTGAAATTGACAGAAATTTTTTGCGTTGAATACGAGAAGATAAAGATGTTCCTGATAGCTTGGGGTCGGAAGTATCCATTACTCTATAAAAAACATCGTGAAGTGTGACATCGCGGCTTTGCTTTCTGCTATGAAATTGCCTAAAACTCTTGTAATCTTTATTGCGAGCCTCAGAAGCTTCCTCGGCAAGCATTCCAGTAGGTAGCATACATGATCTTATGATATCTCCTCCATGCATAAGAATTTTATGTAGCGTTGAAGGCATTGGGTACCAATTATAGTAAGTCACATAAAGTTTAGCAGTGGATGTGCAGAGTTCTTCAAATTTAACGGGATTAATTGGTAGCTGCAAGGAAATAGTTGTTAAAATTGTTTTAAAATTGCGAATCAAGTCAACATTGAGTTCTAGTAGTTCAGCTAACAACTCTGGATTCTCAAAAGCTCTACGAGCCGTATTCCCGTCATTAGTGGTGACAGCACCTCCTACTTTTGGCTTGTCCACTATTAATCCCATCTTTTCCCAGAGAGTTTTTTGGATTTGTTTTTTCCGTTCTGCAAACATGGCCTTTTGTTCGACAGATCGTACTTGCCAAGCCTTGAAGAGCAGTCTATATGCGAGATGTAGGCAATATTCGAAAATTCTGATCCTCGCGTGTAGTGGGCTTATTCCATAAACTAACGAATTAACATCTGGAACAAACGTACCATTCTGTTTATTAGATAAGTTATTGAACAGTTTTGGAGTCGCATGACATATTGGGCAAGTTTGCATTGATTTTGTGCCTGTTATAACATTAAGCACTTTACCATCTATTAAGGTTAAAAATAATGCAAATTGTATTCTTACGATTTTAGTTTCATCTAGTAAAACTTCAAGAACTTCCAGTTTTTCTATTTCGGCTTGAACATTACGCTTCTGCTCCAAAATAACATCGGCTGATTCTTGAATTTCCAACACTTGAAGAGGTCTACAAGATCTTGGTGACTGACACATTCTGTTATTCCACAAAATTACATTTTCACCGGTTAGTAATCTTAAGGGTATTACAGAAGTGATAAACAAGCTTTGATCTTTAAGGCTTTCATTATTTGAACTTGATTTGTAACCCTGTTTATAAGGAGCATAACCACTACTGCCATCCATTCCCCACGAACACATCATCAGAACTTCAACTTCTGTCAGATTTTCTTTGTCCATGTACTGAATTATCACGTCAGTTTGCATTTCAACAATTCTATTTGCAGTATGATTTAGCAGTGACTGAAGAGGAACTATAGCTGTTTTTTCAGTAATAGTAATGTCATCTTTAGGTGGTCTGCAATGTGACTTAGCTTCTCTAACCTGATTATAGGGTGGCCATATGTCTGCTCCACAATTTTTGCTTTCTAATCGAATATTTGTATATGTGGACTTTGTAAGAGAATTGTCCAATAAAAAGATAAAGCCTCTTCATCAGATTTCATTTTTATTGACTGTTTCGGTAACTCAAACAAATTATTTGTTTCATTTTCAGATTCCAATGTTTTAGAAACACGTTTTAAAGCAGAACATATAAATCTGTAAACTTACCTCGTTTTGCTGCATAAGAAGAAGCCATTAATAGTCTCTTAGGATCATGTTGTGCTTTCGAACTAATTTCTGCTACTTTTCTACGTTTCGAACGATCAGACAATTGATCAAATTCAAGACTTGGACGACCAAAATGTGAAGTATCAACTACTTTAGGAGTGCTTGTACTATTAAGTATAACAGAGAATTCAGATTCTAACCACGAAGCATATTTCAGTTCAAACCTACTTTTTATTCTGTGTACTTTTGCGAATCTATCATTTCTTTTATTTCTAAGAGATCTTAAATTAATTTTTAAACATTCTAAGTCCTCAGTTTGAATATCTTGGATCTTTAAATTACATTTAGATAAAATGAAATTCACAGTGGAATTTATACTGTCAGTTCGTAAAATTTCTTCAAGGATTTCTTTTTTGTAAATTTGAACATTTTTAGAAAAATCAAGATTCGCAAGATGTTAAATGAAAAAAAAAATTTAGTACTCTGTTAAAAAAGAGAAAATAAAATTGTCAAAGCAGATTGACTAGTCTAGTCGGCTTGATAGTTCGGAAGCGAGTGTTATTCGCGTCGCTACTGCGGAGCGTGTCAAGAATAGTGCAAGGTAGGGGACGCGACGTTATATGTAACGCTCTGATTGGATCGCGTTGTGTAAAAGAGTTAAGTTGTATCAATAATGGTTTTTTGATAAATAAGGAAACAAAAAAATATTTTCAAAACCTTACAGGCTATAATTTATAGTTAACCCCTTGCCTGTGTAGCCGCGGCACGAGAAGTGGCCAAAACTGTGTAAGCGCGGCTCTAAGCGGCTATATGCGCGCAACGGGTTAAAGAATTTAATAAGTAACAGAAGGTTAAATCTTTTGTGTGCTGCTTCCAATGTCTTATAAGTTTTATGCAGAGAAGGTGTCCAAAAAGTTTGAAAACGGTCAAATATTTTGATAAATACCGTGTTTAGAAAAAAAAATTCAAAATTTTTTGGACACCCTGTATATCAAAATGTGCAAAAACGTGCATACCTGTCTTGAAGTACACATTCTGTAGAAGAACTTCATACTTCATATTATTAAAAAGGGCGTGGTATCTCTTGGTATTTACATTCAAAAGCGTGTACTAAGTATAAAAAAATTTGTTTTTTGATCCAAACCTGAATGTAACGTCAATAAAAAAGTTTAATTGTACATGTTATTCAGAAATTTTCTCTTGTTTACATTCTTAGTAACACAGAAAATCAGTAACTTTTATGAATATAGACATTTTTCTTTTCAATAATTGTAATATAAAAAAAAATATATTTTCTGAAACTGTAATACTTTTTTGAATCTATACTGCTACCAAATGGAGCAGAATTAATATATTAACAAATCACTTTGGTAAAAGTTAGTTTCATTATCACTGATTACAATGTACTATATCTCTATTGCGTATTCCAAAATCGACTTTTGGCCAAAAATCGGCTTTCCTGGCCCACTGTGCCATATTCTAAAAAAATCTGCGAAACTTAACCATTTTTTAAAAATTTTTTAATTCAAAAACTGAATCATCGATGGGCTCTTAAAGATTCTTGTACTTTTACTTCATTAATTTTATTACTCACTTATTGGTTATAATCGATGTGGGTTACAATAGAAAAACGGTAACTTACGGGAGGACCGTGGTCTATTGTAAAACATCTAGGTATCCCAATATTCTTTATGCATTTTAAAGCGTAAAGTCATAAAGTCCCGAAATTTATTTTCGAGGTCCACTCAGATTTACGAGCAAATTACCTGCTAGAACCCTTCTTTTGTTAACGTTTAAATGACTGTATCTAGAGTAGAAATATTTTTATAAAATTGCGAAATACAAAATTTAAATATGACATCATTTTTATTGTTTTTAATACAAATACAATAAAAAAAGAGCGACAAAAATCGGATGTTATTTGCTTAAATTTATTTTCTAAAAATCGTAATAATCATTGGGACATATGATTAAATTCTAAAATTAATTATTTACAATATTTATTTCATAGAATTTCATTAGAAAGAATCTTCTTTTAGTCGAAATTTCACATTTTCGAATATGTTTTCAATCGAACAGAAATTAATCCGAAATTTGACCTAACATAATTTTTAGGTCACCGAATTAATATTTAACAGAATTTTCATTGTACAGATATCCTTTTAACCAACTTTTCATTTAAAAGAAATCCAATTTAAATAAATTTTAATTTAGAAGAATTTTTATTTTACAAAATTTTAGGTTAATCGAATTTTTAAATACCAGAATATTCTTTTGACAGAATCTTCATTTGTCCGAAATTGTATTAGTACGAATTGACATTTGATAGAAAACTTAAAATGCAGAATGTTTATTTGTCCGAAATTGCAAATGGACGCTAAAGTATCCGACAGAAATATTTTGGCGCGAATTTTGAAATTGATCAATTGAAATTTTCTTCATATTTTCTAATTGGTCAATTTCAAAATTCGCGCCAAAATATTTCTGTCGGATACCTTAGCGGTCATTTCAATTTCGGATAAATAAACATTCTGCATTTGAAGTTTTCTATCAACTGTCAATTGGTGCTAATACAATTTCGGAAAAATGAAGATTCTGCCAAATGAATATTCTGATGTTTAAAAACTCGATTAACATAAAATTAATATTTAATTAATACTTAACAACTTCTTATTACAATTTGTTTTTTCGCGGCGTTCTTTATTAACAATTTGTAATAAAAATTGTTTCTCCTTCTCATCTTTTGTCAATATGCTATTATAGTCAGTCATTAGTGCCACTGCCCGCTCTGCGTTGTCATTTACAACAGGTAAATTGTGTACCAACTGCACTATTTGCCGGTAATCAGATCTCAACTTCCAAGTAGACGGGTCAAAATTTAAGAAATCTGTCGATATTTTTAATGTTTTGAAGAATTGTAAAGTATTAGGTGTAACAAACCTATCAAGTGATAAATTATTAATGTCTTGAGATTTAATTGTTTGCAGATTTGCACGTCTTAATAAAATTGAAATTTGTTTATCGGGTTTACTTTTGAGAGCTTTTACCATCTTCTGCTTACAGTCTATTGCAACGCCTTCATCAAAGAAAGACAGACCAATTAACTGCTCACTTAAGTACCATAAATGATTTACAAGTTTTCGCAAAACAACGTCGCGGATTTCTTGTTTTACAGCTTCACAAATGAAAAGTCCTTTTAATAACTTTAAATCGTTAGAAGCTGCTTGATCTGCTTTTTTTGAGGAGAACCAATATTTAGCGTACAGAAGCACTATGAAAACACACATTTCTCGTAAAGCCTCAACAATTTCAGGAGTTTCTTGAACTTCATTTCTAAATAAATATATTTTCAGACTGTATAAAGCTTTAGACATCCATCTTGCATGATGAATTGCTCCAGGTTTGTTAAAAGAAACTTCATCTGATGGTTTTCCACCCAGAAAAATTATTATAAGTTTAAGTAGTTCCTTGTAATCGTCTCGAGTATTTTCCATCTGTAAAATATGAAATATACTTAATTAAACATTCAACAATTACAATATTATTATGAAACGAAAGCAAATTGTTTACTTTCTAAATCAAAATTAGTGAAAATTAACTAATTTAAAAGCAAGAACTTAGTCATTAATTCAAAAGGTATATTTCTATATACTAATCATTTAGTAGGAAATTAATAATTAATAGTCAAATTCGTTTTTAGGTTATGTCAAAATAATTAATATCACAGTAAAATTCTGCTTACTAATTAAATCAGATAAATTTTAACTATTTTCTTGTTATTTTTGTTACAAAAAATTCGTTATAATTTACTAATAATTAGTTAATTTTTACTAATTGCTAAAATAAAAACTCAGACACAACTTTACTAATAATTAGTTATTTATAACTAATTAAGATTGCACTCTACATCTGAATTAATTAAAAGTAACTAATTATTAGTAAAAAAAATTAATAAAAATAATTGAAAATTGACTAATTGAATTGATAGTAAATAGCGTTTTACTAAAATATTAGTTATTTTTTCCTAACCTAAAAATGAATTTAACTGATCAGCAATTATTTTCTAAATGATTAGTAGAAATATAACAAACTGAATTAGTAAACAGAGTGTGACTAAAATATTAGTTCTTTTTTCCTAACCTACAAATGAGTTTAACTTATAATAATAGTTATTTATTACTAAATGATTAGTAGAAATATAACTAATTGAATTAGTAAAGAGGGTGTTCCTAAAATATTAGTTATTTTTTCCTAACCTATAACAGAATATAACTGATGAGTAATTATTTTCTAAATGATTAGTAGAAATATAACAAAATGCCTATTATTATTACCTTTAAAATTTCAGTGTAATGCAACAGAAGAGAATCCTTGTTAATCATTATTTCAGAAGGCATATCCGGATCGGTGATACCGCTTTCAAAGTTTTGAAGGTTATATTTGCACCAATTTTTTTGAAATTGTTTAAACATGCTCACATCGGGCCCACAAGTTGTTGTTTTAAAACATTTTTCAAATGCTGCTCTCAATAATACTTCTGAAATATGATGCCGACAGGCAAAATGAAGTAACTTCTGCTTCAGTCTTTTTTGTAATAAATGGCAGCTACCTATTTTTGAGCCAGTGTTACTTGCGGTAGTATCAAAGCACATTCCAACTAGGTTCTTTGTCAATCCCCATTCTTTAAGCAGAGAAATTATTGCAGTTGCTTGTGCTTCTCCAGTTCCACTTTTCAATTGTGGAATTCCGAGCAACTGATTCGTGTTAACACCTGCAACAAGAACAGGAAGTCGATCTACTTTTTTTAGTTTATCATTCAGGTCTGGTAAAAGTTTACCATCCCATTGGACCACTAACTGTGGTGCAGCCTTTAATTTATCCTTAATTTCTTTAGCAATCTGCTTTCTTACATTTTTCCGCATTCTTCTAATTGTTTGACGACTTAATGCAACTCTATCCTTTTTGAGTGATACATTGTAGCTTGCAGCAAGAATGTATGTAGCACTTCGATCCGAAGTCTTCGTACGATCTAATGCTGCACATAATTTGGGAGTTATTAAAGTCTTCTTTGGTAATACCGAGGGTAATGACTTCTGTTTGCACGTAAAATCAGTTTCTTGGTTATTTTCTACATCCATAAATGAAATAATATTTACGTTTTCTTCCTCGCAATCTTTCCAAGTGTAATTTTGCATATTATTCATAATATCACTATCACTTCGTTCCATAGAAGAATCAGTTGTTTGTAAAATAACTGTTTTCTTTGAAACATCAAAAACTAAATCTAATGATGCTTGAAAATTTAACGCACGAACTTTTGTCTGATCACTTGTGTTTCCTTTGGATTTGAAAAGATTGAACCATTTATTATATAACCTTTCCAATTTTGTTGCACAATTATTTTGATTCATAACAGGAATTTTTTCACGTTCATAGATTTTTTTGCACTTTGACACAGCACTAAGGGCACTTTGACGAACATTTTTCTTTAATGTACGATGATGGTAAAAAAAATACTGAAGTACTTCTCGATTAGTAGGAAATGATTTTTCAACAATATCGTCCTCTTCCTGTCCCACTAAATAAATGTTTTTACCACTTCGTGTAAACGACATTTTCTAACTTACATTAAGTTAAATAAAGTTTAGAGAGTTCAAGAGATCCACGAAACTGTCTAGACAACTTCTAGAAGACTACTGATTCATTTTTGCACTGAGCGGTTTGACGATTTTACAGCAAAAGTTTGTCAGGTATCTCCTAGGTACCTTGCAATGTCATTCTTAAAGCTTTTCTTCTAAAGATAAGACCTTCGACAGAGAGTAAAAGTCGTAACAATTCAGGTAACATCTACTGTGAGAACCATAAATTCCGAAAATTCTCTAAAATATGAAATAGGAGAATAATCTCTTAAGCGAAAATTGGAAAGGGGGGGGGGGGTGACTGAACCCCTAGGAACCATCCTTAGACGCAGCCTTTGTCATTTATTATATAGTTGTGCTGTTTTCAATTTTTATTTTTTTGAGTGAAATTTCACACACCCCCCCCCCCACTCACAGAAAAATGCACTCTTGGGAATATTCCAAAAGCTTGTTATTTGATAACTAAAATGATGTGCCTTTTTTGTTTTTATTTTTTCGGGTGAGATACCCCCCCCCCCCCCCAAATACTCTCCCGGGGACGATCCTCAATACCATTATTTATGAACTAAAAATTTGTGGCTTTTTTTATTTTAATCTTTTTGGATGGAAGCACCCCCCCCCCCCCCCCCCCGACCACAAAGAAATACCAAACATTCCGGATTTCCCTTTTCCCCGTTATTAATCAGTTATTAATAAGATTTAATTTTAAATTTTGCAATCCAGGCGTAAAAATTATGCATAATATTTTATTCAATTAATTTCACTTTTATAAATAACTTTTCCGTCTAATTTGAAATGATGTTTGAAAAGTTTGAAAAGACGTCATGGAAACAAATTTTATGAGCTGGCTTAAAATGCGTGACAAAGAAGAGAAAGTCTGAAGAATTTTTTTCTTTAATCCTCAACCCTTCTCAGTTTCCTCAGTAGCAGTCAGTAGGTCCATGACAAATTTCCTCGTTATGATGGCTATAAACCTTAGATACCAAAAAAACACCAAATTGCAATTGAACAATTCACCCTTTAAATATTAATGGAAAAATCTGATTTTTCATGTACCTGCTGCCAATAAACTAAATTTCACATCACTAAAATTACAAGTCAAACAGTTAATATTTAATGGTAGAAAACCGACTGTGAAAACAGCCAATTTGGTGTTTTTTGGCACTGAATATTAACTAATCATATTAAATTTTGACACTTTTTTTTTTTTTAATAACTTATTTACATACATGACTATCACATTACGGTTGGTCAGAATTTTGCGATAATTACAAACAAGTGTACAAAGGTTTGTAGATTTCGTTGCTCATTTTACGTGTTAATTCCCATAAGAGACAAAAAATGCCCATCGATGATTCAATTTTGAATTTAAAATTTTTTTAAAAAATGGTTAAGTCTCGTAGATTTTTTTAGAATATGAAAATGCATCAGTCCAATTTTTTTTCCAAAAAAAGGGATTTTTGGACCACCCTAATATATATATATATATATATATATATATATAAAATTGGTTGTGTTTAAAAAAAGTTTTTCATTGAATTACTAATTCGCTTGTCAATACATTGATAAAAAGAGTAGGGGAGAGTGGCCATCAATGTACCAGTTTTTTCAATGAACCATTTCAATTTTCTCAGAAACAATTTAATAAAAATTCTCCTAATTTTAAATATAAATGAAGTTTGCGTAAACACACTACGTCCATAAATTTGAGACGTGTGGATTTATTTTTTACAGAGAAAACTGGAAAAAACTGTTTTTGATGTGCTAAAAAAAAATTTACCTAAAATACAAACACGTTTTTTAATTAAAATAAGGCCATTTTAAAATAAATGTACTTACGATTTATTTTGTTTTGGGCCTTAACTACAATATTCTAATGAGATAAAGATTTTGAAATATTGAATTAAGTTATAAAAAACCATGTTTGTTGCAAATGTCATGTTGATTCAATGTACCGGGGAACAATGAACCACCTGGAATTTCAGTGTATTTTTGATTTCCAGAGTGGTATGCTTGATTATAAAACTAGGCATGCGTACAGCATGTTACAGCGATTGTTATCAGTACTTTTCTCAACATAGCAAAACTAAAATGCCATTTTAGCTAGTTAACTTAAATTTGAGGTATATTTATGTTATACATTATCAATTAAAAAGTGTTAAGTAACAATTTTTTATAGTATTTGATAGAAAATAAGCTTTTTTACAAAGTGAAAATTGCAATATTATTATTGTTGAACATTTTTAGTATTTTTATAGAGGTGGTTCATTGTGTACCCAGGTTGTTAAAAATGAAAATAGCTTGTTACTTTAGAAAAATTCTAAATTTAATTATTTAATCAAAATAAATCGTGTATAATATGTGTGCATTACGTAGATAAGTGTTCTAGTTTTATATTGATGCAAAGAAGTGCTTGAAATTGGTGAAATTCAATAAGTACTATGACCTTGAAAAAAACCCGGTACATTGATAGCCACTCTCCCCTATGTACCAAATTGCAAGAAGATCGGTACTTTCGCTTTTTAAAAATCGAGTTTTGAGGAAAAAGAAATTGAAGTTGGATGTTTAAAAAGTCCGATTTTTCAGGATATTTGCGTAATTTTTTTATCCCTAAAAAACAATCAATTGATACTTGCTGATGCACCGAGTTGCTACCCGACAATGTTTAATACAAAGATAATAAGACCTTTATTAGATTTAAAGAAAGTAATAATTACAATTTAATATTTACTTGAGAACTAATATTAAATAAAATAGAAGAGGCGACTGATGTACATAACTATATGGCATTGGATGAAAGAATTTTTGGGAGAATAAAGCGAAGCTGAGGAGGCCATAAACAAGTGCTTACCGCAATCTAATGCGTCTGTAATGGCTTGAGCGGCAGTATCTACCCCAGTGGTCCCACTTGTTCCCGCGATTTAATTACTATGTAAATGTCGTATTCCCCAACCTATCTGCCCTGCTGCTTTTGCCTTCATCCCCAGTGCCTGCTTCGCTCACGCTGTCGCCCAATGTCCTTAATTACTTTATACGTTATTGTAGCCCACCAACTTCCGTCTTCTGCTTTTACTCCATCCTCTCCACTACAGTAAATAGCGAGTTACTGTACTATACTCCATTTCATTGGTTCAACGGTTGATTGCTTGGATAAAGTTCTGAAAAGGTCATCCTGCTGATTTGGATGAAGCTACACATATTTACGGATTTTGATACGCTGATTACAAAGCATTTATAAAAAATGTTTAAAACACAATAGAAAATAACTTTTTTGCATTTATTTTTGTAAATAATAAAATTATAGAATAGCCCTAGGGGTAATTTACTTATCCAATCAACTGTACGCTATTTTTATAATCGTGCCAGATACCAATATATATATATTATTTTATAAAGGTTTTTTTAACGTTTAAGAATTGGATTTTTAATTTTCATTTTAGGTTTTTTTTCTTTACACGGAAAATAATTTCTTAAATATTCATGAACTTTGTACTTGAGTTTGGGGCAAGGAAGAAAATTTAGTACTAATTCAAACTTAAATATTTTAGGTAAATAATGAACTAGTTCCTGAAAAATTCTTAAAGATTAGATGGAAAATAAAATTTATATTTTGAATTCTTTTGGTCTGATTTTAAATCATACCATTTACCTGTAGATTGGTGATTAAAATAAAATATTTTAAAATCTAAAACAGAAAAATCCGAAGCTGGAAGACTCGAACTCGCGACCTCTCACTCTAAAGCCGCCCGCTGTATCCACTAGGCCACTGACGCAGTTACAAGTGTTTAGGGGAGAGTCGCTAGTTGTGAGACGGGTTTTATTTTTGACCTATAAATTGGAAATAGGTAAACGAAATCGTAAATGAAATACACCGTTCGAAAAGTACCTTAAATACGCAACTTTTATTCATAGATAGTGTAGTGTTCAGATGAACACGAAAAATTTTATGTTCAATTTTCCGAGCACATCTTTTTAGTCAAAAAAAAAAGGTGTCCAGTTGTGAGACACTTACAAAAAAATGCTAAAATTTAAAAAATTTGGCATGAAACATTATGTTTAGCATAAAAAACTAAATATATTGATAATACATATTATTATATATACTAAATAATAATATTTATACTTTGAAATATGACTATCAGTTTTCTTTATCGAAATCGCTGTCGCAATGTAGGCAAATGAAATAACTTGTGCGCATGTTCGCACACTTTAAATAATTGTTGTCCTGTCAAATGTACGTAACCAGTACGTAACGAACTAAACTGAACAGAGCGCTTTATGCTTCATAACGAAAAGTATAGGCTATCCCAGATGGGCGGCGCCACCGTCTCACAGCTGGTGACTTGCTGTGTCTCACAACCGGAAATTGGCGCTATTTTGAAAAAGGAAAAAAAATATATTTCTAACCGTAGATTGGAACAATGCAATATTGCATCACAAAATATAAAGAAAATACTAAATAAAAATCCATAACATTTAGCTTTTCCAATTAATTAACTTAAAAAAAAGTACTTTGCACATATTGAAAAAAAGTTTTTTAGTCGATTCTCACACACAGTGTTGGCATCTAACACAAAAAATACATATATCCGCTTCGGTCTAGACTCAAAAGTTGACTCGTACAAAAAGAAATGTTTTTATGTAAAATAATCAGCCTTTTTATATTTCGTGTAAAAAAAATCGACTGTCTCACAACTGGAGCCGTCTCACAACTGGAGCCGTCTCACAACTGGCGACTCTCCCCTACATATACGCTATATACGAGCAACGGCTTGCAGTGCGCTACAAGACAGTGGGCTTGAGGCCACGCCTCCTAATGTATTAAAGTCAGGAACCGGTTCAGTAGTACGTACTGAAATATAAAGTGCTGAACCATATTTTAGTTTCTACATTACTGTTTTGGGATTACTTCTGAATTTTCGTTAGCTGTTAATAAAAGCTCATTAAGAATCGTCAAATTTTCTCTATTGCCCCAAACTTATGAATAAGTTCTGTACTTATTCATGAATATTTTTTTTCCGTGTAGGTATTTCAAAATTCAAAAGATACTTATTATGTACAAAAAATAACGTATGTACTAGGGTGGCCGTTAAAAATGACATTTTGGAATTTTGTCCATTTTTGGGTCTTATTTTGTCACAAATTGAAAAAAATAGATACGTATTTTTTTTTTTAAATTAATATTTAGTGGTGTCTGTAGGCTATTGAAATTTTGCATTTATTTTGCATGGGAAAGAAACTTTTTTTCGTAGATTTTTTGTAAAATCTTTGAAAATTAACATTTTTTGACCAGACTACTCTGTTTCTCTTTATAAATATTCAAAGAATAATGTACAATTTTTAACATATGAAATTTGTTAAGTTAACTATTTTTTACAGGATCTAAAAGTTGACCAAAAAAAAAAAACAAAATAGATTATTGGCAAAAAATATTAATTCTGAAAAAACGAAAAATTTAAACTGCTAATTATGGTTTCTAATGTTTTTGAGGTCGCTGACTACAAATCTGAAGTCATATTTTAAAAATCCAAAATCGCGAATATAATATGGCGGCCATGAAAATTTTAAAATTAATGAATTTCTAAGAAACTTCGTATCAGGGGGTTTTGGGTGTCTTTGATTACAAATTTTAAGTCAGATTTCAAAAATTCAAAATGTCGAATCCAATATGGCGGGTATGCAAATTTTAAAATTAATCCTTTTTATGAAACTTGATATCAATGCAACATTGCAACAATATTTCTGCAACATTGCTATGTCCGACTAAGGGAATATTCCAGTGCAATATTGCAGAAATATTTCTTAGCAACATTTAGCAGTGTTCCAAAGCAACGTTGCTGAAACATTGCATTGCAACATTTAGAAATATTTCAAAACAACGTTGTTAAAACACTGCATTTCAATATTTAGTAATATTCCAGAGTAACATTACATTAATATTTCAAATATATATTCTTCGTAAATTAAATATTAAAAATAATTGGTTCATTATTGTCAAAGAAAAAATAAACTACCTAAGAAGTCGTTAATAAGTAAAGTAATACGAGGTGCATGAAATAAATTAAATTTTTATTTATTATGAATTAGAAAAATATCTTTAAACTGATTGTTAGTAATAATTAACGAAAAAAAAATTAAAAATGGTAAAACAGTAAAAAAAAGTAATTGAATTAATATTGTAAAAAAATTAGGATTCTTCTTCCTCGTTATCAGCGTCACTAAGATCTTCAGCTTGATTGGTATCGTCATCAGGGTTTTCAGAATCATCAGCGTTCTCATTATTTTGCTTTGTCCTATATAGAAAAAGTCAAGATTTATTAAGAAATAAATTTAAAGCAGTAAAAATTATTTTATTTCACTCTAGTAGCTGAAATTGACAGAAGCACCACATCAACTTCTTAATTGAGCTATATTTTGGACCAAACCTGCACTGAGAAAACAGTTTGTTTGATTCAAACATAAATATGTTTGATATACAGTCAATTAGAAAATATGTTGAAATTGAACTGGATAATATATTTAATTTAAACTTATTATTCTGTTTGACCAATATTATGTTTGAATCAAACAAACTTTTTTCTCAGCGTGATCTATGCAACGTACCTATTAAGCTAAACAAAGATAGAATCAATAAGTACCTTTTTATATGGAATTTGATTTAAGTTTATCGAATCTCTACATTCCTTAGAGAGTGTTTTCACTCCCCTTAAAGTAAAAATTGGATCACTCCAAATAAACTGAGAAACCTGCTTTAATAAAATATAGTCTTACTCTTATAGAGTAACTTTTCACTCTAATTCAAGTAGAAATTCACTCTTAAATTAGAACGAGAGTTCACTTTTTGCTTGAAGTGAATTTCCACTCGGATTGAAGTGAGATTTATTTCTACACTGTTTTGGAGTGGGCTTTGAAGTAGTTTAATTTTAACTCTAAGGAGAGTGAAAAATCACTGAAAGGAATTTAGGGAGTTAGTGTATGAATATGTAAGTCTATTAATTTTACCAAAGTAATATTTGCAAAGTTTTTTTAAAATAAAATTTGAGATAAATGGTTTTAAAATGCTTAAAATTAAAATCTTACATTTGTCTCCCTAATCTTGTTTAAGCTTGAGCTAACCACTTTGATCCGAACCCTTTGATGGTACAGCCCGTTTCCTTTGGGAATTGAATTTTGACACTACTTGAAATTTAAAAAAATTGATGCAAATACTTTTGGGCACATTTTTTACACTCTTTTTTCTCTCTGACTTTAAATTAGTACAATTCCACTAAGAAATTGAAAAAAAACATCCACCAATTTGTAGGAATAAATTTTTTATTAAAAATTAATAAGGAGTTACTAATTAATAGTAATAGTTGTGCTATATTAGATTAATAGTACAATATAATTGCAAATTCGTTTTAATAAAAATTCGCTCACTCCAACGTTGTCTGAACGATTGAATAAGTTGTCACAGCAAACGCCTTTAGAGCGAGATTTTATTCTATAAAAAGCCATTTGCTCAAAGCCTTATAATCATTTGAGAGATAAAAATATAAGACTATAATATCGTATCTTTTTCTCCATCATGTAATGCCTCCAAGAACCTTGACTGTATTTATCGAAGGTAGAGAATTATTAATTTGAAAATGTTTATTTATTTTCTGTATATATATTTATTTTAATATTCATATTTATATACATAAATAATGTTAACAAATTTGAATTATTTTTTGCTGCTTTCAGCATTGCATTAAACATTGCAGTAAACATTGGTTCTAAATTTTTTTGTACTTTTTGTACTCATACAATCAAGTCGAATAACTTTTGCCCACTTTTAAGCTATTAAAGGTTTTAAAAAACGTTTTGTATTTAGTTTATTATTTATGTTACGAGGCTTAAAAATGTCTCAATTTAATATCAGTTCTTGATCTTTAATATTATAAAAAACAAAATCTAAAAAAACATGCTGTTAATGTTTATAATTAATATTTTGATAAAAGTAATGTTTTTTTTCTTTATTTTTTAAATACTATTGTTTTCTAAGAGATTATCATGCTTAAATTACACTTATGTCATTTGATAGCTAATTTTATCAAATTTTAAATTTATTTTTTTCAATTTTATATAATATTTTTATTCAAAATTAAAAAATTAGTAATTATTTTTGAATTTTTGATAACTCAAGAACGATTATCTTATTAAAAAAAATTTTAAATTATAAATAGTTCATTTTTCTATGTAGAAGTTAGCGGCAAAATATATTTTATTTTATTTATTTTTTTTTAAATATTATAATATTAAGTAAAAAAAATTAGTTGTTATAAGTGTTTGGTTAAAAAATACGTAACGCTTTTATATAGTATATTTCGTAACATGCGTGACAAGCAGTCGTTTCTGAAACGAGAGCAATGTTTTTGCAACGAGTGAAACGAGTTGCAAAAATTGCGCGAGTTTTAAAACGACTGCTTTGTTCACGCAGTTACGAATGATACTTTTCATAACAAAGTCATAAAAGGCGTGATTCGGTTCTCTGTATAGATAACCAGAAAGTTGCAGAATGAAGAACGATTCACTATGTCACGTCAGAGTGTACACAAATACAATCCAATTTGAATGTCGCACACTTTTTTACTTGTCAACACGCCGCGCTAGTGATACTGTCAGGTTAGATTTTGAAGCTGTACTACTCACGCTAAAGACATCGACTCTGTTCTGTTGGTCAAACAGTGCGTGCAAGAAAAGTAGAAAAGTGGGAGACATGCAATTTGGACTGTACTTGTTTGCACTCTGACGTCATATAGTGAATCGTTCTTAAATCTGTAACTTTCTGGTTATCTACAGAGAACCGAATCACGCCATTTTTAAGACTGCGTTATGAAAAAGCTATTATGATCTCTCCGCCCCTCTACGTAACGTACCGTAATTAATTGCATACCTTTTGCGTCCTTCTATAATTTGTTATTTAACTTTCTTATTGTTGCTAATCATTACTCATTATTTATTGTACAGCTATCGCCAGATATGCTTTAACATTTTAACACCTAGGTCATATGGAAATATGATAATGCATATCTGGCGATCAGTGTACAATAAATAAATAAGCAACGGCTAACATTGGAGGGTTAAAACTATATACAATTAATTAATTTCAATGATAATTTTTCTAAAGTTAGTGTTATTTCTTATAATAATTTTCAAAAAATAATGATAAAATAAAAAAAAAGTTTCTTAAACAAATATGCTAAATATAAAGAAAAAACAAAAAAGTTTGTTAAGAAAATTGTTCATGCATGTAAAGCTCAATAAACAGGTAAACAGAAATTTCAGACACATTGGGTACGATATGCATTTTTTAAAAGTAAATCGTGTCTAACTTATATTACATATCACAAGAGATAAATATTTTATTTTTGTTGGACTAAAAAAAAAAACGGAAAATTCGAAAGAATTGTAGCAATTACTAAGCACCTTTAAATCCAACAGTACTCTCCTAGTGCAATACAGCGCATGTGTAGCATTCATGATTCACTACTGCGCATCTGTAGCATTCATGATTCACTACTGCGCATCTGTAGCACTCAATTTTCACTACTGCGCATGTGAAATTTACCTAGTTAACGACTGCGCATGAGCAGAAGTAACGTATGACTACTGCGCACATGTGGCCCTCACGATGAACTATCTCGGACATGTAGCGCTCAATGTGAACTACTGCGCATGTGTTACTGCGCATAAAAATGTATTTTAATCAGGAAAAGTGAGTAGACTTAATAGAAGTGGTGAATGAAAGAACGAACGAACGAAAGAACGAACGAAAAATTTTTCAAATTTTCGAAAGTCAACATCATTTTTATGTATTAATGCACGATTTTGCATATGCAACTGCGTATAAAAATGCTTCACTACATAAAGGACTTACTATTTTTTAATATACCAATAGGAAAAAGTAGGTTAACTTAATAAAATGGACAAACTAACGAAAAAATGAACGAAAAACTAGTTACATTTTAATATAGTAAAGGATTATTAAATTTTAAGTTAAATATACTCGAAAGTTAAGTAAAACTAATAATGTTATGTAATTCAAGTGAGATAGGTAATAAAATATACTCTTCTAAGAGTAACAAAAAGTCTACTTTTTACTCTTTTGCATGTTGGCGATGAGACTGAGAAACAAGAAAATAATCGTGAAATTCATCATCAAATAGGGGATTAATTGGCTATTATAGAAATTCAATAATTCTAGCACACAACTCTCTAAATTTCTTGGAGTGAGTTTTCACTCCACGAAGAGTGGAAATAGAGCTACTCAAATCAGAGTGAAAATCCTATTCTAAAAGAGTGAGATCTCACTCTTAAAGAGTGAACTTTCACTCCAAAATTAGAGTGAGAGTTCACTTTTTCTTGGAGTGAAAAATTCACTCTATAAGAGTGAAATCTCATTCTCTTAGAGTGAAATTAAAAGCATAAAAAATATCGCCACCTTGCTTTTGGCTCAAATGAATAATGTACTTCTCATTAAAAGGAATAATGCTCTACGAAAATGTAAAAACATCAAAGTACAATAAAAATCATTTAATAACATCCTGTACAGCATTTTAAAAATTTAAGCGAATTCTACTAGTTTTCAGACGATTTATGTTGAATTGAAAATACTGTTCTACTTTAATAGTAGAAAATAATATTTTCCATTTAAAAAGAAAACTCTTATAAGTGAAAAAAACGACTTTTGTAGTAATTATGTAGGGGAGCCTTCTCTTAAATAGAAAATTTCTTTGGACATTATACTTGTAAAAAAGTTTTCTAACCAGTTTTCTTTTCAGCGATTTCTTTTTTAAATCTGCCGATATTTTACTGAGATCTGACTACGAAGAAATGGGCAATTTCGGACACTTGTCTGAATCGAAAAAGGATCGATCTCTGTTTGAAGTACTAGCTCTGCTGCATAGTGAGTGCTTTTTGTGTTCTCTTAATAAGATAATTATTTCATTTAATTTAGATAACGAAAGTTCTTCATACGTCAAACCTAAATTAAAAACAGAAAATGTTAGTCTTTAATAGGGTAAGGCCTCCTGAAGTGTATCAACTATTTACCAAAGGTACTCAAATTTCTTTCCAATTTGGCATTTTAGTATTAAATTATGACGGTAATAAATTCCTAAAATCGTTTTGGAAAATTTTGGTTTTTTGAAAAGTTATTAACAATTGAACTTTTTTGCACTATTTCCAAAAAAAATTAATTTTTTTTTTAGTTATTATACACTCGTTTTAACGACCTTACTGGCCCAATGAGTGTCCCCTGTAGGGAGTTCCTAGAATTGTACTTTGTAAATATTCTTTAAGAGTTTTTGCGTCTACAGAACGGCTTTGAAATTAGGAGTATTCGCGTTTGCCTGGACCACCCGGTATATTGGGTTTGCTCGTCAGTGGAGAGGAAAAACTGTAGAAAAACCTCACCTGAATACAACCGGTTTATCGACAGTCGAGTTCTAGTGATCTGCACAGGTCGATTACCGACAGTGCAAATCATTATACCTCGACCTCTTTACCTTCCACTGAAGTTATCTCACAGCCGGAAAAAATCCCAGGCTCCCCGGGGCGCGAACCAAGCAATCTTGATGCATGACTTGGGGCGACCGTAGAGTCCAGGACCTTAACCAAATGAGCTAACACCGTGGTCAAAAAATTAATTGCTCGAAAAGTAACAGGTAAAATTGAATGAAAATTGTAACGTTTATTTAAAAATATACATTTTATAAAATGTTGAAGCAATTTTTAAATTAACTTCTAATTTGTTTAAATAATTAATAATTTTTATAAACAAATGCAAATTTATTTATGAGCGCAACGTGATACTTAACTTTTGTTTATGCACTCTTATTCTACATTCAATTATGCACTTTTTAAAAAAAAAATCTCAGTGCCCGCATTTTAAGTATCAAACTACAGTGCGTTTTGTTTTGCACTATAATAATATATACTCGCGCTGCATAGGCTTCCGCGTGGCGCGACGCGTTCAACATGTTCTAAGTACTGAACTAAAGTTGTCAAATGTTTGAAATTTTTTTCTTCACTGCAAAGTATTATTTAAAACATATACAACTTTACTCGTTTATTACATTTATTCAACATTTTCCCAATCAAAATATTCAAAATAAATATTGTGTAAGTTAAATGAACGGTACTGTAATTAAATTTTGAAATTGGTTCAAACAAGAGTTCTTAAATTTGAGCAACATAATATACTCACATTAAAGTAATATTTCATGAAGAAGTTTAAATTAAGCAGTTATTTAAAAGTGTTACATCCGAGCGAAGGCGAGGTTATTTAAAATACTATTTAAATAAACAGGAAAAATAACAATCTGATTAGCTAGCGAAAGGCTAGCTTTTATATTTATTTTTTATTTGGGTACGTTTTCACTAACAGATCTGAGGGATCTGAGTCAATAAATAATCAAGTCAATATCTTTAAGACGTTTATTATAATAATTCATTTAATATCGTAAAGTTACAGAACAATAATCAAGTGCATTTTAACAATTTAATCAAGAGAACAACAATCACAATAATCCTCAATGTCTTTAGTTATACAATGAGTCAATAGCGTGAGTTTTCGCTAAATGCCAGTATTGAGCCAATACTGGACCAGTATTCAGAAAGAATGATTTAAGTTGATTGTTCAGTTATAAATAATATTATACCATCGAGAAAAGGAATCAAACTCGTTTAATTTTCGAATTCAGATATGCCAGGACTGAGCCAGTACTGGACCAACACTGAATTGAATATTCAATTCAAATGGTTAACCAATATATGAATAATAATTGATACAAATAAAATATGTGATTCGCAATAGCAATTGCCAGCACTGGGCCAGTATTGACTTATACTGGCTAGCCGTGATACGGTTAGTTTTAGTTACAATAAATACTATTAAATAATCCTGAATCAAAATCAATAGACAATCCGTTCGTCATATAATGGTAACAAATTAGTTGTGGTTTAATTCATTAAAACAATAATCATATCAATAATAAATCGCAAGGTACTTACATAAGATTTTCGGAGGTTGTTGACAATTAGAATAGCGCAGGAACGGGGTAGTGACCAAAACGTCGCTCAATCGATTTCGTATCGTTGATACAACTATAATGAACTACACTTCACACAAGCGCTTTTAATGTTATTTATCGTCGGATCACAATTAGATGGACACGATGCTCCCTATAAAGTCTAAAGTTAACACTTGTGTTAACTTGAGCAAAATCTGATACAAGATGCCGCTTTTAATTTCGATTCCGACGGGTCACTTCGACGATATTACGCTTTTAGAGCTACCGGAGTATAAGACAAATTATTCCAAGTGTCGCTTGTATTTAAAGAAAATAGCTACCCTTTCCTAGGAACAGGCGTGTCAATAAATTGAATGGTAGGAGGTAAAAAGAATATGATTTTTACCCTTTCTTAGGATAAGGCGTGTCGCTAAATTCAATTGGTAGAAGATAAAATTGATGAATCTTCAAAAGTGCACGTGCGCTCGGACTCGCGAATGACATTGATATCTTATAGTCTGTTTCCATAAATGCGGTATTTAGTATCGTATAACAGATAGACATATTCTCATAAACTCGTCTAGGATTTGTTTTGCTTATCTAAGGAAGAATGCACGTGTGATCTTTTACTAAAGTCACGTACATTCTTCGAGGTCGAAAAATGTATAATATTAAATATCCGATAAATGTTTAGACGATCTTATAAGAATATAATCTTTCATAAAACGGTGAAATCAGTCCATTGTCATCAGCTTGCGTTTTCTTTGGACTAGAATTTCATAGAGACTAAACAGTGGATTTGTTTCATTCGCATTCGCAAATATTGTAATTCCATCTATCCTTGCAGCTGTTAAAACATACTAGAAGAATTTGCAAAATTCGTGAATAAATGTGAAATAATATACTGTCGAGTATCTTATCATGCAGCTGCAAGGATGTATTTTTTAGAAATATGAGAATTATATAGTGTTATTAGAAAAAATTAGAAATTTTGGTTACTGGGATGTAACAGTCCTCCCTCCTTATTTTGTTCTTCGTCCCGATAGAACCCTTTATCGAAATTACAACATTTGCATCATTAGCGATTACGAATTTACACAGTCATACTGCACACGTTATTCTAAAATATATAGTTTGTAAGGTAATCTGCGCTTGAACGAGACATTCTCGAGTAAAGACTAAAATCGGAGTAGGAATTCCATTAACATAATCTCTTTTGAATTTACGCTTTACGTTATCTTGTGATGGGTCAGTGTTTTGAAATGTGAGTAGTGAGTGTAATAGTAAGTTTTGTCGCTATGTGGATTCTTCGTATCTGAAGACGCATGGGGTGTCAAAAGGCACGTGCTTGCTGAGAATTTGCCGGTGTCATCAACTTGATCCATTATATAAGGATGTTCTTGTTATAATGGTAATCAGTCCAATTTCTTCACCATGGATAGTGGCAGATCCTCTGCACAAACGGTGCTCGTGGAAGACTTTGCTTCTGGTGAGTTGAACCTGTGATTTTACAAATACTAGATTTCTCTTTAGTGATATGGAGCGGATTCTTGTATTAATTATTTTAAATTCTTCCAGGAACTACCAGACGTCAATGTCCGGTATCCTTACCAGCCTTCCTTAGACAGGTGCAAGGAATGGCGGCGTCCGTGCAACACAATTTGCTTGTGGACAGAGTGGTGTCATCCTTCAATCAGTTTCCTGGCCTCGCACCTCCACCCAAAAGAAAAAGAGGCAGACCCAGGAAAAATCCTGTTCTGATCGTTGATCCGGAGATAGAACGAATGAGGCAGGAGAGTCTCTTGATCATCACTGATCTGACATCCTTATTGAATACATTGAAGTAAGTATCCGAATTTCATTGAAATTTTTAACTTTTGTCTTTAATCTTAATTATCTATTTCTCAGCATGTATGTATGTATGTGATTGTGCACACATACAAATGTCTGAATGCACTCTAATCGATGATGCTAGAAATTTGCATTTTATTTATTACAGATGTTCCTTTTATTTTCATTTCAGTCGTCCTGGCCGTCCTCATCACTGCCTTTGTGGGCAGTGTCCTGGCCATTGGATCCCGTCTGTAGAGCAGGTTTTGATTGGGCCCCAAAATCCGCCAGCCCTTCGCCCAATCTCGCCTCCGAAGGATCCTTTGGCGTGAACTTTTGAGTTTATGTAAATTTAATGTGTCAAAATTTTGTGTATGCGTAAATTTATTTTTATAGTGTGTCAAATTAACTTTTAATTTTTTTTTTTTTTTTTTTTTTATATAATATTGTAAGTGTGTAACTTTTTGTACTTTCCTATCCTCACTAGTTTTTCTTTAAATTTGAATAAATTCAAACAGTGTATATATATATATTTCTTGTTTTTATTGAAACTCCCACTCCAACTTCACTCCCCACTCGGAATAGAATATTCTTCCTTCATGTTCCTTTATATAACGAAAATTTTGTAGATTTTACTTACAAAACACTTTTATCATGAAATTAATTAATGTTTATGTAGACTAATAACATAATAGCATAACTAATATATTCAAATTCACACTTGATACAAATTACTTGAGACTATAGTCAAAACACTAGTATTTATAATGAGTAAAATCAATAATTGATAAAATAATGCTTTAGTCAAAATTTGGTGGATTAATTTTGATAATTGTAATTTAATATAGTTTTTAATTGATTCGATATCTTTATAGACTAATGTGTCAATCTTTGATTTTATAATCTGTTACCATTACTTATTGCGTCAAGTAGCTATTCGATAATTAGAGATATTTATCTCACCATTAGTTAAACATAATTGTAGCTGGTTGTTGATTATTGATAAAATCATTATTAGAAGGAATAAGAATAATAATAATAGTAATAATAATAGTGATAATCATAATAATTGAACATTGATCAGTAGAAAAGAAAATAATGTTTTAACTTAGTTGTTAGCTTATTTTATACTGATATCCAATATAATGCAATTTTTAATTTTATTATTTATTACTCAATTTATTTATCGATAATATCATTGTTTTCTTTTGATAGTTCGATCATCAACACATTATTCTAATTTTGATTATAATAAGAATTTCAATTATAGCAGCGGTCAATATTTTGTTAATTCTCTTCTACTTATGATTGCGACTTCCTAGATTATTCTAGATTCTCCATTGATCATTGACAACAAAGGCTCAACCATCGATCAGAAGTGTCATCATCAATAAACAATTGACATTTTCGCATTGTTAATCAAATTCTTAATTTCAAGAATAAATTTTAAATCGATATTCCAGAAAATTCTCAAAACAGTATTAATAGATGCTACTAGCCAAAATATCAATTAGTGTTATTTTAGTGATGAACTGATTAGTTGACTTACGTTAATTAATCTTCTAAAATTTGTTTAATAACAACACGACATGTAAATGATATTATTGCACCCTGTGTTGTCCTTTCTCAATGATCGAATTTAATTAATACATTTTTAGAATTTATTTATCAGCTATTATTAATAATTTGCAGTAATAACTAATTTTATGAGAATGGGTAGGTGACCAGGAGTACATCAGAACGAAAGAGCTCTTTTCTCTGACATCTGATATTTCTTATCATACATTTCTAAGCTCGCCCTTTTTATAATGGCCTCTCGTCACCTATCCAATCTCGCTTTACATAATAATCAGTAGGACTGACCAGTCGAGGTGAAATAAAATCCGTCTTATCTCACACGGCGGCCATCATGATTGAGGCGTGACATATAGCGATAATTATATTTAAAATCTCTAACTGGCTGAGATTATGATCCGCCTTAATTATAATGGTGTCGTCTAATGTTTCACCGTTGATTCTTCATTGTGGGCGGAGATTATAGCGTCTTTGAGAAGTTTGCTGTTTCGTTTGCAAAAAATTTTTTAGTTTTTGTCGTCTTCCTCCCTCCTTACTTTTCATCGTCCTCGATGAATTCCGATTAATCCTGTGGATGTTTGGTCTTTCTTTTTTTGGTATTCGTTCATTAATTAGTTGGTATGCTAACACGATGTAGTCCTTGGCTGAGTAGCACCATCCGATGACGGATTTTGACATGATGTGTTGTTTTCAAGGAGTCTTGTTATTGGAAAATTAAATAATGACCTTCTGTTGCTTGTATTTCTTTGGTTGTTGTTACCTCGACCTCTTCGATTGTTCAGGAGTGAAAAGATGTTGTAAATGTATTTAGCAACTACAACTGCTAATACCACTAGGCAAATTTTAATGAAGGTCCATACGTGGTCCGTTATTTGGAAGACCCAGCCAATTATGGGTATATTCATTCTAAAGGTGATTTTCTGATCTGAAAACATCGTTCATATTTTAGTTAAATTTTATTTTTAGTGATTGTTTTATATCGATTGTTTGAGATTAGAAAATAATGATAATTATAATTCTCGATTATTTTAATCTTAATAATAATAATAATTTTTGATTATTTCGATTATAATCTCAATAAATCGTACGAGTTATGACATGATAATATAGTCATTAAATATGGAATTGACTAATATAGTCAATGACTATATTATTTATTTATTGGATTTTGTTTCGTCATTTAATATTGATCGACAATGCCTTTTCTGTGGTATTGGTGATTGAGACTTGTCCCATTATTGGAACTTAAAATGAATTAACTTGTTGACATATTTCAAAATTTTTCTAGAATTTATTTCTCATATGCAAATAAAATAATAGATAATTCAAATTAAAATCCAAATTTGTAAAATTGATAGTTGTAATCAATTGTAAACTATAATTAATTTATATAATTATAATTATAATTGTAATTATATAATTTATAATTAATAATAATATTTTAAATTTCAACTAAAATTACTTTTTATCATTGATAAATAATAATTATTTATTGATAATTTGTTAAAAATAAAAAAAAATTTATTTCACCCTCTTAGGATTCGATCCCTTGATGGTCCGGTTGCAAGTCCGGGAGGCTGACAGCCCAGCCGTTGAGGCGTGCCATTAATTTTTCTGACGGCATATATAAGCTGTAGCGGCAGCCGGCAGGGCTTCTTCTTGTAAGGGGTCACCTTAGTGCTAGGCCGAAACCCCGCGGGCAGCCTCCCGAGTGAATTTGAATTATAGGCTGGTGATTTCGATGCATGGGTAGAAAGATGCGCCATGAACAAGGACAGAAAATCGGAGTAATATGTATCATAATGAATTAGAGAGAGAAGCCGTTATTCAGCCTGTGCTGATATAAGATTTTACTTGGTGAATTATATTATTTGAATATCTGAATTAATTATTTTTATTATATTTTATTTGAACTCGTATTTTTAAAAAGGATATTTTTAATTGACAATAATAATATCCAGCCTCACTTATTTATAGTAATATATAATAATTATAAATAAGTGCGACTTTTCTCCTAGTTTTGCCTAAACGGAGTTAAAGTAAGTGAATTTAGTATAATTTTGTGCTTTTAGCGGATTTATCTAGTGGTTAAATAGTTTTAAATATTTCTTATTTATTTATTTAATTATTTATTATTAATTACTAATTTTATTTGCAATAATTAAATTTTAATAATATCATTTTATTTTTATTCTAATAAAACATAGTTAGGCATTTATTTGTGGTTGTATAATAGTTAAATTAATTTAAATATGTAATAATTAATAATTTATGCATGTATATACTTAAGGTTTAAAATATTTGTATAAGAGATATGTTGCAATTCAGCTAAATTAATCGAATTTTACCTTTTGTGGTAATAAAATAGGTTAGCATTAGTATTATAAGTATTTATTCTAATCATTATTTATTAGGTTATAATATGTTTTAATTAATAAACTTTATGAACTATATTTGTTTAATACTAAAATATTTTTACAATTTGAATAAATTAGGATAAGCTCGGTGAAAATCATAGGTTTAAATATAATTTATTTAGTAATTCAATAAAATGTAATTTTATAGATAATATGTACATGCTTCTGAACTGTAGGTTCTAGATAAATTTATGTGAGTATTTAATTTATTTGGTACTGGTTATAGATATTTATTATTATGATTCCATAGTTTTTAGTTATTTATTTTCTTATTTTTAATTAATATTTATAATTATTTATGTTGCTGTTTTAGAGGAGTAGTGATATCAACTAATATTAGTTTAAGTAACTTTACTTATAATATATATATTATGTACTAGTGGCGTGCCATCAACAGTATTTTTTGACCAAAAGTATTTTGTGACAGAAAGTATTTTTTTGACAGCATGCATTTTCCGACAGAAAGTATTTTTTGACAAAAATTATTTTCATGCAGAAAGTATTTAAAACAAACTTTTCTAAGCAACATAATTCTTTTCCAAAAATTATTAAATTCTAATATCCTTTATTGGAAACTTTCGATTAGCACATATTTTCGATTTCTTTGAAAAATCATAATGAAAGTTCGGCACCAATTTTATTATAATGTAAAAAAACAAAAATTTACCATAATTCACAGTTTCTGTTATATATGTTATGTTACCATAATTCAGTTTTTTGCTGTTATCTGATGAAATATTCTTAATTTTAAAAAATATTTTAAACAAAAATTGTAGATCTGATAAAAATACGCATTTTATGCGCTATGAGTTTTTTTATCAAAATAAATATTCTTCGATAAAAATAGATAAGAAGATTGGTGTTAAAAATTTTTCTTTTTTTGCATTTTCACGATCCTTATCACTCAAAATAAAAAAGTATGTAAAAATTTTTTTAGTTTGTCGCAATGTACAGACAAAATGTTGATTTTATTTATATAGAAGATAGATAGATTAAGGTATATTATGCATTAAGGTAAAAAAAATCATTTAAATTTTATTTCTTTTATTTACCCCCTTTTTTTTTTTGTTTTAGTAGGAAGAGGAAAGAAGAAGACAACCAACCATATCCTCACTCTTCATTCTTTCGTCTTTCTTCTATTTTTCTTTATTTATATGTTTTAATTTTCTTTATACAATTTATCTAAGTTTGTTAACATGTAAGTTATGGCTATCTACATTCTTGCAATTGTGGAATAATTTGTTATAATTATTATTCTATTTATTATGTTTAAATGATAGTAACGATTTAGATTTTATGATAAATTATTTATTTGATTAATTAAAATTACTTGTGATTAGTTTATTCTAACTTTAAATCAATAAAGGCCCCCGGAAGTTCCCATGAATCCTCACTTATTACGTCGTTATTAGAGTTTTCCATCAAGTTTTTATTCTTGGTGGGTTTCCTACATTTTTCAATAACATGCCCTCTTCGAAAACAATTTTCGCAGCAATTCTCCCACTTGAATAGCTTAATCTTTAATTTTTGCGGGTTGTCTAATGCTAATACGTAAACTAAATCTGTAATTTTCTTAAAATTCTTTTCCTCAGAAAAGAAGTAATTTTCGTGTAGATATTCTAACGTTTTTCGCGCTGCCGAATGTTCAGCCTCTTTTTTTGTATTTTTCTCGTCACCAACCACCGAAAAGACATTGTCGTTTTTCCAGTCCACCACTTTACATCTCATGGTGAACAATTTATTATGAGACGGTCCTGATTCATTAAATAAGGTATAGACAGGTTTGTCTATGTCGTATTCAGCGGTCAACTCCTCTAAGATGGCTTTGTGAAATTCGATTTTTGCTATACTGCCTTTCGGAAGTATAGTAGTGGTTACTATCTCTGCTGATAGTGCAGGCGTATTGATGTGTAGGCTGGTCATCCTAAGAACAGAAAATGGTGTTAGTAACTATTCATAGGCAAGTTTTAATTTATCTACATGTTTTTGGAATCTATGGCCTTCGGAGGTTTGTAAAATGACATTATTTTTGTCAAGGACATCTACTATGTCATATGGACCATGATAATACGGATCGAACTTACAACTTTTAGTTTCTTTCATAACATAGGCCTTGTCTCCTAATTTTCCTACAAAAGGTTTTGCCTTTTTATCATAATTATATTTGGACTTTTGTCTAGCTACTAGTAGATTTTGGGCCGCTAATCGTCTGATTTCGGTCAATCTAGTAATTAATTCTGTAAGATAGGAATTATAAGTTTCTAATTTTTCTTCGGTAGGAAAGGAACTGGGAGTCCTAGCGGGCTTTCCGAAAACTAGCTCAAAGGGTGTAAAGTTCGTTGATTCATGCACTGACGTATTATAAGAAAACATCGCAAAGGGTAGTAATTTATCCCAATCGTCGTAGTCTTCTGCATATTGCTTTATATATTCCACTAACACTGCATGACTCCTTTCAAGAGCACCATTTGTTTGAGGTCTGTATCCAGATGTCGTCACTTGCTGGACTCCGAAGATCTTCGACATTTTTCTCATTAGTTTGCTTACAAAACAGCCGCCTTTGTCGGTTAAAATGGCCTTAGGGGCTCCATATTTTGAGTATAATTCTCTGGCAACTGCATGTGCAATAGTGGTTGTGGAAATATCTGGAACTGCAACAGCTATACAATATTTTGATAGATGATCCTGCATGGTTAAAATGTGACAATTTCCATCTGGGGTTGTAGGTAATTTACCGACAGTGTCGAGTGACACTTTATCAAAAACATCCAAAGGTATGTCTGTTATCAGCATTGGCTCTTTCGTCTTTACACGTACTAATTTTTGCTCTTGGCAGGTGGGACATCTTCTAATAAATTCAATGACTTGTTCCTTGATTCCTTTCCAGTAAAATTTTTCTCGAATGCGCCTATAAGTTTTTACGACACCTTTGTGTCCTCCTATTTTACTGCAATGAAATTCCTTGATGATTTTTTCTTTATTTTCTTCTGGAGGAATGGTTACTTGTCCATAACAAAGAACAAGATGGATTTTACTATTTTGAAAAATAGTTTCCAACAACTGTAAAAGTTCTGTCTTTCCTAGAGAGTCAGTGAAATCTCCCCACCGTGACATCCTTAAATTGTTGATTCGTTCACGTTGAAGTATAGATTTAAGGTTATGAAGACCTATTCTTAAGTCTTCCTTTCTCAGTTCGTCGAAATGATTGTGTTTTACAATCACTGTAAAAATGTTGTACTTTCCTCGTGGAGTTACTAGTATTTGACCCAGCTTGGGGCATTTGTTCTTGATCTCTTGCGGATCAATTGCTCCTATATCAATCAATAATCTACCTATTGGAGTTGTAAACTCGCAGTCTGTTGCAAGAAAATGAGCGTAGTTGTCCCTGAGATATGTTAAATTTTCTCTAAATCCAGTTATGTTTAAATCAGATTTTGACTGATTTTCTCCGTTAGCTTCTCTGCACGGTAGTGAAGGCGGGATACTACTAATGGAAGTGTGAATTCCATCTTTAAGAGAAACGAAGGGCTCAATATCTTCTTTCTCCGGTGATTTATGATCATCTTTAGTTTCTTCAGGACCGGCGTCTTCTTCTTTTTCTTCTTCTTCTTCTTCTTCTTCTTCTTCTTCTTCTTCTTCTTCTTCTTCGGAGTATTCTTTTGGGTCCATTGTGTGATGAGGAGTAGATACCGCGGTGGGATGATTGAAGCTATAGGGAGTAGTAGGTAACTTTGGTTGAAGGTCGAAGGTTACGCTTTTTCGACTCTTGGAAGCACTTGCTAAAGGAGTTAATGGGGGTAGTGAAATGGAGGAAGGCATTTCTTCTTGCCTTTCCAAATTGATGTCTTCCTTCTTATCATACGTTGGTAGTCGTGTTTCTTCCTCTAATTCTTTCAGTTCCTCATCGGCCCAATGCAAGATGGCATCGATTTTCTGGGAGAATTCCTCGTTAGTTCCAGGTATCATAGCATTTGCTGTTTCGTGTATTTCAGGATCATCATCTCCATCGGAATTTGCGGGCCATTCTCTGGGTTCTGTTTCTTTTTCCTGCAGCCATTCTTGGTGATGAGCCACAGATTGATTAAACTTAGCAAATGACTTTTCTAATTCGCGTGCTAGTTCCCTGCACGGTCGTGGTTCAGGACTTAATAAAATCTGTTGATTTTGTTCTTCTTCATCAGAACTTTCTTCACTTCCACTAAAGGGTGGACTTACTATTATTACTGGTTGATCATCAATTAACCTAGATTCAGTTTCTTCTTTATTTCCAAAGAATTCTTCTTGCGCTATTGGAACCTCAGGAGGTGCACTTTTAGGTGCTTTGAAATGAGTTAGTGAAGCTGGAGGAAGATGTAGACTAGGGAGCACACTTTTGCGTCTTCTTAATATTGGTGGATTTGGATCAGCTTCAGACTCCGAACTTGAACTATCTTCCTTTTCCTTTTCTTCTATTGTCACTTGCCTAGGCTTATTTTCCAATTTTCTTCTTTGAACTAATCTCTTTCCAATTGAACTTTCTTCCAATTTCTGATTAGTTGATGATGTTTTTATTAGAGGTTTTGATTTTGTTGGCTTTTGTGTTATTGATGGCTTTAACTTGCTAGTAGTTGGAATGTTTTTGTTGGTCGAGCTAGTCAGAGAATTACTTCTTTTCAGCTGGCTGGTTGCGGGCTTTGTTGCTGATGATGCTTTGGCAGTTTGCATTAATACTTTGGCTATTTCTGATTCTGGATCAGGGATTTCTTCCTTGACCTCTATCTTGATTGGATTTCGGGATAATGCGTCAGCATTTGAGTTCAACTTTCCAGGCTTGAACTTGAATGTATACTCGTAGTCTCTTAACTTCAGCCGCCATCTTATTAATCTCTGTCCTGGATCCTTTATGGTTCCAATCCATTGAAGAGGTTCGTGATCACTTACCAAAGTGAACCTTTTACCATATATGTATGGTCGAAAATGCTGCACTGCATATAACACTGCTAAACACTCTTTTTCAGTGGTAGAATAGTTAACTTCCGCTGGATTTAAAACTCTTGAAAGATAGGCAATGGGTAAATCAACTCCATCTCTTTCTTGACTTAGAACTGCTCCTATTGCGTAGTTAGATGCATCTGTTGTCACAGTAAAAGGTTCATCAAAATCTGGTCGTTGTAATATTGGACTTTGACACAAGGCCGATCGCAGATCCTTGAAACTTGCTTCTGCTTCTGGTCCCCAGAGGAAATCTGCCTCTTTCTTTAGCAGATTGGTCAGAGGTTTAGCTCGTGCTGAAAAATCTTTGATGAATCTTCTGTAGTATCCAGCCAGACCTAAAAACTGCTTTACGTTTCGAGATGTTTTTGGGGTTGGAAAGTTTTCTACTGCTTCTATTTTCCTTGGATCAGGTTTGCTGCCTTCATTGTTAATGATGTGACCAAGATACATAACCTCTCTTCTTAGAAACTCGCATTTTTCGGGCTGCAGAGTGAGATTGGCTTCTTTCAACCTTGCTAACAGTCGTCTTACTTTCTTTCCATGCTCTTCCAAATTGTCAGCGTAGACTACTATGTCATCTAGATAGACGAATAATTCTACTCCTTGCAATCCTAGTAATACCAAATCCATAAGTCTCTGGAATGTTGCTGGTGAGTTCTTTAGTCCCATGGGCATTCTGATGTATTCATAGTGTCCATTTATTGTCGAAAACGCCGTCTTTGCTCGGTCCTCCTGATCAAGCTCTATTTGATGAAACCCACTGGCTAGATCAAATACAGAGAAGTATTGAGCTTTCCCTAAACAGTATAAAATGCTTGAGATGCAGGGGAGGGGATACGCGTCCCCTATGGTCTTTTCATTGAGTGCTCTAAAGTCAATCACAATGCGCCATTTCTTCTTTCCACTGGCATCAATTTTCTTTGGAATAATCAGCAAGGGTGAGTTGTATGGTGAAGATGAAGGTCCTATGGCTCCTTCAGACTTCATTCTATCTATTACCTTGTCTATTTCTTCCTTCTGAGTAGGTGAAAATCTGTATTGCTTGGTATGGATTGGTACTTCATTTATTGTTGGGATTTTGTGTTTCACAAGGGGTGTGGAGTTAAGAGGTTCGCCAGGTAGGTGAAAACTCTCTGGGAATTCTTCCACTAATTTTGTCACGTGCTCTTTTTCCTCAGGAAGTAAGTGCTCCATACTTAAACTATCTAGTATGGCTGAGACTCTATCTAATGGAGGGGATGGTTTCTCTTCTGGAAACTCGTCATCTGATTCTTCCCCTGGAAGATTGTAATACTCGAAAGGTATTATTTCTTGCGGAGGTATGGTTAATTCGATGTCCTCTGCGGTTGTATTTATAGCCAAAACATGGCAGATTCCATTGTTATTGGTCACGGCTCCTTCTCCAACGAAAACTCCGTCCGAAGTCCTTACTAGGGGCAAATAACCTTCTCTTAGTTCTTTGTTTAAAACTTCTATTGGAACGACCTGTCTAGTCCTAGCTTTTACTATTAACTTATTTTTGTGATTGGCTTTGTTTTCCACTAATTCTTCCCTAGCTCGTACAGATTCGTTATCTGCAAAGAATATGGGCTTGATAGGGTTGGAATAAGTCACTACCGAATTGTGCCAAAAGGATATTTCGACCTTTTCTTGTCTAAGATAGTCGCGTCCTAATATTCCATCTGAATTTATTGGAAAGTTTGAAGATACAACTTGGAAAGTAACTATTGAGCTTCCTAGTGATATTTTTACCGTTCCTAGGGTCGAAATTGTAACTGGTGATATACCTGCTATTTGAATAGCCTCGTCTTCGGCTACTAATAGTTCAGGACAGAGGACACACAATTTAATGATATTTACATCTGCTCCTGTATCGATGAGCAATGATGCTTTTGCATTCACGAAGTGTGGGGAATCTAGTACTATTACTGGAGACTCTTTATTGGTTTTCGTGTGCAAGATTGTTCTAGTTTCTTGAGCAATCTCACGTTTGCTTGACGCTGATCCATTTTCTCTGCACTCATCGTCGCGTCTGTTCGAGGAGTGGTATTTGAGTTTAAATTTTTGTCATTTCCAGGAATAGGTGATTGAGAACGTGGTGGTGTTCTATTTCCTGAATAAGGATTGTTTTGGTAAGGTTGATGACTTTGTGGGGGTGGATAATAGGGGTAGGGATTATAAGATACATAAGGGTAATAAGGAGCTGGTGGAAAATAGCTTGATGTGGGAGGAACAGATCCATAAGGGTGTTTCAATATCCCTGATGGTGTTGGTGATTGACTCAAGGTCCTTGGAGCTGGATCTGGAGGATGAAAACGTACGTGAGGACTAGGACTTCGATCACGCGACCCGTATTCATTATTTTGACTATAACGTGAAAAGTGATACGTATTATTATAACCTGATGATTGATACTGATGCCTAACCTCACATTCTAATGCATATTTTAATGCTCCTTCAATAGTCTTGGGATTTCTAGCCTCTACTACGCTAGCTACTCCGTCTGGCAATCCTCTAAAAAACGCTTCTAGCGCACAATCAGTGAGTGGCTCTAGCATGGTCTTAGCCTTGTCTATTCCGTATTTGTCTTCTAGCGCAGCTTGCGCTCCTGCAGTTAATAGCGTTAATTTATCATAAAATTCGCTGACACTTTCGTTTCGCCCCATACGGATAGTAGATATTTCATGGAAGTACCATGAATAGGATTTATAGAGGGAAAATCGCTGTTTTAAATGTTTTATTAGGTCATCTGCCTTTTGAAATCTTTTACCATGCACGCTATCTCTTGCAGCGCCTTTTAATTTTGATAAAATAGTGTTAACAAATTGTGATTCACAATTTGGGGGGATGCTGGATTCAGCATTTATTATATCCTGAACGAAATCACGAACAGGGATGTTTTTTCCGTCAAAGAAAGGTATATTCATTGCTCCTTGTTGCAACGCGAAGCATTCGGCCATGGATGTCACCATAGCGTCACTTAAAGTTCTATTGATAGTTCCACTAAAGGAACCATTTTTATCTGCGTTATTAGGCATGGTGATTGAATCTTTATTTTAACCGAATTGAAAAGAATTTGTATTAAGTTAATTCTTCCACGCAGGATAGAAAAAAAACTATCTTTTTCAATTAAGTTTATGAAAATGGTAGGGTCATAGATAAAATCTCCAACTTTATTCTTTAAGCAGTCGGAATAAATCGAAAACACGACCTTTTTCTTATGCTGAATTGTACAATTAGAGTTCATGAATGGAAATTGAAAATGATATATTACTTGATTAAATTAAAAGTGACATATAATGTTAATCTGTGCACAATTGCAACTTCAAATGAGTTTTATTAACAGGAGTGAAATAATACCAAATCAGTGATTAAAATACACTTGTTTAGTTGAAAACATCTTTAAATTTACTACTTTTACAATAACAATTCTTAGAGAAATACTTGATTATTCAGTTGACAAAAGTGAAAATCCCACTTCTGACACCAAATCAGCTGTTACATCCGAGCGAAGGCGAGGTTATTTAAAATACTATTTAAATAAACAGGAAAAATAACAATCTGATTAGCTAGCGAAAGGCTAGCTTTTATATTTATTTTTTATTTGGGTACGTTTTCACTAACAGATCTGAGGGATCTGAGTCAATAAATAATCAAGTCAATATCTTTAAGACGTTTATTATAATAATTCATTTAATATCGTAAAGTTACAGAACAATAATCAAGTGCATTTTAACAATTTAATCAAGAGAACAACAATCACAATAATCCTCAATGTCTTTAGTTATACAATGAGTCAATAGCGTGAGTTTTCGCTAAATGCCAGTATTGAGCCAATACTGGACCAGTATTCAGAAAGAATGATTTAAGTTGATTGTTCAGTTATAAATAATATTATACCATCGAGAAAAGGAATCAAACTCGTTTAATTTTCGAATTCAGATATGCCAGGACTGAGCCAGTACTGGACCAACACTGAATTGAATATTCAATTCAAATGGTTAACCAATATATGAATAATAATTGATACAAATAAAATATGTGATTCGCAATAGCAATTGCCAGCACTGGGCCAGTATTGACTTATACTGGCTAGCCGTGATACGGTTAGTTTTAGTTACAATAAATACTATTAAATAATCCTGAATCAAAATCAATAGACAATCCGTTCGTCATATAATGGTAACAAATTAGTTGTGGTTTAATTCATTAAAACAATAATCATATCAATAATAAATCGCAAGGTACTTACATAAGATTTTCGGAGGTTGTTGACAATTAGAATAGCGCAGGAACGGGGTAGTGACCAAAACGTCGCTCAATCGATTTCGTATCGTTGATACAACTATAATGAACTACACTTCACACAAGCGCTTTTAATGTTATTTATCGTCGGATCACAATTAGATGGACACGATGCTCCCTATAAAGTCTAAAGTTAACACTTGTGTTAACTTGAGCAAAATCTGATACAAGATGCCGCTTTTAATTTCGATTCCGACGGGTCACTTCGACGATATTACGCTTTTAGAGCTACCGGAGTATAAGACAAATTATTCCAAGTGTCGCTTGTATTTAAAGAAAATAGCTACCCTTTCCTAGGAACAGGCGTGTCAATAAATTGAATGGTAGGAGGTAAAAAGAATATGATTTTTACCCTTTCTTAGGATAAGGCGTGTCGCTAAATTCAATTGGTAGAAGATAAAATTGATGAATCTTCAAAAGTGCACGTGCGCTCGGACTCGCGAATGACATTGATATCTTATAGTCTGTTTCCATAAATGCGGTATTTAGTATCGTATAACAGATAGACATATTCTCATAAACTCGTCTAGGATTTGTTTTGCTTATCTAAGGAAGAATGCACGTGTGATCTTTTACTAAAGTCACGTACATTCTTCGAGGTCGAAAAATGTATAATATTAAATATCCGATAAATGTTTAGACGATCTTATAAGAATATAATCTTTCATAAAACGGTGAAATCAGTCCATTGTCATCAGCTTGCGTTTTCTTTGGACTAGAATTTCATAGAGACTAAACAGTGGATTTGTTTCATTCGCATTCGCAAATATTGTAATTCCATCTATCCTTGCAGCTGTTAAAACATACTAGAAGAATTTGCAAAATTCGTGAATAAATGTGAAATAATATACTGTCGAGTATCTTATCATGCAGCTGCAAGGATGTATTTTTTAGAAATATGAGAATTATATAGTGTTATTAGAAAAAATTAGAAATTTTGGTTACTGGGATGTAACAAAAAGAAATAATTTTTATTGTAACATGTTAATAAGGATTTTTTTTCAAAAAATATATTGTCCATTCTTTCCTTGAAAAATTGTTATAGTAGGAATAAAAAGTAAAATTGATATATTTAAAAAAAGAGTCGCTTTTGTTTTGTACAGTCTACAATAAAATAATTATGAATAATTCTCTTTTATTTCAATTCTTTTTTTATTTTTTAACGTTTGCTTAAATGTATCAAGATCGTTAAAATACTTGAGAATAAACTGAATATTGAGAAGAATTCGAAGAAAAATTACTGTTTTTAAAAGAGGCTCTCCACACTCTTTTAATATATCGTTTATTTTCTCAATTTATTATTAAATCGTTATTATTATTTTTATATGTTGAATCACTTTTAAATCTTCATCACTAAAACACTCGGAATTTTCAAAATCCATTTCCACTTCTTTTTCTGATTAATTTATTTTTAACCCTTTTTCCGATTTCTTATTAATTGATCTTTTACACAATTCACGTATAAAATGTTTAATTAATATTTTAAATTTAGAATTCTCTTTATCTGTTACTTTAAATATATTTTTGTAAACACTTTTATAATTTTTTTGCAGAGGATTAACTCAGTAATATTTCTTCGATATCTTCTAAATATTCACTTTACTATATTATCAATCTTGATACATTTAAGAGAACGTTAAATTACACTGAGAAAAAAGATTTCTTTTTACAAGAATAAAATTATGTTTACATTGATTGCATTAAAAGAAATCGTTTTTATGCTTGTTTCAAGAATAAGATATTTGGCGTGAACTCTTGTCTGCTTCTGTCATGCGCAAAATTTTGCGCGTGACTGATCTAACGCACATTGAATCGTAATCGCTAATCCTTAATCGTAAGAATGAGAGGAAGCAGGACAGAGATATATGTCTTTCCTACTTCCTCTCATTCTTACGATTAAGGATTAGCGATTACGATTCATTGTGCGTTAGGCTACTGTTAACAATTTAACATAACCTCAAATTCTTGAGTCTATAATATTTTCTATTAGAACCGATTATAAGCATAATTCATACTTGATCTAATGCATTTTTGCATTGGCGCAAGAAAAGCTTTCTCTCAGTGTACGTTAATTAAATTACGTTCATTTAATTTACATAATATTTATTTTGAATATTTTGATTGGGAAAATGTTTAATAAATATAATAAACGAGTAAAGTTGTATATGTTTTAAATAATGCTTTGCAGTGAAGAAAAAAATTTCAAACATTTGACAACTTTAGTTCAGTACTGAGAACGTGTTAAACGCGCCGCGCCACGTGGAAGCCCATGCAGCGCAAGTATATATTATTATTATAGCACAAAACAAAATGCACTGTAGTTTGTTACTAAAATGCGAGCCCTGAGATTTTTTTTGTTTTAAAAGTGCATAATTGAATGTAGAATAAGAGTGCATAAACAAACGTTAAGTATCACGTTGCGCTTATAAATAAATTTGCATTTGTTTATAAAAATTATTAATTATTTAAACGAATTAAAAGTGAATTTAAAAATTGCTTTAACATTTTGTAAAATGTATATTTTTAAATAAATGTTACAATTTTCATTCAATTTTACCTGTTACTTTTCGAGCAATTAATTTTTTTCGAAAATAGTGCAAAAAAGTTCAATTGCTAATAACTTTACAAAAAACCAAAAATTTCCAAAACGACTTTAGGAATTTATTACCGTCATAATTTAATACCAAAATGCCAAATTGGAAAGAAATTTGGGTACCTTTGGTAATTAGTTGATACACTTCAGGAAGCCTTACCCAATAGTCAATAAAAATTATAATTAGTCATCTACAAAATAATAGAAATCTGTATAACAGTAAATGTCTATAAATGACACTAAATTATCAATAAAGTTAAATGTAAACTGTTTCGCATTTAAGTAATAAATAATACAACAATTAAATAACAATAAGCTTTATTAAAAAAATGTTATTATTATTAGTATTTAATTACCAGATTGTTGGTCTTGGTGCAGGAAGCAGAGTTTAATCCAATTATGAATTTGATGAATTTGATCCAATATTTTGTTCTGGATTACTTTTGGTATTTTCTGAAGTTTCGTAAATATTTGTGAATTGATACTTGTTTTAGAAGAAGATCCATCGTTATTACATTATCAAAATTAGGAACTTCAGGTAAGGAGATTCTATTTACGAAAATAAAAATGTAATTATAAATATATAATTAACAAACCTTATTTATAATTGTAACCATCTTCTTGTAACATATGACATTAAGATTATTGTTGAAACAAAAATGAGTCAGTGTTTTGTTTTTGATAACAAACTTAATTGTTAAGACAAAAATGCAAAGTTGGTTTTATATTAACAGTCTATTTGTTAATATAGCAATTCGTTTTTGTAAATATAAATTTTATAAATTACATATTTATTTAGTATTATTTTCACTTCTATACCTATTAAATATATTAAATAAACAATATTATGTGTCATATTTTTGTATCTACCTTAATTAAGTTGTTAATCGGACTTCGTATGGAGTATAGGGATCACTATTGATTTCTTGTTTTTGCTAGGAATTTTCCAAAATTTTGCTTTTAATTCATGTAATGGCCAACAGAAAAGTTCGTTATTATATTCCAGTATTTCTTGAAAAATGTATTTTTTTCCTATTAAATAAACATTTTTTTTCTTTGTTTCTACAATAGTCAAAATTGTTGAGATAGAGCCATCTTGAAAAACAACGCAGTTATTTCTTTTACTGTTGCAGTCGATGAGAAATTGTCCGTAATGAAAAGTTTTGTACTGTCGAGTAATGTTTATATTTTTGTCAATTAAAGGTCCATCAAAATGAGGATGTTTTAAAGTAATATTATTTTCGGCTTATAGACTGTTAACTTTTTCGGAAACTTCAATTTCGGCGTATCTTTTGCTTAATTGTTGTAAAGGCTTATTTTTTTCTTTATTTTTTTAACACTGGTCATAAAATTTTCGAATTTAAATGCAGAAAATAGGTCTACATGGCCATATTTTTGAATATCTTTACAAAGATGCAGTAAATTGTGAAAGTTATAGGACATGAATTCTTTTCTTTATGTAATCTGAAATTTATGAATGAAATATTCAATAAGTTGTTGAGCATAAAGGATATACTCTTGATTTTTACTGAATGTAGGGCTTACTAAAATTGTCATTGCCACGTGAAGAGACATGAAATTTGTAAACATACTTTCTGGTATATTATTTTTCAGAACGATTGGCCCACTGTACAATAAAAAGTTCCTAAACTCTGTAGCATTCCAAAATTTCACGTCTCTTAAGGTTCTTGGTCGTCTACAAAAATCTGTTGGTTGACTCTTTCTTAATTCCATTAGCTTCTCTGATATTTTGTCAATTGCATTTAAAGAAAGTTTTACTTTTTTTGGACCGCCTAGCCATAGAAGAGTTAGTTTCTTTACTATTCCTAACAATACTAGGTGCATATAGTCCAAAGGCACGTTAGAAACAGCTCCAAATCTTGGGAGTTTTGTCATTATAGTTAATTCATTTTTTTGATAAGTCCCAAAGTAGATATTGTAAGTAAATTCTTCATCAGTTCTTTTAGAAAATAGCCCTATTCCTGGAAAGCAAACACGTCGCTTATTTTTCTTATTTTTTCTTTGTTGTGATGGTCTGATGCCCTCTCGTTTAAATTGACATTTGGAGCAACAATAATACCTTGTGTGTCCGTTAACATAATTAACAAATTTATAGCTTCATTATTTTTAGTCGTACAGGCTTCGTTTTTTTTGCTTATTATCTTTAAATTAGAACTATTTTCCAAATTTTAAAGAAAATTAATTAATAACAAATAATTAGTATTGTTATTAATAAATTACTTACTTTCAGTAAGTTTGCTATAAAGAACAGAAGAAGTACAATTGTTTATAAAATTATTTATAACAGTACTAATTATTTATTATTATTAAACAGAAGAAGTAAAATTGTTTATAAAATTATTTATAACAGTACTAATTATTTATAATTATTTTTTTTTTTTAAATTTGGAAAATAGTTCTAATTTAAAGGGAATAAGCAAAAAGAAGGAAGCCTGTACGACTAAAAATAATGAAGCTATAAATTTGTTAATTAGTAATTGTTTAAACAATGTAAATGTTGAAAAAAAATTAAATTCTGCTTTATTCAACAATCTACAGCAATAATATTGTACATTTTGTGTAAAATTTAAGTAATTTTATGATAAGGAATTGGACAAGTAAAATTGTATATAAAATTTGTTTATAAATAAACAAAATAATTTGTTTAGAATAATTTTTGTAATTTTAATCACTAATTAGTTATAAATATTGAATAATAGGTAGATTTAGATTGATAAATATTAAGTAAATAATAAAAATATTTTTCTTCCACTAATTTCATTATAACAAATACAAACATTTTTTAAACAATTAACGCACTATTAGAATTTGTTCTTAAATCATTACTTCAACATTTTTCATTATTCCTAATTTAAATATTGCGTTTAATGAAGAATTAAACTGGTTTAAATTAGAATTTTTTTTTTTCATTTTCAACAATAAATAAACAAATCAAAACAATTATTTTTCAAAAAAAAAAAATCAGAGGTGTCATGCAGAATTTTATTACCTTTAAATAAAAAAAAATTTTAAATCGATTAATATTTGTGGGCTCTATGTTAATTTGTCCAAGCACTAAAAATTGAATATCTCCGTTAGTTTCAGACCCTCCATCAATTTTTTTTTAAAAGTCGCAGAAAAAGATAAGGAATTCAAAAATAATTTATTCATAAACGTTTTTTACTGTTAAATGTAAGAAAAATTAATTTAAAAATGTTTTCGCCTTTTTTTGGTCAAATTTTTGGAAAATTTAAAACCTTTTAATTACGTTTATAACGGCTATAAATCATCTACAAATCCTGTAAATATGAAGAGAATTTATTAAAAACTACAAAAAATATCATGGTTTGAAAAAACTCGTACCTAAAAATTCAAAGCCTTCTAACTTCAATAATTTTGAAAATTTTTGAAAATTCTTTGGCCCACAGATAACTCTTACCTAACACTAAACTTTTGCCAATTTTAAGAAAATCGAAAGACCCCAAACCAACTGTGTTCTTTTTGAGAAATTTTGACCCATTAGTAATTGTTTAAACAATGTAAATGTTGAAAAAAAATTAAATTCTACTTTTTTCAACAATCGACAGCAATAATATTGTACATTTTGTATAAAATTTCAGTAATTTCATGATAAGGAATTGCACAAGTAAATTGTTTATAAAATTTGTTTATATAAAACTAAATAATTTGTTTATAAAAATTTTTGTAATTTTAATCACTAATAAGTTATAAATATTGAATAATAGATAGATTTAGATTGATAAATATTAAGTAAATCATAAAAATATTTTTCTTCCACTAATTTCATTATAACAAATACAAACATTTTTTAAACAATTAACGCACTATTAGAATTTGTTCTTAAATCATTACTTTAACATTTTTCATTATTCCTAATTTAAATATTGCGTTTAATGAAGAATTAAAGTGATTTAAATTCGAAATTTTTTTTTTCATTTTTAACAATAAATAAACAAATCAAAACAATTATTTTTCAAAAAAAAAAAATCAGAGGTGTCATGCAGAATTTTATTACCTTTAAATAAAAAAAATTTTTAAATCGATTAATATTTGTGGGCTCTATGTTAATTTGTCCAAGCACTAAAAATTGAATATCTCCGTTAGTTTCAGACCCTCCATCAATTTTTTTTTAAAAGTCGCAGAAAAAGATAAGGAATTCAAAAATAATGTATTCATAAACGTTTTTTACTGTTAAATGTAAGAAAAATTAATTTAAAAATGTTTTCGCCTTTTTTTGGTCAAATTTTTGGAAAATTTAAAACCTTTTAATTACGTTTATAACGGCTATAAATCATCTATAAATCCTGTAAATATGAAGAGAATTTATTAAAAACTACAAAAAATATCATGGTTTGAAAAAACTCGTACCTAAAAATTCAAAGCCTTCTAACTTCAATAATTTTGAAAATTTTTGAAAATTCTTTGGCCCACAGATAACTCTTACCTAACACTAAACTTTTGCCAATTTTAAGAAAATCGAAAGACCCCAAACCAACTGTGTTCTTTTTGAGAAATTTTGACCCATTAGTAATTGTTTAAACAATGTAAATGTTGAAAAAAAATTAAATTCTACTTTTTTCAACAATCGACAGCAATAATATTGTACATTTTGTATAAAATTTCAGTAATTTCATGATAAGGAATTGCACAAGTAAATTGTTTATAAAATTTGTTTATATAAAACTAAATAATTTGTTTATAAAAATTTTTGTAATTTTAATCACTAATAAGTTATAAATATTGAATAATAGATAGATTTAGATTGATAAATATTAAGTAAATCATAAAAATATTTTTCTTCCACTAATTTCATTATAACAAATACAAACATTTTTTAAACAATTAACGCACTATTAGAATTTGTTCTTAAATCATTACTTTAACATTTTTCATTATTCCTAATTTAAATATTGCGTTTAATGAAGAATTAAAGTGATTTAAATTCGAAATTTTTTTTTTCATTTTTAACAATAAATAAACAAATGTGTGACGATATGCGAAATTTGGAAATTTAGAAATAGAGAAATATACTATATTCACATCGTCACTATAGTAAAGTTCAGGTCGGCTCGTGACCCCGAGTCAGTGCGACCCAGCCTGTACCTCTACCGCTCCCCACCTGTGTGCCTCACCGGCACATAGGTCACGAGAGTTTGACTATATTAATCGGCACGCGTTGCCGAATATTAAGTCGTGTGGTTGCTGGGACTCGAGGTCCTTCTCGATACCAAGCTAGGCTGCTCAGGTAAAGCAAGAGATGTGCGCGGGTCCTTCCGACACATTTTTTCTTTGCTCTGGGTGACTAGTAGACCAGATTGACCCCTGAGAACGTGCGAGGATTAGGCAGAGGTCCTTCTCTCCTAAAACTCGCACAGAAAATCTAAGGTGAAGGGTTACCTAGACGTTCGCCGAACTAGTAGAGGTCCTTCTCTTTACTTTGGTGAACGAAAAGGAAGATCTGCAGCGTCTTTGGATCCTTCCATAGCGTTATGAATCCAAATTATTCTAGGTTCTCAGTTTTTGGCTAGAGAGAGAAAATATAGGTCCTTCTGTACGCTTTCTCTCTACCCAACGAATAGATTCAAATCTGCCCTTGGAGGGTTTTGTTGAAAAAAATAGGCGGTAGAGGGTGGTAGAAATTTTGTATACGGTTAATTATAAATTTTAAGGGTAAAAATATAAAGTTGAAAAGTTAAATCAGAAAACTGAGAAAGAAAGTAAATTTATCGGATTTGGTTATTTTTAAGAAAAATTATTTTGTTAAGACTAGGAAAAAAAAAGAATTAAATCTCTGTTACAGATCCAAGCTTAGAAATTCTAGTACTACTAGTTTTTGTTTATATCGTCAGAAGAAGGTGTAGAAACAAACGGATATATATTGTCGGGATGTTTAAATAACAGAATATTGTTATTAAATTCTTTTGTAATTTTTTGTATGCTAATTTTTATTATTATCTGAATATATTTTCTATCTTATTCTTAAATTAAGAATATTTTGAGTTTTTACTGACTACACTTGTTCTTGAGATATTAAGAAATTCATTTTAACGATAAATGACAGCCAGCAGGCTAAGATTTACTTTGTTTTTGCTTTTATTTTAATTTTCAGCTAGAAAATAAGTTAAAAATCATCGTTGGGTTGTAAATTCCATTTAAATTTTGAGTATATGAACGCTGGACAATCTCACGAGCGTAATCCGGAGCAACTTTAATAATTAAGAAAAAGTCCTATCATTACAAATGAAAACAACTATTTTTAAAAAAACAAAGTCAGAGGTGGCATGCAGAATTTTATTACCTTGAAATAAAAAAAAAATTTAAATCGGTCAATATTTGTGGGCTCTATGTTAATTTGTCCACGGACGTTTTTTCTACCCATGCCGCGGAGTGGGCAGAGCAATGTCAGCAGTGGCGCCATACAGTAAACCGCCGCACTAAAAATTGAATATCTCCGATAGTTTCAGACCCTCCATCAATTTTTTTTAAAAAGGCGCAGAAAAAGATAAGGAATTTAAAAATAATTTATTCATAAACGTTTTTCACGGCCAAATGTAAGAAAAATTAAATTAAAAATTTTTTCGACTTTTTTTTTGGTCAAATTTTTGGAAAATTTAAAACATTTAAATTAAGTTTCAAACGGCTATAAATCATCTATAAATCCTGTAAATATGAAGCAAATTCATTAAAAACTACAAAGAATATCATGGTTTGAAAAAACTCGTACCTTAAAATTCAAAGCCTTCTAACTTCAACGATTTTGAAAATTTTTGAAAACTCTTTGGCCTACAAATAACTCTTACCTAACACTAAACTTTTGCCAATTTTCAAGAAAATCGAAAAACCCCAAACTAACTTTGTTCTTTTTTGAGAAATTTTGAGCCCCATATCTATATCAGTTAGAAGTCCCAATTTTACATTACCTTCAAGTGGGGCTATTTTGTGCACAAAGCCGCTCTTTTTCCACTCTATGCTTTATTAAAATTCAGAATTTGAAAAAATAAAGAATTTATCTATTCAGTTGTGTTGTAGACATCTTTCTAAAGGTGTCCTATGAGTTAGCCGGCAAGAAAAAAATTTTAGTCTAAGTTATAAAAACTCAAAGTTGTGCAAAAAATAAACCCCATCGTGGGGCTATTTTGTGCATCAAAGTTTGCTTATTTATAAAGTTGTGTAAACAATTTTTTTAAATGCTTTTGCTGCATGAAGTATTATTTCTAGATATTCTAGAGTATAATAAAGAAAAACAAAGCCAGAAATATTTCTTTCTAGGAATTGTTTAACTAATTTGAATGTAAAACACTAAAATTTAACAAAAATGTAGATTTACAAAAAAAGTTATTTCTTTAAAAAAATTTTACTTAAAATAACTTCTATTACACTTTTTGAGTTATTTTAAGAGAAAAAGTTTCAAAACTAACTTGAAAAGCATGTAATTATTAAAGTTACTTTTTGAGGTTTTTAAGGGACCATGGTTAAAACTGAAATTTTATGCTTATTTCTTGTCTTTTATAACAATACTAAGACAAAAATGTTTTAAAACGAAATTCTAAAGTAATTTTTACTAACTACAAAACAAATTATTCAAAAAAACTTGATTTTAAAGAATGCACAAAATAACCCACCAAATCCTGGTTTTTCAGTTTTTTACACTTTTTTCTTAAAATATGCAATAAAAAGTTAGCGCATCACGTATACATCATCACAACTAAATTGTCAACAAGTATTACACAGGTTTACAGTGAAATTGACAATTGGAAATTTCTTGTTTACTTCGATTAATTTGAGTATTCTAAGAGAAAACATGGTTTATATTGTTTTCCCCTCGTGCAGTTTTGCTGAAATACACGGTGGGTCTGAATGATCTTTAACCCAAATAAGCTTGCATATTCCGGTTCTCTTCTGATTTTACTTCTAGGATGTCTCTTTATGATTTTGAGCTAAAAAAGAACAAAATCGCTTGGACCCTTTTTGAAAAAATCCATTTTTTCGATTTTTTGAAAGTATTAATAAACATATTTTTGAGAAAACAGTAAAAAGTAATGTTGTTATTGACTTCAATTATTTAAAATAACATAAGTAAAAAGTCCCTACCCTCCCAGTTTCTTGGGATAACAAATTTCCATAAATAATCCTGATATACTGTGAAAAATCTGCAAAACTGTTGGTTTTTCTAAAATTACTCCTTTCCAGTGCATTTCAGGTCATTGAATATCAATATAAAAATGAAAGCTAATAAAATTTGTCGTCAGTTAAAGAATAATCTATCGATTTATCTCTAAAATTGATAAAGTTATGACTTTTTTAAAAAATATAATTTGCTCTAAAAATATAAAAAATTAGATTTTTGTAAAGTAACTAGTTTTTATAAATGTATACTAGCCACTAATACAAAACAAATTAAAGTAGATATAATTTCAAATAAATTTAAAAAAAAGCTTTCTATCTTAATTTGAGCCAAGATTGTAACCTTTTGAACATGACATTTCATTTTTTTTTTAACATCAGTGTTTTTAAATTAGTTTCTTCCCGAGCAAACTTAGTTAAAAACAATGTTTGTTAAATGAAAGAAAATAAAGAAAAACAACAATCTTTTGGTTGGAACAAAACACATTTAATTATCTTTTTCAACAACGCTTGATATTTTTAAAACAAATAAAGGCTATTGTATTCATATAAAAATCCTTGAAGTCTATCTGGATATTCAGAATGATTTTTACAGACTTTGTATTTTGCCCACACCGTTTTAAAATCGGAGTGAACAGACTCCATTGCCAGTTGACTAAGGAATCCAAGACCAGTTTCTATTTCTTTACAAAAGTCTGGAACGTGGAAAAATATGGCGTGTACTTTTGGTGTTTCCAAAATGCCCAAATCTAAGTAGCTTTGTTTGAATTTTTCTATTTTTTTTTCAAAGCAAGGATCTAATTGATTACTAAAACATGCTTTTAATATATCTCTAAAATCAGCAAAGGTTTTGACATATTTCAAATATCAGTACGTGCGATGAATCAAACAGAAAGCTTGAAATATGTAAAAACCTTTGCCGATTTCAGAGATGTATTAAAAGCATGTTTCAGTAATCAAATAGCTATTTGCTTTAGAGAAAAAATAGAAAAATTCAAACAAAGCTACTTAGATTTGGTAATTTCGGTAAGTTTAAAAGCACACTCCATATTTTTAAAAAACTGAAAGATAATGTTCAAAAGGTCACAATCTTGGCTCAAATTAAGATAGAAAGCTCTTTTTTTGTAGATTTACTCGAAATTATATCTCCTCTTATTTGTTCAGTATTAGTGGCTACTATACATTTATAAAAACTAGTTAATTTACAAAAATCTGTTTTTTTTATCTTTTTAGAGGAAACTATATTTTTTCAAAGTCATAACTTTATCAATTTTAAAGATAAAACGATAGATTTTTTTTTAACTAACGACAAATTTTGTTAGCTTTCATTTTTATAATATTCAATGACCTGAAATGCACTGGAAAAGAGTAATTTTAAAAAAACCAGCAGTTTTGCAGATATTTCACAGTTTATCAGGATTATTTCTTGGAATTTGTTATCCCAAGAAACTGGGAGGGTAGGGACTTTTTACTTATGTTATTTTAAATAATTGAAGTCAATAACAACATTACTTCTTACTATTTTCTCAAAAATATGTTTATTAATACTTTCAAAAAATAGAAAAAATGGATTTTTTCAAAAAGGGCCCAAGCGATTTTGTTCTTTTTTAGCTCAAAATTATAAAGAGACATCCTAGAAGTAAAATCAGAAGAGAACCGGAATATGCAAGCTTGTTTGGATTAAAGTTCATTCAGACCAACCGTGAGCAAGGATCTAATTAGATCAATGGTTTGAAAAAAAAAGAAAAATTCAAACAAAGGTACTTAGATTTGGGCATTTCGGAAACACCAACAGTACATGCTATATTTTTCCACGTTCCAGACTTTTGTAATGAAATAGAAACTGGTCTTGGATTCCTTAGTCAACTGGTAATAGAGTCTGTTCACTCCGATTTTAAAACGGCGTGGGCAAAATACAAAGTCTGTAAAAATCATTCTGAATATCCAGATAGACTTCAAGGATCTTTATATGAATACAATAGCCTTTATTCGTTTTAAAAATATCAAGCGTTGTTGAAAAAGATAATTAAATGTGTTTTGTTCCAACCAAAAAATTGTTGTTTTTCTTTATTTTCTTTCATTTAACAAACATTGTTTTTAACTAAGTTTGCTCGGGAAGAAACTAATTTAAAAACACTGATGTTAAAAAAAAATGAAATGTCATGTTCAAAAGGTTACAATCTTGGCTCAAATTAAGATAGAAAGCTTTTTTTTTAGATTAATTTGAAATTATATCTACTTTAATTTGTTTTGTATTAGTGGCTAGTACACATTTATAAAAACTAGTTACTTTACAAAAATTTAATTTTTTATACTGACGACAAATTTTATTAGCTTTCATTTTTATATAGATATTCAATGACCTGAAATGCACTGGAAAAGAGTAATTTTAAAAAAACCAGCAGTTTTGCAGATATTTCACAGTTTATCAGGATTATTTCTTGGAATTTGTTATCCCAAGAAACTGGGAGGGTAGGGACTTTTTACTTATGTTATTTTAAATAATTGAAGTCAATAACAACATTACTTCTTACTATTTTCTCAAAAATATGTTTATTAATACTTTCAAAAAATAGAAAAAATGGATTTTTTCAAAAAGGGCTCAAGCGATTTTGTTCTTTTTTAGCTCAAAATTATAAAGAGACATCCTAGAAGTAAAATCAGAAGAGAACCGGAATATGCAAGCTTGTTTGGATTAAAGTTCATTCAGACCGACCGTGAGCAAGGATCTAATTAGATCCATGGTTTGAAAAAAAAAGAAAAATTCAAACAAAGGTACTTAGATTTGGGCATTTCGGAAACACCAACAGTACATGCTATATTTTTCCACGTTCCAGACTTTTGTAATGAAATAGAAACTGGTCTTGGATTCCTTAGTCAACTGGTAATAGAGTCTGTTCACTCCGATTTTAAAACGGCGTGGGCAAAATACAAAGTCTGTAAAAATCATTCTGAATATCCAGATAGACTTCAAGGATCTTTATATGAATACAATAGCCTTTATTCGTTTTAAAAATATCAAGCGTTGTTGAAAAAGATAATTAAATGTGTTTTGTTCCAACCAAAAGATTGTTGTTTTTCTTTATTTTCTTTCATTTAACAAACATTGTTTTTAACTAAGTTTGCTCGGGAAGAAACTAATTTAAAAACACTGATGTTAAAAAAAAAATGAAATGTCATGTTCAAAAGGTTACAATCTTGGCTCAAATTAAGATAGAAAGCTTTTTTTTTAGATTTATTTGAAATTATATCTACTTTAATTTGTTTTGTATTAGTGGCTAGTACACATTTATAAAAACTAGTTACTTTACAAAAATTTAATTTTTTATACTGACGACAAATTTTATTAGCTTTCATTTTTATATAGATATTCAATGACCTGAAATGCACTGGAAAGGAGTAATTTTAGAAAAACCAGCAGTTTTGCAGATATTTCACAGTATATCAGGATTATTTATGGGAATTTGTTATCCCAAGAAACTGGGAGGGTAGGGACTTTTTTCTTATGTTATTTTAAATAATTAAAGTCAATAACAACATTACTTCTTACTGTTTTCTCAAAAATATGTTTATTAATACTTTCAAAAAATCGAAAAAATGGATTTTTTCAAAAAGGGCCCAAGCGATCTTGTCCGACGAAACGTTGCTGGTTTGAACAAAAATAAAATTTGAAGTTTCATTTTCCTTTCTAAGATTGTTTACTTCTCCTGCTTAAATTTATTCTTTTAACGTTAACTGTAAAAAAACTATACGATTTAAAAAAGAATTGGGAAACTAGTTTTGAATTAGTGGCGGCTTTACGTGCACGGGAAAAAATAACTCTGTAGAATTTCTTGAATTATTATTAAAGAACGGTGGATATGAAATTTTTTCGGCAGTATCAACAGAAGAATAGAAGAAGCAATCTCGAATTTTTAAAGTATTTCTACAAAGTCCCCGAAATAAATTTTCATGACGCGCAATTGGAAGCTACAGTCTGGACAGTTACCGAAGACTTCGGAAAAGCGCAGTTCAGTGGCCAAGTGCTTAGCTCACTCAAATATGTTTTTACTCTACAGTAATTCAACCGTGTACTTAGCTCAGTTGGATAAAGCGGAGATTTTGTAGTCTCGAAAAACTAAGTTCGAGTACTCATAGAGGAATTTTTTTTTTAACATTAATAGTATATTATGCATCAAAAGAGGGAAGGCCGTGTTTTTTTGTCCATAACATTGTGCGAGACAAAAAATCGGCCTCCCGAGGTGCATATGCTATTTTCTATCACATATGTACGAAAATCTCGTGTTTCGTACGCGTTAGCGGGTCAGCACTCGCAGTTTTTAGGTTAGTGACGTTAGAGGTAAAAAAACTTCCAAACAGTGAAAAGAACTCTCTTCGCGCAGGCGAAAACACGAGGTTTTCGTGCATGTGTGGTAGAAAAAAATTTTTAATTTCTGAAGTAAATCGGTAAAATCTTGTAACAGTTAGAGAAGCTTTCTTGAATTTAATTCTTTTTCTTCTAGAATAAATGTTCGACAGTATTTCAAAGTATTGCTAATAAAATCTCACCATTTTTTCTCATATCCACCGCTCTTGATGAGTTTCTTCAGTAATTATTATTGAATTATTTTTTTCCGTGTGGGGATCAGTGAAAGAAATGCCCCCCCCCCCCCCCCGAGAATCTTACATTTGTATAAGAGAGAAAGAGATAACACTATGGTGCTATCTCTTTCTATCCCATGTATCAACCCTTCCAAAAACTTTACCTAAATCCTCCCCTGTTTTGAATCCACAAATTGATGAATCAAATGCAAAAAGTTTGTGAAAAAAATATTGATTGTTTTAAAAAAAATAATGAATTAATAAGGGAACACCAGTTGTGCCTAAAAAAATGCTTTTTTCAAGAATATGTTCCTAACAAACTATGAAACTTTTTAAAGAATACAATTTATTAATTAAAAGTACATGTATAAAGCTTTAATTTAAAAACAGAATGTTTTTTAACAAAAACTTTAGGAGATATGAGCCATTAAAGTGACACCTTCAGAAAAAAGACGAATTGTGGTGACCAGCATTTCGCAAGTATACTTCGTCTGAAATGCAAAATGAAATTGATTTACATTTATTACAAGATTATCTAGTTCGTAATCGAAGGATTTAAAAAAATATGTATTTCTAAAAGTGTCGATCTGTCAAAGTCAAAAGTATAATTGTCACGTCCTGGCTCGGACGAGTTATCGATTATCGAGATATCGATTTCTTAAGGTGGATTCTTTTACCTTGACTCCGTTTGAAAACAGACACTGAATTCAGATATTTAATTATATTTAAACTTGTTCTAGGTTATTTAAATAAAACACTGAATTTAATGGAAAACCCTCTTGGGGAATAAAACCCAAATTTATTGTATAAATTACAATATCCTTTAAGTCACAAGAAGTTGTTGATAAAAATGGTTTCGCAATTAATTTGCTGATGAAAGTTCGTTTCACATCTAATTTTATCGATGAAAGTTCAATTCACAATTAATTTATCGATGAAAGTTTATTTCATATTTAACTTTATCGATGAGAGTTTGATTCGCAATGAATCTATTGATGAAAGTTAATTTAACAACTAATCCGTTGATAAAAGTTTGTTTCACAACTAATCCGTTGATAAAAGTTTGTTTCACAACTAATCCGTTGATAAAAGTTGGTTTCACAACTAATCCGTTGATAAAAGTTGGTTTAACAACTAATTTTATCGATTAAATATTTGTATTTAATAACAATTCACAATTTATTTAAATATTAGATCTTTTCGAAATTTTTAGGTTAAACGATCTCAATACAACCTGTATGTCGCAAGAGATCAAAGCAATCTGAGAGTCACACAGTCAGAGGGAGGCCTTATATACCCAAGTCCCCTTCCATTAAGTTAAATGGGGGAGGTTGCCACACCCTGCTACTCGACCACTCAGAACGCTTTACGTCACATGACCTTCATAACACGTGTACTTTATTCGCCTAGCAACGGTGGTACGTGCGTCACATAACCTTCATAACACGTGTCACTTTGTGACGTCATTTGACCTTCGCTTTATTTCAACCAATAGGAATGCACAGATTCCTCATAGCAACAGTGACTAGTCAATTATTTGTAACGGTTGTTCTATTTATAGTTCCGTGACTAATTTCGCGACACAGTTGTTCGTACTATACATTCAAACCACATATTCATTAATTATTAACAAATTATAATTGTTGTAATTATTGACATATTTATACACATACTATCATATTATTTACATGGTTATTTCACAAATTATAACTAAATGTATTTATTACATGATTAATAAATTATTATACAATTATTATTTTATTTGCAAAATAAGATAGAGAGAGATAATGCTTTTCATAGATATTAATACATATTTAAGTAATATCCTTTAATTTTTGCTTTATTCAAATTTAGTTGTATTTATTACATGATACTTTATAAATGTCACTAGAAAACAGACGCCAGACGTCACAATAATTTTCGTTAAAACGTACGGTCGATTTTCAGCTGTAGAAAAAAAAGTTTTGCATAAAAAAAATCCTTCGATCCCAAACTAGACTTATATATGTTACGGTAAAAGTACAAAATTGGTAAATGTGCACATTTACCGGTAAATGTACACATTCACCAATTTAGTTAGTGAATGTGAGAAATTTTAAAAATAATGAACACATTGCGTACATTTACCATGTAAAATTGGTAAATGTGCGCAGTGACCATCGTTGGTAGGTAAATGATGATATTTTATTTTGTAAACATTTCAATGAGATACAAATCAAATTTTTTTATATTTATTAAAACAACAACTGCATCTTTTTCAATTTATCCTCAAAAAACCAAAATCACTATTATTTATCCTTATCACCGTCTGCTGTTTTTGCAGATTAGTTAAATCCACTTGACATCTTGAATTAAATTCTGAGCTGTTTCACAACTTTTCCTCTTTTTTTGCTCTTCGATTTTTTTGGCATGATTCACAAAGGGTTAAATATAACATTATTATCTCAATTGTAATATTTGCAAATTTTTCTTTTAGGTCCACCATGACTTTGTTTCGTTCACCATGTCCAACATTTAAATAAGCATCATGAATAACATCAAAAGTATTATCATTCGTCACAAAATATTTCAGTTTACTGTTTTTAGAAAGAAAATAAATTAATTTTTTTTCTTTTTAATTTCATTTTAGCATCACACACTTCTTGCACAATTTCAATATATTCTTCCTTGGATAAATAAAAAAAGTTCTTTTTTTTTGCATTTATAATATTTTCTACAAATTCTTTAAATTGTTTTTTTTATTTAAACACATTCACTCATTTTTATTTCGCGAAATTAAAGTGAACTCACAATATAGCAATCAAAAGCAAACTGATAGAATAATAACTGAGATTGCCAATATAAACATTCTTCTTTTACAAATCTGTCCTCTTTGTATAAGTTTGAATTTTATCTCATTGAAATGTTTAGAAAATAAAATATCAACATTTACCAACCAACGATGGTCACTGCGCACATTTACCAATGTACTTGGTAAATGTACATAATTTTTTCCTTAATATAAAAATTTCTCACATTCACCAAATAGCGCGGTGAATGTGCACATTTACCGGTTTTCGTACATTTACCGTAACATATATATTATATATATATATTTTATGATACTCGGTCGCCATTTTTTGTCAGCCATCTTAGAATTTAAAAGAAGTACTTTCAAATATTTATAGTTAAGCTTAACTATAAATTAAAACTGAGAAAAATCTTCAACTGGAATAGCAATAAGTTTCTCTGGAACAGCGATATGTTTCACTAAAATAGCAAACAATTTCGCTATTCTAGTGAAACATATCGCTGTTTCAGTAAAACTTATTGCTGTTCCAGTTGAACATTTTTTTTCCGTGAGGCTCCATGGACCTGACATTTCGAGCTCCCGAGGCAATCACCTTTCAATATCCTTGTGAAAATATAGAAAACATAAAAATTTTTCCTTGAAAATCGTGTTTTTTTAAATAAAATTTATTATCACTTTTGCTAAGTTAGCTATAAACCAATTTAAATCACAAAATCAGAAAGACATGTAAATTGTACCTTAGAAATAATATGTGCTAAAATTTTAAAATGCTTTTTCCATATAAAATAAGATCGTCAAACTTAAAAGCAAATTTTTCGTCTGTCCCGGCGTTAATGGGTTAACTTTCACGTAGAAATATCAAAAAGTGAAGCAGCTAAGATTTCAAATCTTGAAAAAATTGGAATCTGGAAGCCATTTGGAACAATTCCACGTTAGCCGTATGTTGATAGATTTTCATACTACCTGCGGCTGGTTGAAGCACACTGCGTGTTTTATTACATTTGTGAAAATAAAGCTTGTAATATTCGAATTTTTTTATTTCTATTAACTAATTATTATTTATGTATAATTTTTTTTTAGGTCAATACATTCTATTTCACCTTAAGTCGTTGCGGGCTATTTTTAGAAGAATATGATAATTGAATAATTTAAAATGTAGTAAATTATAATATATATTATGTAATAATAATATTTATTTTAAAAATTTTTTATAATTAATAATAAATTTTTATTAGAAATATAAAATTAATTTAAAATTTTTTTTTTTTTTTTATTTTAAAAATAACATCTAGTATTTTCAAAGATTTTGTTTTAAAAAAAACTTGCCAGTAATAATGATAATAATACTAAATATTAATTAATACTAAATTATAAAAATAATTAGTTAATATATTTATAATTAATCTATTATGTTATTTTTTGAAATTATTTATTTGTTTTTGTAATTAATATTATAGTTATAAATTTTTTTTTTGAATTTTATAGAATTATTTAAAATAATGTTAAATATTTAAAACTAAATTAAACAAATTTAATCAAAGTTCTCACAGACAGGAATACTTAAAAATATTTTAACTAATTTCATAATCTTGTATGTAAAAATATTTATTATTGCAATAAAAATTATTAGAAAAACTTTTTACTTTAATAGACACATCGTTGATCACCTATACATGCGCAAAAGCTCTAAAAGGCAGTTACGCATGCGCAGTACTTTCCTATAAACAATACACATAAGCAGTTGTTACAATAACAAAGAAAAATATCTGTAAAAAAATTTAATTGGCAAAGCCAATGGAGAAACAAGTTAACAAAAAAGTTATATACATTGCGTAAAGTATATACTAATGCGCAATAGGTTCCTAGGGCAGTTACGCATGCGCAGTAGTTTTCTATGAACAAAAGAAATGCGCAGTTATAAAAATATGGAGTATAAATGACATTTTAACTATTCTAAAATAAAAAAATATACAAAAACGTGTAAACAAAAAAGTTCTATATATTGCGTAAAACATATAATTTAAAAGAGTAAATTGCACAAAAAGCATTTAGCACATGGAAAAAAACGAAATTTTAATTTTCGTTGGACTTAAAAAAAAAAACACTGCGCATGAGTAATTTTTTAATTTAATTAGAGCACATGTGTGACTATCACTGTGCATCATTGCGCATGTGTAACAGCAATACAAAATCAACTGCGCATGTCAAATGTTTGTTTTGTAGTGCGCACGTTTACACAGCTGTGGTGCACTACTGCGCATGTGCAACAATATATTGTGCATGAAAAAATGTTCAGTTTAACATGCTTGACACGAATAGTGCCAGTGCGCATTGTTACAAACTATAATAACATGGTAAAATGAACATTATTGTAAGTTGCCTATTAGAAAAAGTAGGTGAACTTTGAAGTGTGTACGACGATGAACGAAGTTTTCTCGGTATCGCATTAATATAATAGAAGATTATTAAAATATGAAATTCTATGAAAAAATATCGGATACTTAACTGCGCCGGGATCTGAACCCAGGTCTTTTAATTGCCGGTTGACTACTCTAAACCAACTAAGCTATTACGGAGGTCCATGTCAGATAAAATTTCACAGATTTATCGCCTTATTCAGCTATGACATGTATATGACCTATATACATTTTTAACACTTTATTTAAGTAATTCAAATTTTTTTAGAAAATAATTCAATCTTAAAATATCGAAAAATTCCTTGAAGTTTCGATTCCAATTTGATTTAAATATCAATAAAACTTCTTGGATTGTCGAACTAAAGTCGGTATAGTAGGTTTCGAGACACGAATTGTGGAAACATGATTAGTATATATGTTTGACGTCACAAATCTGGAAAAATTTGAATTACTATTAAATTATTAATTGATTTTATTCAATTAAATCACCACTGATCGACTTTAGATTCCGATTTAGTATAGGTACCATTACCTTAAAAAAACCAAAAAATTTTCATGTTTTAACTGTAAACCTGAAAATTTTAAGTATAGAATTCTTAAAATAAGAATTTTTAATATAACTAAATCAACTATTGTTTTTAAAAATATTTTAGACAATCTACAGAAATAAAAGTTTAAAATTTTAAGAAAACTATAATCTTTATTTTGTTAAGAAGTGCCTTAGATACTGGAAAGAAATGAAAATAAATTGATGAGATCGCAATAATAAACTTAAATAAAGAGAAAATATTCCAAACTACACGGAAAAAAATAATTTTATAAATATTCATGAACTTTGTACTTGAGTTTGGGGCAAGGAAAGAAATTTAGTACTATTTCAAACCTAAATATTTTAGGTAAATAATGAACGAGTTCCTGAAAAATTCTTAAAAATTAGATGTAAAATAAAATTTATATTTTGACTTCTTTCGGTCTGATTTTAAACGTACCATTTACCTATAGATTGGTGATTTAAATGAAATATTTTAAAATCTGAAACAGAAAAATCCGAAGCTGGAAGATTTGAACTCGCGACCTCTCACTCTAAAGCCGCCCGCTGTATCCACTAGGCCACTGACGCAGTTACAAGTCTTTACGTATACGTTATATACGAGCAACGGCTTGCAGTGCGCTACAAGACAGTGGGCGTAAAGTCACGCCTCCTAATGTATAAAAGTCAGAAACCGGTTTAGTAGTATTTACTGAAATATAAAGTGCTGAACCATATTTTAGTTTCTACATTACTGTTTTGGGATTTCTTCTGAATTTTCGTTAATCCTTAATAAAAGCTCATTAAGAATCGTCAAATTGTCTCTATTGCCCCAAACTTATGAATAAATTCCGTACTTATTCATGAATTTTTTTTCCGTGTAGGAAGATTAGTTAATAGAAGAATTTTTTATACTAAATGGATAATTAAAAGAAAGATAAATCTATAATTGAAGTGGACATAAAAAAAGTTTAAACAGGTAAACCTTTTTAAAATTGTGAAGTTTTGAAAAACGTATAGTCTTCATTGTGCAATGTGTGTTTTTGAAATTGCTAAATTAAGTAACATTGTCGGAATGGTAGAAAGATTGAGTATCTTTAATACATTTTTGTTCGTGCTTTCTACGTTGCACGCATTTTCAGGCACATCTGGTTGGCATTTTGGTACTACAATTGTTTATCTGTTTCACCTGTAGAAAAAATAAAATTATTATTAATAAATATTTAAGAACTTATGTAGTGTTCTTAAAGCCGCTGGAGAGAGACTTGTTATGTCAACTTTTTGGAAGATTGATTGCAATTTCTACTTTGGCAATTTTTTCTGAAAAATCCGCTATTATTTCTGAAAAAGGGTTTTATTTTGCAATCTTTTATAAAGTAAAGATTAGTGTTCCTCAGTATTGTCTTTAAAGAATAAGCTTAATTTCTATTATTATTTGCAGTGGCAGATCCAGACTTGGTTTCTGGAGGGGGTCATATATGAGAGAGAAAGAGACAACACTATAGTGTTGTCTCTCTCTCCCATGCAAATCTAAGTTAGCTCTAGGGGGGAGGAGTCATGAACCTCATGACCCCGCTGTGGATCCGCCACTAATTATTTGTTGATTCAAATAGAAAATTTAGTAACATTAAACTTCCATTACTTTTTCTAAGACTCTGGCTCTTGAGTTTTTTTTAATGTTGAAATATTACTTAATAAAATTGCTTCTACTATTAACAAAAAGGATCTCTACAACTTTACAATGTTTAATTTTAAAGAAGTTTATTGTTTTTTGAATAAAAATTGTAAATTTTTAAAAAAATTATGGTCATAAAGTTGAAGAGAACCTCTCTCTGACTAACATAATAAGTTATTATTAATTAAAATTGCAACATTTTAAGAAAACTCACGATCGAAAGTGTTAGAAAAAGTAATGAAAGTTAAATCCTACATAAGAAACGAGTGCTGAAGGTAAGCGTTAAAAGTTAACGGAAAAGCGTTAACAGTTAACGAAAAAGGATATTTTTATACCTGGTTCCTTGGTTGGAAATAAAAGGTATTTCTTAAAAGTTTACGGAAAAGGAAACTCTCAGCTCATTATATAAATTACCTTGAAATTTAAATTTTATTTCTTAATACAAACAATAGACTACCTGCAGGGTGTCATTATCCTTCGATCAAACCCTTGTATTATGAGGGTCAATGGCTTTAGGAAAAGAAAAAAAAGAGAGAAATTAAATTAAATTCTGAAATGTTACCTCATTTTTCGCACACTATACGGAAAGTAAGCAATTCTCGCACAGCGAGAACTGCTAAATTTTAGTATAGCGTGCGAAAAAATATCGTATGACACGCGTGCGGATAATGTACTATATTCAAATATTCTTCAAATTTGAATTTTTCTTTCTAAATACAAACAATAGACTAAATAAGCCAATCGCTTTTCAAGTTAACCCTTGCATAATGAGTGTTATAATTGGTTTTGGAAAAGATAAAAAATTTTCGAGCTTCAACGAAAAGAGAGAAAAATACATTAGTGTGTGGTATAGAAGTACAAGGTAGTGAAAGTTATCAATGAATAGAACTTGAGTGCGTATAATGTGAAAGTGAATAATGCTACTTATTGTGTATTTTTTATTAAGTGTTTATAATAGAAATGTGTTTACTGTGAAAGTGTATAGTATTAATATGCTTATTGTTTATTAAGAGTTTGTGTTGAATAGTTCTTCATACGGTGAACAAAAAGTGTTTACTATAGAAATGAACTGTAAGTGATAAATAATGAAGTGACTCTAATAGTAAATAGACAGTAAAAATTAAATGTGAAAAGTGACAGTGATTCAAATGAAAGTGTGCAAAATTTTTTGACTAAAGTAACAATATTTAAAAAGTGTTTAAATTTTGTATTTCCTTCTTATTTTCAATAAAGTTAGTGTTATGAAATGCTTAAAGTGTCCAAAAAATGTGATTGTGGATTCATTAAAGTGATTGATAATTGTTTAATAAATAAATTAATTGTGAATGTTTAATAAATAATAAAGTAATTATAATGTTTCTAAAGAGTCATTACAGTGTAAAAGAAGTGTTAATAATATAATTATATAAAAGAGTTGAGATAAAGATATGAGACAATAACATGAGACAATAACATGAGATAATAATATGAAATAAACAGATGAGAAAAATGATGAAAAATGAGTTCTCAGTTAAAGAAGAGATATTTCAATTTAAATAATAAAGATTAGCATATTATTCGTAATTGGGAAATGCTAAATGACAATCACATGTATAAGTTTCAGGAATTATTGGAACTTGCATCAGGTAGTAGTTTCCAAAAATAAATTACAGGATATTTAGAAATATTAGATGAAATAAATAAATGCCATTAATAAGAATAAGTCACATATTCAAATATTGTTTAGTGGAAATCGACTTTTGGGTCACTGGATTTGCACTTACTATGATGGAAATGAACTTTTTGTTTATGATAGTCTTAATAAAGGTTGTTTAAATGATGATCAAAGAGAATATTTATGCAGGTTACATCCATTTAAACCTAATGTAGTTTTTTAAGAGTACAACAACAACAACCAAATTTCGTTGATTGTGGAGTATACGCCATTGCGTTTGCTGTTTCTTTATATTTTAATATTAACCCTGAAAATGTTGTATATAATCATGCTTTAATGAGAACTCATTTGTATATGATGTTTAAAAAAAATGTGTCATCTCATTTTCGAATAATTTTACAAAATTATTTAAACTTGGAATTGTCAATATCGAATAAATAAACAACAATAATTTACATGTGAGGAATGTAAAAGGTGCGACACAGAAGAGAAAATTAGATTATTAAACTAATGACGGCTTTACAGAAATGAATGGAGATAGTAGTAGACCTTCATTACATACAAAAATTGGACAGAAAAAAGTTGTTAATATTCCTGACTAAGAAACTAAAAAAAGTAGTACCGAATATGAAAAAATGTATTGTAAAAGACCTAAGTTAAAAGGAGAGTTGGGAAAGAGAGACAAATAACAAATATGGAAAGTGTAAATAGTGACAGAATATAAATGTTTGTAAGAAACAACTTGTGGAAAATGCGTCAAATTCTATTGAAGTAGTAAAAGAAGGTAATAATTATAAAATATTAGAAACAATAGTAGTAAGAAGATATTTTTTAGCAATGCTTATGAGAAAAGTAGAAAAACTAGAGCAGAATATCAGAAAGAATATAGTGAAATGATGAAATTAAAACGAAAAAGAATTGATAACAAAGAAACAGAAATATCAGTTATGGAAGATGTATGTTTAAGGTCGTTGGAGACAGAGAATCTGCCGTGGTTGTTAGTGGTTCTCAAAGACGGTCCCCATCCATGTGTTTGAAAAGCTTGGGAATTTTTTTCGACAAAACACAACATTTTATCTAGAAAAGGAAATCGTACTGCAAATTCTATGAAAATAAGGATTTCGAAAAATACTTACTTTTGATAAATCAAGTATTCCCCGAGCGTCAGTTTCTCGACGAACATGATGTGCCAGAATCTACCTACAATGATAGTTCAAGTTTTCGGAATTTTTTTCGGCCAAACCTGACACTTTCCAAAAATGGGTCCCGTACTGCAAATTTGAATTAAATAAAAAAGTTAAATCTCACTTTGTTTTTGAGATTCAACTTTTTATGTGGCGTCAGTTTCTCGAGAAAAAATAAAACCACTTGACACTTCACTCACTGATTCCCACTTTGACCATTTTTTCCGGCAAAATCCGACACTTTTTCCGTAAATAAACACCGTACTGCACATTTAAATTTAATTACAAATTTTATATGCATTTTGTTTTTGAGATTTCACTTTTCATTTCACGTCAGTTTCTCGAGGAAAGTTAAAATCATTTCAGTTTCTTCAAACCAGCTATCAAACAATATAGTTCGTTGTGCGCTGATCTGATGCGGTATTTTTGGGTACTATTAACTATTCACTCGGCGCAGGATTTGAATTTATACTCAGGCGTACATTTTACTCCTACAGCACCGAAAATTTCCTGAAAATGTATTAAAGATTTATTTGCAAACTTCGGAATATTTAGGTGCAAAGCTTAGTGAAAATTGTGTAAAGATTTAAATGTCCCGATTAAATAAATGTTTAGCGTAAAAGTTGACTAAAGATTTAAATTACATTTTCGTGAAATTTTCGTCGTGAAAGTTTCCTGAACATTTAAATTACATTTTCGTGAAATGTTCGTCGTGAAAGTTGACTGAAGATAATTAAATTTTCGTGTAATGTTTGTCGCAAGAGTTGATTTAACATTTAAATTAAATTTTCGTGAAATTTTCGTAGTGAAAGTTGACTGAACATTTAAACTGAATTTTTGTGAAATGTTTGTCGCAAAAGTGGATTGATCATTTAAATGAATAATTGCTAAATGTTGAGCGGAAAGTTGACCGAATAAAAAAAATTATATTAAATAGAAGGGGAACAAGTAAATTAAACAGTAATTAAATTAATATAAACATCCCTTATAACAAAAGGATATCCGGCAGATATCCGCAAATATCCTTCTAGCGCCCAGCATAAAATTAGAAATAAATATGAATAAATAAATCGAAATTAATTACCCAAGATTAATACTGTTTATTATTAACTTATATTACACTTATAAATTTTTGAAAAACACTTAAACACGCATTTTTGTACAAATTAAGTATCGCAACGCTTGGGGGGATTCGAACCTACATACTAACGCACCGAAGTCTAACACCCTGACCACTATGCTATACGCTCTTGACAATCTTAATTTATAAAGGTTCCTATATGTTACCGCTAGAAAAGATAAAAATTGAAGAACTAATAATTTTATCAATTTATTGAACATTTACAAATTTTAATTAATACTATTTATGTAGCTTACGTGCTAAAACAAGAATTTGAGAAAAACGACCTTAAAGTTAACAAATTAATATTGATACTTCTTCACGCTTTAATGGCTTTAAACTCCTTACTCAGGGGTTTTTGGGGTCGCTGATTACGAATCCGGTGTTAGTTTTTGCAAATTCAAAATCGCGGATCCAATATGGCGGACAAAAAATTAAAAACATGTCGTATTTGCTTAAAACTGGCTACTCGGGGGTTTTCGGGGTCGCTGATTACGAATCATCAGATTTTTAAATTTAAAAATGGCGGATACAATATGGCAGACAAAAAATTAAAAATTTATCAAATTCGTTTAAAACTGGCTACTCGGGGGTTTTAAGGGTCGCTGATTACGAATGTAGCATCAGGTTATTTTATAATTCAAAATAACGGATTCAATATGGCGGACAAAAAATTAAAAACTTATCAGATTCACTTAAAACTAGCTTCTCGGGGATTTTCGAGGTCGCTGATTACGAATCTAGCAAATTCAACATGTCCGCAAAAAATTAAAAACTTATCAGATTTATTTAAAACTTTTTTAAGCGAATTCAATAAATTGTGTAATCCGCGACTTCAAATAAGTTACAATTATCGAGTTTCAAGAGAATTTGTCGATTGTTAAAATCTTCATTGTTACTGACGCACTCGTATTTAGTTTCTTGTATTGTATCCTTACACTCAAAGGTTTTTCGCGTAAATTACTACTTTTGGATTACTAAACAAATAACAATAAATAAGTGAGTTTACAAATGTCATAATTCATATCGCGTTAGTCGTCTTCTGCCGTTACGTTTCACTCCGAGTTCAAGAAATTTGAGTACCATTGCATGCTGATTTCTCAAAAACTATAATTCGCAATCTTAGTGCGACAAATACAGTGGTTTTTGGGGTTCACTTATTGAAAAGGCCGTACTATTGTATCCGCCATTTTGAATTTTAAAACCCTGATGCTAGGTCGAGTAGAGTAAAACCACCAATTTTTGAGATTTCCAACAAGAACTCTCAAATCAGAGTGGGTAAAGAGAAAAACTAAGTTGCGGTTAAAAGATTCATCCTTTGGCTATATTTTGTTATTAATACACAATAATCGATCTCTTCTAGATTCCGAGCTACAACCGTTCTACATAACACTTCCAATTGGTGGTTTTACCCCAAGTGTTGGGGTAAAACCACCAATACCATTTTTTCACAAAAAAACATCAAAATTAATAAATAATAATTACGCAACAACTATTAGTACCAATATAAACATTTTTGTAATTAGTAAAATTTACTTTAAATAAAATATTGCAACAAAATAAAATTATTGTAATATTATGAATTTATTTCCATAATATTATGAATTTATCACTCAGTTAATAATTATTGAAAAGATATTATCGATTTCACTGAGTCAAATAAATTAATTTAATTAATAATTTATTTGACTCAGTGAAATCGATAATATCTTTTCAATAAAATAAAATTATGTTTGATTCATTAAAAAAATAGAATTTTTTAGTATTTTTTAAACGATATTATGAATACTAGTTTTTTTGTGTATAACTTGAAAAAATGTTAAAAACTAAAGGTGAGGCCAGAATAGAGAAATCTACATGTTGGACCCACATGTAGATTCTTCTATTCTGGCCTCACAAAAAAAATAATAAACTCATAAAGAGCGCAAAAAGACATTTATAGTTTGTCTGAGTACCGCGTTGGTGATTTTGCCCCACATCCAGATTTTCAAGAAAAACACAATAAAACTCTAAACACTTAAGAAATCGTTAAATAAACAATATAATCACACTTGCAGCACTCGAACAAATAAAATACAATAATCTGTCATTTCAAATTATTCATAATTTATACAAAACCATATTCTGATCAAACAGCGAAAACTTTGACATCATGATCTCCCACCTGTTCCTACGCCACTGGAAGGGGGTGGGGGGTCTGTGAATCTGTGAGATGTAGATTTTCTATTTTGACCATGTAAATAATCTGACGTAGGGGTGAGAGGGTTAAAAATTCTCAAAAAAAACGTGATATCATTTATGGAAGTGTTACGAACAGGGAATAAATAATTAATATTTTAATAACAATTAAATAAGATATTGTTCGTCGGAGGCTCCAAGCTGCCGAGATTTAGAGGATTCCAAATCACGTTTAAATTGTTGCGGGGCCGTTTACCTCGTAGTTTACGTTCTGCCAAGCCGCGTTACCTTTCACAAATTCGGGAAATTCAATTACTGAGGTGGAGGGGGAAATTCAGTAAAACAAAAAGTTGACACTTTAGAAATTTATTTTGAAACTAGGGAAGAATGGAAAATTTACAATAGAGTTGCAAACAAATAATCTTTAGATAGAAAACAAAATAAAAAGTTTCAAAAGTTGGAACGATACGTTAACTTACCCTAACCATAATCCTACCGCCTGAAGGTGGAAGGAGTGAAGAGAATTCACCATTCCGTACATTCGACGGGCTGAACTTGAAAATCTTTGTTGTATTTAATCCTATTGCCATAGTTGGGTTTGCTTGGCTTGCACCTTTTGCGGTTCCGTTACCCTCCAAGACAGCGCAGGTAAAATCTATACGGACTGCCTGATCGAAGACAAAATTTGCAAAATGCCTCTTCGCGATGGCATAGCATTTTTCACTTGAAAGATACCGCTGGACTTCATCGAACGTAAGGTTCCGTTTTTATTTTCGTCTGCACGGAATATATTCTGTATCACTATAATCGAGGATCGAAAATCCGTGTTCGATGAACAGACGGGCTAGTATCGTAATTTCAATTCTCATTTCAACGTTTCTAAATTATAGTCGAAAGAATTGTTGGTATATGTTTCTCGTAGTACGACATTGACGGCCATCATTGTTTCCTTACCTCCCACCTCTCCTTCCCTTCCACAGCCACCAGACAAGCCAAGAAGTACAATCAAAACAAAAGCACGTGTCGTGCAGTAGTTAAATAGTTTTTGATCTAATTAATATGAGATTAATAAATTGTAAATCTCAAACGTCAGTAACGGTTAATTTACAATGGCTTTATGCCATTGTTAAATGTAGCAAGGACTGATAGTGTTACTTATAATTATTGGTAACAACTCAACAAGAATTATTATTTAAATAATTCTAAAAGCAGATTATAAACGAATATTCTCGTTTATTTTGTTAAATTAAGGGGGTTGACCCGTGTGACAGATTCGAAAAATCGAATTTTTTTATTTTTCATATATCGCACCTATAACATATGCAGAATATGTGGGTAAACCGATTTTGACATATTCGTCGTTGTTATAAACTTTTACAGTAAAAAGGCATGATGTTCGAGCGCGTGGTCGAGCTTTCAACTTGGTTTGCCGCTTTGGTTTTTTATCCGCCAATTTTATTATTCCATACACATTTATATAAGTAAAAAATAAGTACATTTAGAAAAACTTTAGTTCCCTAAAATAAATTTTTTGAATATAACAGTTGTTTTAGTAATAATTCCGAACTCACTGCCTTATTCGTACTTGAACTTTCAAACGCGTTTTTCTCGAAACCACTTTTTTTCAACTGGTCGCCATGATATCTCCAAAACAACTTGACCGATCATCTTGAAATTTATAGGGTGTGTTCAGCACATGTGGGGCTACAAGCTGAACTAGGATAATTGAAAAAGGTCACGTCATTTTTTTTTATAAAAGAAAACAGGCCCAAAATAAAGTTTTTTTTAGAAATAAAAATTCAAAGTCGCGTAAAAATTTTATTTTCCAATATTTTTAAATAATCCTAGTTCAGCTCATAGCTACAGTGACAGAGATTAAAATGATTTTTTATTTTTTGATTTTGGATCATTCAGACGGTCGGAATCGTGGCGACCAATGCTGTACTGTTTTTTACATGAATTACTTCCCCGCACTGTATCGCGTAAAGTTTTCATTATTTTGACTTCAAAAAATTTCTGAATTTACTTCAATAGTTACTAAATCTATGGTAGAAAATCCAAAGTTGTAAGTTTTAATCGCCCTTCAGAAAAAAATCCCAAAAAACAGTTAAAAAACGGCTGTCACACGGGTCAACCCCCTTAAAAAGAATGTCAAACCAAAGTGCTTTGAAATCACTGATTTCGAAAGCATAAAAGGGGTCGTTCACGTCAGTTGAACGAACCAAAGATTCTGTTTCAGCAAAAGTCTAATTTAGCAATAGCTTCGGCACGGCGTTGGCCAGTTCCAAAACTCCTAAATCATCAGTTTTTTCTACCTTCAATTCTTGTACCGAACACGTAGAGGAGCATCGTGTAGAGAAATAATATGCAGTTTGTTGATCAGTCTCAACCGGTCAACACCTCTTGTGATTATGGTCTTAGAATGTTGGACTGAGACATGTTGAACCCGGACAACGCCCCGTCTGTTGACGGAAGATCCCGGTTAGTCTCATGCGACCAACAATTCTTTCGACTATAATTTAGAAACGTTGAAATGAGAATTGAAATTACGATACTAGCCCGTCTGTTCATCGAACACGGATTTTCGATCCTCGATTATAGTGATACAGAATATATTCCGTGCAGACGAAAATAAAAACGGAACCTTACGTTCGATGAAGTCCAGCGGTATCTTTCAAGTGAAAAATGCTATGCCATCGCGAAGAGGCATTTTGCAAATTTTGTCTTCGACCAGGCAGTCCGTATAGATTTTACCTGCGCTGTCTTGGAGGGTAACGGAACCGCAAAAGGTGCAAGCCAAGCAAACCCAACTATGGCACTAGGATTAAATACAACAAAGATTTTCAAGTTCAGCCCGTCGAATGTACGGAATGGTGAATTCTCTTCACTCCTTCCACCTTCAGGCGGTAGGATTAAGGTTAGGGTAAGTTAACGTATCGTTCCAACTTTTGAACCTTTTTATTTTGTTCTCTATCTAAAGATTATTTGTTTGCAACTCTATTGTAATTTTTCCATTCTTCCTGGTAGACGAGGCTCCGCAAATATTGCTGGTAGACACGGCTCCGGACTAGCACTTGGAATTTTAAATTTCTTTCGTCCGTATTACCTGAAAATTTCGGTTACCTTGGTCGGTAATTTTCCTTTATTTCCACCTTCTAATCCTTAACCAATCAACTAAGGATCAGGACGGGAATGATACTTCTACCAATAATTCCGTCCCAATTTTAGTAATTCCGTCCCAATCAGTTTTGAACGGCTTTGATACAAACATTTCTATTTTACAAAGTTTTCTTATTGAGGTGGTAGTGTGGCCTTCGGTCGAAGTTTAAGCATTTTGCTAATAAATGCTTACTAACAGATAAATTGACACTCTTTCTTTACCTCTTTCAAAACCTTCCTGGTTTAATTTTCGACATTAGAAAATGTGCAAATATGATTATAACTCTATAAATTAGATTTCAAGCCCTTCGGCTAATTATCAAAATTCTTATTGTCCAGCATTTAATTATTTTTTTTAAATGTACTTAAAATTTGTGCTATAGAATAATGATAACAAATAATTGTAGTTAGCATTATTGTAATATTACATTTTGTATTATTATATTTTATTGTTATTATTATTGTATATTATATTATTGTATTGTTGTATATTACATATACATATAGTATAAAATTATGATTAACATCAATTCTAATAAACAGTAAATAAAAAAAAATAAAAAATAAAATAAAAATAGTAAAAAAAACAATTAGAAAACAAAAACAAAAAGAGTAAAATTTAGAATCAAAGAAATCTAAGAACTAACCTAATTACTTAAAGAAACTAAGCAAATTCTAATTTCTAGTCTGCCTAAGAATAATTCTAGTGAAACTTGTTTTGACCGAGACCAGTAGAGTAACTTTTCGTTCTGAACAAGCATAAGTTTTGCCTAAAACGAGCCTGACTTGGTCCAGAGTAGTTTACCTAATTTTACACTTAATTACACCACATTGGTTTTGCAATGTCTTGTTCTAAATATTGCATAGATTTGAAGTCAATGACTTATGTTCTTATTTGATAAACTTGACATTTCTCTAAAAAAAAATTAATTATCCAAGTTTCATCTGATTTACTTTATTCAAGCTTTTAATATATTCTACTGATTCAAATTTAATTTTAATCAACCATAACTTCTAATTTTTTAATTTTATTGTTTTAATCCCAACCTGTTAAATCTAAAAATGAAGAATTCCAATTTATCTTAATCTAGGCTAACTCAAAAAATTCAATAGTCATTGAAACCTTTAATCTATTTAATAAGGAAAAAATGTGTATTCTTGAAAAATCTAACGTATCTCTAAGAGAAAGAATTTTGGAAAGTGAAAAGAAGATCGATTACTTGCTGAACAAGGAAAGAGCTAACAACATTGTTTTGTATAAAGTGCCTGACTCACCGAATGTAAACCAAGATCTACCTACTACAGTCAAAGATATATTCATTAAGGCAAATGTTAATATCAATGACAATAATATTTTGTCAGCTGTTAGACTTGGTAAACAAGAGGGATCAAGACCAATTCTAATCTCATTTGCAGATTATAAATCGAAATCCGAAATTTTCAATAACCCTGTCGAAAGTAAACCACTCAAAATCCACTGAAAAAACCACTGGCCCAGTGATTTTTCAGTGGTCTGACCAACATATCTTCAGATAGAATTTTTTTTGGAGTTGGGGTAACAATAGTACAATAGTTTTAAATGCCAAGTAGTTTTGTAGGGGAGTAAACTTCGACTCTTTAACGAAAAAAATTTACAAGAAATTTGACCTGGAAATTCAGGTCGAACACCGATTCCTGATTGTAATTTTTTTTCCTTTTATGGTTCCCGTAACCCAAAATTTTTCTGATTAAAAACTTTTGCAATTTCAAAAATTAAAATTACAAAAATAAAAATATGAAATCTACTTATTTTCACGATTAGGAATATAAAAAAAAATTCTAAAAACTATTAAAATTGAAGGAAAGTAAATTTTCAAAGCTATTTTTATTATTATGAAAAATAACTTTTTTGAGGAAATTTTTAGATATTCTTTATCGTTAGAACACGTAGAATTTTAATATTTAATTTTTAAATTTATTAATGCGAAATTAGAGAAATTTTTGTTCCCGATTTTTAATTAAATTCAGGAGTCTTCAAGTTTTATGATCTCTCTGGACCCTTCTACGAGGCCTTGAATATATTAAAAATTGACCTGTGAAAAATTTGTTTCTTAACAAATAAAATTGTTTAAATTTTAATGATAGAAAATTGTTTCTTTTAAATTTAGAATCTGTAAGTTCTAACAATTACGTACATATAAAAATTTCCCCAAAAATCCTAAATTTAAATGAATAATATCGTATCTCATAAACGGTAGCAGATATTAAAAAACTGATGTCATTTTTGGATTTTTAAATAGAAGTATGTATTATGTTCATAGTAATAACATATATTTATATAAGTGGCTAAAATCTTAAACAACAAATATAATATTGGAATAAATAATTTAAATTATTTAAAATTGTAAAAAAGAAAGGTTATCCTTCCATTTTATGAGGGTAAAGGCCATAAAACGGTTTGGGACTTCCAGGCCAACTGTCATAAATCAACCCTCACAATAGATATTTTCAGTGGCGAATTGTCCCAAATCACAACTGAGAAACCACTTAAAAACAACTGGGATTTCAGTGGTTCTGTCTCAGTGATTTTTCAGTGTTTTTCTTTCGACAGGGAATGCAAAAAATTTTGGTGAACTGAATTTAGGATTCTCAAATGATTTGTCCAAAGAGCAAAGAGAACTAAAACGGAAAAACTATAAAATTTTTTTAAACTACAAAAAAATTTTGCAACAACAAGGAAAACAACCAATTATCAAAGGCTCCAGGATTTTTGTCGACAATGTTTTGATCACCTTGGAAGAAGTTAAATCAAAATTGAATCTCTGTGATGCAACTGAAGATCATAAGGCTGGCGAGATCTCGGACAGCGATAGTTCTACTGTTTCTAAAGTTTCCACGGATAGTCGCAAAAGAGGAAGACTGGAGGGATCCAAGAACAGAGTGGAAAAAAACAAAAATTCTCAAAACCATTTTCTTCAAAAACTGACTTAAAGAATTATTTTACTTTAAAGTCAACAGAAGAATTAAAAGAAAATAATACACCGATCTTGGAAAAAATATAGCTAACTAAAGAACCCGCAGAGCCTAGAATACTGTTTTGGAATGTCAAAGGCTGAAACAATTGGACGGACTTAAAATCATCGTTAAATGAGAATGACATCGTGTGCATCTCGGAGACCTGGCTTACCACCACACCGCCTATTGGATCGCCTTTTAACGAGGGTACCATCTTCAGTCCTGCCGTGAAAACAGCTGTGCGAGGAAGGGCTAGTGGAGGAATTCTCATCTGCTTCGACAACAATAAATATAAGTCTGATATAATTAAAATCTCTAAAGAGTTTATTTTTGTTAGATTAAAAAATGGGAATGTTGACATTATCCTGGGAGCGGTTTATATTACTTAAGATAAAAATATAGATGTATTCGTTGAAGAACTAGATGAAATTTTAACTTTAATTAATAATTTATACCCAAATTTGCCTTTAATTTGTGGAGGAGATTTTAATACTAGAATAGCAAATCTCAATCAACTAGATGTAGAAATGCTCCCTGAAGATGTCAACATTTTCTGTAATAGGGAAAATAAAGATGAGTTTTTGAATAGAAAAGGAAGAGTTTTGGTCGATTGCACGGAAAAAAATGGACTTTTAATCCTTAATGGAAGAACTTATAAAGATTCTGCTGCTAACTTTACTTACACTAGTAATGATAAAAAAACCGTTATTGATTTGGCCTGGATTAATTGGAATGCAATTAGAAAAATAAATGACTTAGAAATACTTTATATAAACACAAAATCAGATCATTTCTCAGTATCAGTTACTTTTACTAGTGTAAGTGAAAAAAATAAAATGAATAATACTAAACAAAAAGTAATTAAATGGAAAAACGAATTTACTAAACAATTTATTGAAGCAATGGATTCAACCCCATGCAGTTTCCCTGACTCTTTCTCTATTGATCAATTTGCGGATGAGTTTACTGAAACTATAAAAAATAATGCAGAAAAAGTAGGTATGCTGTCTGTTTGTAAGCGGAATATTGATCTCTCAAAACCGTGGTTTGACCGAGAATGCGTGATAGCCAAAAAAGATCTTAATTTATTTCTTAAGACATGTAAAAAACAGAGCTTTAAAGGGGATTTATCTTTTAAGTATAATGAAAAGAAAAAAATATATTTTAACATTTTAAAATCTAAAAAGGAGTCCCATAAACTTTCTACGTTGAATCTACTTGCTTCAACTAAAGATTCTGAAACATTTTGGAAAATAGTAAATAACTTTAGACGAAAATATACTCATGTTGACAATATTAGTTTAGAAGATTGGTTTTTATACTTTCAAAACTTTTTAAAGCCACAAACTCTTAATACTGAACTGAATACAATCAGGATTTTAAATAAAGTGACTAATCCCATATTAGAGGCCCCAATTAATTGTTATGAAATTATATTAGTAATTAAAAAAACAAAAAACAATAAAGCTCCCGGATCTGATGGACTTTCGTATGAGTTTTTTAAAAATTTACCGGCAAACTGGATTATGTGTATGTGTTCACTTTTTAATAAAATAATGGAAAAGGAAACTGTTCCTGATTCCTGGGCCACTATTTATCTGAAAATGATTTATAAGGGTGGGGATAAACACGATCCTGGTAACTATCGTCCTATAGCTTTGGTTAATAATTTAACTAAAATATTTACAATGATTATGAATGATAGAATGACAGATTGGGCAGAACAAATGAATTTATTGCCGGAATTTCAAACGGGATTTAGGAGAAACCGAAGCTGCCTTGACAATATTTTTACCTTAAATGCAATATCGCAAATTAGATTAAAAGCAAAAAAGGGAAAACTGTTTGTCCTTTTCGTTGATTTTCGAAGCGCGTTTCCAAGTATTCCACATGATTTACTCTGGGAAAAATTATATCAAATGGGCATCGGTAGTAAGATAATCAAAATTTTGAGTAATTTTTACTCAAAAGCTAATGTCTTTGTCAAGAACAGCTCGGGGATCTCTGAATCTGTCAGGGTTGCTAAGGGTGTGCTGTAGGGGGAAGTAACTAGCCCACTACTGTTCTCCTTCTTTTTAGCTGATTTTGAAAAATTCCTGAAGGCCGAAGGAATCAGGGGTGTTTCTTTGAACCACTTAATAGAAATAATTTTATTGGCTTTCGCCGATGATATAGCGCTGCTGGCTGACTCACCAAGAGAAATGAAAAAAATATTAATTGCTCTTCATAAGTATTGTAAAATTAATAATTTAGAAGTTAACGTGAGCAAAACAAAAATTTTAATATTTCAAAAAGGTGGTCACCAACACAATAAAAAATATGAACCTTTCTTATACGGCGATAATAAAACAAAAATAGAAGTTCACAATCGGCAACATTTGTCAACGAATCTGAGGCCGCTATTACTAAAGCTAAATTAGCATCTAATTCAACTCTCACACTAATCAATAGAATTAATTTAAACTCCTGGTCAATAGTCTCAAAAAATTTTAACGCTCTTGTAGCTAGTTCACTTATGTACGCCGTACAGGTGTGGGGTTTAAATCATCTAGAAGATATTGAGAAGATACAAACCAACTTCTATAAAAAAGCTCTGCATGTACCACCGAATACTCCTAATTACGCTATTAGATTAGAAGTAGGTACTCATAATTTGTCATCCAAAATCTTTAAATTAGTTCTCAATATGATAATCAGATTAATAAACATGGAAGACAATAGATTCCCAAAAATGTGTTTTTACCGACTCATGTAATTATATAAAACAACTAAATCTACTACTAAATTTAATTGGTTTAAACAATTGGAACAATTTTTCGAATTCATAGGGGAAAAAACAGTATTAAATAACTTAAACAGTAATTATTTAGAACTGAATAAAAATAAATTAATCAAGATGTACGACGCATTCCTGTACGCCGATGATCTAAACAGTTTAGAAAACTCACAATCTTTGCAATTGCTTCCCCATCTTACTTTAAGAGATGGCTGTCAAAATTACTTAAGATCGAAAATTCCTTTAATTCATATAAGGCTAATTGCACAAATTAGATTAATAAATATTTACAATTCTAGAATAATAACAAAAAATAAAATATATAAAATTGATCCTACACAGAATTGCACAGGTTGTGAATTGCAAACGGAGGAAATTTTATACCATATTCTAGTAGAATGTCCGTCGTACCAAGAGAGTAGAAAACAATTAATTTGTGAAAAGGAAGACTTGGTATCTGTTTCAAACTTTTGGCTTGACTTCTTAAATTACCCACAAAAGGGCTCTGTCGAAAAAATTGTGAACTTTATAGTCTCTGCACTCGAAGCTCGAATTAATCGTTGAATCGTCTTTTTTATGTAAATTAGAATTAGTTAGGATACAACCTCTTTGTATAAACCGACAAGGTTTGAAGACAAATAAACATATACATAATATACCTTTAATCTATTCAATTTTATTGATTTCAAATTTGGCTAATTTGAACTTGAATTTTGTTTATTAAATCATATTAAAAATTATGCAAGTCACTGTTTACAAAGCAATGTCTAAAATTTTACAATTTTAATACACAATAATTTTAACTGTTTAATTTTAATTCATAATCTAAAAATCGTTAAAATTTGAAATTATGAGTATTATAAGTATACTTAAAATTAACCTGCTTCAAAGAAACAATTATCTAATCCTGATAAATGATTAAGTATAAATAAACATCAACTTTAATTAATTAATTTAAGTTTTATTATTCTCTTGAAACGCTGACAAAACTGTCATTGCCCCCCCATTCGAAATGACCTTGCCTCGAATGTAGAGCACTCGGTGAGCAAAAACGGACACCTGAAACCGTCTCCAGTGTCAGTTCTGGACCGAGATTCTGGACAATACGACATAAAATAATGTCAGCAATTACTAGTGCTTGGACCTGCGTTCGCACCCTACTGAAAAATCCTATATAGGATCCTACATAGGATCCTATATAGAATTCATATGGATTCCTATGAGAATCCACGTAGGATCCTATATAGGATCCTTTATAGGTATTGTCCTATAGGAATCCATGTGGATTCTCATAGGAATCTATGTGGATTCCTATAGGTCGCCTATAGGACAAGTCCTATATAGGATCCTATGTGGACTCTCCTATAGGAATACATGTAGGATCTCATATAGGATCCTGCATAGGCGTCCCAAAAAATTTTTGTACACCCTCCTTCATATGATCCTACGTAGGTTCCTATATAGGATCCTATATGGGAACCCATATAAGATCCTACATGGGTACCCCCAAAAAAATTTTTTATACCCCTTCCTCATGCGCAGTCGTCTTTTACGTATTCTACAATACTTACGCCTGCGCAGTAAATAATTTTCGTCCTTATAATGGTGCTTAATGTATACTTGAATAAAGTTGTTAAAAAAAACAATTAATTCTGTGTACATAATTTTTTTTTGGGTGCCCATAAAAGATCCTATATAGGATCCTATATGGGAACCTATGTAGGATCCGATGTAGGGGGGTGTACAAAAATTTTTTTGGGACGCCTATGTAGGATCCTATATAAGATCCTACATGTATTCCTATAGGAGAGTCCACATAGGATCCTATATAGGACGTGTCCTATAGGCGACCTATAGGAATGCACATAGATTCCTATGAGAATCCACATGGATTCCTATAGGACAATACCTATATAGGATCCTATATAGGATCCTACGTGGATTCTCATAGGAATCCATATGGATTCTATATAGGATCCTATGTAGGATCCTATATAGGATTTTTCAGTAGGGCACCGAGAAACAATGCGAACTATGTCCGCGGATACCGTGCAACCAATTTTTAGTTCGACTTGCATTGGAATAACACAAAAACAAACGCTTTATTGGCTTATAAAATAAATATAATATTAACTAATTAAATTCTAGGAGTACATACAAAATTAGTTCGAGTAACTGGTAAATTGTTGTTCGAGTTTTAATCAATGTAAACTTCGATTGATTCATAATTTTACCTATCGAAAATTTGTTGTTAGTTAAACTTTAAATCATGAATGAACACTTTAAAAAATTTCAAGTGTCCCACTGCCTTTTCAATGAATTTTCTTTTGACTATCTCAACTTTAAGTATTTGGTTTTATGAAACAGTTTAACAATAATAACAATAATAATTATAGTAATAACTATTACTGTTATTACCGTTGTGCAGTGAATTATTTTATTTTAATGGATATAATTAATATACAACGATTACAATAATAAAATATTAATCGATTACTTATCCAATTCAAAAAAGGGGGATTTTTCAAAAATCGTTAAATTTATTTTCAATTAATTAGTTTTAAAATTTTATTATATTCAATGAACTTTTAAATAATATAAAAGGTCGAGAAAACAAGGTGGAAATTGAAATAAGACTTTAAAAAAAAAAAGAAAAATTAGTTTTTGTAGCATTCAACTAACACCTCAGGTGTCCCGGGTTCAATCCTTGCGTCCGTGCGTTTTTTTATTCCTGGGTAGTTGCAATTGTTTAAGTTTGTAAAAATTATGCAAACATAATTAAGTCTTTTAGAATAAAAACTTTTCTCCATAATATCTGAACATTTAGCCAAAAACGAACGAGCGTTCGTTTTTGGTCCAAATATTTAAAATGTATTGCTAGGAACTTGATTTTGACAGAAAGATGAAAAACAGCAAACGACTATGTTTGTGCAATTATACCTTATTTTATAGAAGGTTATTTAAAATTTGTGTTTATGAAAAGTCAGCGGCCAAAAAGCTCAATTATTGCAGAATACTCATCTCATATCACTGTCCTCATCTCATTTTGTCTCACTGCCTTTAAAAAAAAATTTTGATTGTTTTGGAAATTTCAGTTTTGAATATTCTCGTGGTTAGGTGTTGTTTACTTTTCTTTTAACACATAGTGAGTGTTGAAATTGTTATTAAAACATTATTTAATTAATAAAAATGCTATAATTACCTTTCGCGAAATGTTGTGAAATGATAGTGATGTATAAAGGAGAAATCAAGAAGGATTGATGTGAATACGATAAAATTTAAGTTGAAAAAAAATAAAAAAATTTATGATTCTGTAATTGTATTTCTATTTTCAAAATAATAAATGAATTTAAGTATACATTTAGTTTTGTCATTGATATGTTATTTAAGTTTGGATTGACGTGATTTTCCCATATTTTGATAAATGGTTTTTGTTATTCCTTGTTTCACTTCAATTAATCTGATGAAAAATAGTATTATGAAAATTATAAATAAACTCAACAAGTTTTAAATACCACAACATATATTATTTAATAAAGGTTTTTAACGTTTGAATAAAAAAAAATAAAAAAAATTGAATTTTAATTTTCATTTTACGTTTTTCTTTTCGTTAGATATTTTGAAATTCAAAAGACACTTATTATATAAAAAAAAATATAACTTATGTAGGTACTTAAATCTAAATCAAATTTATCAATTAATTTAAATATAACAATGTTTTAGTTTAAATATTTTATTAATGATGTTATTTTTTTAATAAAAACATATGATTCGTTGATTACAGACTTAATAAAACTTTATGCTTGTGAACAAAAGTTAAAGGTTATTTTAATACACTATAAAATAAAGAAAAAAATCCATTTATCACATATTATACAAAATTATATTAGTCTAAATTTAATTAATAATTCATAGTAATTGATAAAGCCATTGTCTTAAAGATAAATACAAGTAAGTACATAATTAGTGTATAATTTTATAATAACTTATTTCTTCCCGACTATTTCTTTTTATTTCTATTTGACTACTTTTCACTAATTTCACTTAAAAATAATCACGTAAATCTTTTCATTAAATTAATTTTTCAATGAAAATGACAATTTTTATTATTAGGTTAAATGAATATAACCACGCGAATGTTTAGGACGGAAACTGTCAGTTTTTGGCTGCTTATTTGTTTTGAGGATTTTCATTATCGTTAAATCACTAAAGTCCGTATCAAAAAGTTGATTATATCTATAGCTGACCTGAAGGTGCGTTTCGCTGTTACATTTAAAGAGTTTTTCTAATTTGGATATTTTAGAAGAATACATAATCTACTAAAATACACAATTAGGTAACAAAAGGAATTTAGATAGCTACAATGCCTGCCGAACTCAAATTTGGAAACTTTTGTCAACTTACATGTTCCGGCGCACAGACCCAATCATCACCGGAACGCGAGTTATCCTCCACCTCCTCGGATGGAAGTAACCCCTCTGAAACAGAAGGTGACAGATGGCCCAGGAACCAGCTAGGTCGGGTCGAGGGGGGCGTTCGAATATATTAGTTGCCCAACCCCTATGCCCAGGAGGCTGCACAGCTTCCCACCTTCCGCAGGCAACGGTGTACCTGCAGCAAACAAATAATTAAATTAACTGAATGAATGACTGTAAATATTTTACTATGCTTATTCTAACCTATTAAATTAACAATTGTAACGAAGTGAAATTTTGATATGCTCCGAATTTGCTCGCCGGAGCCAAGGTTCTCGGATTATATTCACTTATGCTGGAACAACTAGATTTTGACCATAAACAACTTACTTAATTTTCTACTGTCGCTTTGAGGTTAGGTATAGTCAGTAAAACTCTCAGGATTTCTATTAGTAAGAAATAACAAATATTATATATTAACCAAAAGTTAAGTATACAAAAATAATATTATAAATAAAATAAGTTTAATAAATATATAATCAAAATAAAGAAGAAATTTAACAACAAATAAAAAAATACAATAAGAGTGCTTGAAGAGCCGGCGTTTTATAAAACAAAATATAACAGAAATCCATTTGTTTACATCAGGACTTCGTCCTGACAAAACTCTCTTTGAGTTTGATTTTCCGGAATCTATAAACAGATATAAAAAAAGAATAATGTAGATTACAAAAATAAAATAATATATATTTTATTCAACTAGTATTATCCGGTATATTCGGTCGCGGATTAAGTCGGTAAACTCCGTCTCCAAAACAATATAAATTACGGACGAACCGCTAAAAAATATTGCCGCCGTCATTCACCGTGATGTTAAATAAAATTGACCATCTAGACACGTATGATCAATTCGCGGTTACGTAAAATGACATTAATTATCAGGTAAGACAAAAAAATTAATTAATTCATTACTACGTTAATTACGCGCTGCAGTCCGGTAAAAATCAAATAAATCTGAACGCGTAATTTCAGGAGCGAGGTGAATTTATCTGGAGAACAGTTAAACGGATGCGGGTGTTCACCTAGCATAGAGTCTGTTCACCAGTGACGTAGCACAGGGGAAGCCCATGCGACAATCTACGTCATGATGCAATTCAATAAAATTTCATTTCACATCAGTTACAATTATTAGAAGTCATGATCGATTTATTTATACTATCTTATTAATATAGATTATATATAAGGAGGTGATAAACTCAAGTAATTCTCAGAATTACAGTTACCGAAAGACAAGGAGTTCCCCGACTGACACAGCCTCTGCGCCGGGACGATCTCTGGCGCCTATCACTTCTGCGACTACACGGCCCTCCTGACCTGCTGCCCTTTCACACCTTGGGCACAAGCACGGCAGTCCGGAAACCCTAAACACTGGGTCTGGTAGAAGGCACCTGGCCCCACTGGCTCCGTCCATGAGCATTCTCACTTGTGGCACATCACCCTCGATCAAAAATTCGTCGAAGGGCAGGGCCCTTCTTTCCCCCGAATCATGGAGTCTCCGCGCCCGGTCGAGCAATAGGCGTTGTCCCAATTCAATTAACCGAGACAAACCAATCTCATAGTCACCGTCCATGACTTAGGCTAAGGAGGCACTAATTGCAAGCACAAGACATTCTGCAGAAGGTACCCGTGGCATCTATCCCTGAAGAAAGACATCTTCTTTCAGAGATAAGGGCAGGAAAACGCCGTATAAGCAGAGCGATGACCGCAACGAACGCGATCGCATAGATCTTATAAAAAAAAAATCATTGTGTAAAATTACTAGTTCTCAACTAATTCTTGATTCATGGTCAGTGTGAATTAATCACTAGAAATGATTTCGTGCATTTAACTAAGTTAAAAGTCCGACCTCTAATCAATATTAAACTCTAGCTATTGGATTTATTCATGCACAAATTTAAAAGAAAAGATAATAACAATTTTAAATGCAATAGCAGTAAAATAACAATATTTACAATTCTAATATGAACAATAATAATTAATATGTTTCGCAATTTAAATTTCAAAATGTTGAATGAAACTACCTAAGTGAAGAATTGTACATTACTTCTAATGTACACGCTACGTTATGGTATTCATTAATGTTGCTGGTAGCATAATAATAATTATGTTAAAACTACCAAAATTTCAAGTCATAAATGTCCAACCATTAGTGTTATTACCATTGGGCAATCGATTATTCTATTTTAATGGATATGATTAATATTTGACAGTAATGATAATTAATTTAATAAAATTTATAATAATACCATAGCTTAAATAAAATAATTAAAATTTATAATAGGTGGATAATAATACAAATGTTAAGTAAATAGTTTATTTAATTTAATTATAACGTGTAAATCTTAAAATAAATATTAAGAAAATAATTAATTGAATCTTATTTATAACATATAGATTGTAAAATAAATATTAAATAAATAATTAGAAAAAATTATGATAATAAACAAAGTATATAAATGATTAATTTAATTAAGTTTATAATAATTAAGAAGATAAATAATTAGAATTTAAAATTTTAAATAGATTAAATACTTAAATTAATTAAATGTGTATTATAAAATAAATGTTAAGTTAATAGTTACTTTAATCTAATTTATAACATACAGACTGTAAAATAAATATTAAATAACTAATTAGAAATATTATAATAATAAACAAATTATATAAATAATTAATTTAATTAAGAATTATAAGAAAAAAATTAATTATATAAATAATTAAATAAGTAATTGAACTAATAATAATATAGATTATAAATAAATAAGTAAATAATTAGTTTAATTAAAATTAATTAATAATATAAATTAATTAATAAATAAACAATAAAATTTATAATAATCAATAGTTAAATAAGTCAATAAATAATTAATTTAGTTAAATTGTCATAATAAATATATTTAATAAGTAAGCAATAGATAAATAGTTTGACTATTAAATTTAAAATAAAACAATAAGTAGTTAATTGAACTAACGAAATTTATAAATAGATTAAATTAAATAATTGAATTAATTAAAATTATAATATTAAATAAATTAAATAAGTAAATAAATAATTAATTAAACTAATAATAACATAGATTATAAAATGAATAAGTAAATAATTAGTTTAATTAAATTTATACTAATTTTATAGTTAAAAAAAAAAATAATAATAATAATAAATAATTTAACTAAATTTATAACAACAAATTATATTAATAAAACAGTCGTAAAATATATTGTTTATCTGTTTATCGTTGTTCAAATTTTAGTTATACAAATTTCAATATTCTAAGATGTCAATTCATACAAATTCAATTCCACTTAAATCTCGAACGACATTGTGCCAGTACTGGTAGCCAATACTGGGATAAATCTGGGTCACGTAATTCTGCGTGCTAGAGAGTAAGAACCGCGTTGTAATGGCGTTGGACAGAAATTTTCGTTAAATTAACAGAAATTTTCCGTGGTGGCGTTCAGTATTTCAAATATACTATATGCAGTGAACCTTTCCGTTAACCTAACCTCTGAAATTCCAGATACTATTAATCTATGCTATTTTTACTTAATCAAATATCCAATTATTTTAATACAATAAATGTTTCACTTGGTTAAAAAAATACTTAGTTATCGTGGACATTAAAAAGGGTTAATTTTCTCAGCGTTCATATTTTTGTGCGGATGGAAAATATTTGCTTCAAGTAAATACTCTTCATGTAACTCAAATTAATTAAATTAAAAGGAGCTGTTTAGTGACATAGTAAACTAAATAAGAAACGATTAGAATTCTGTTGATTCCTGTTATTTGTTTTTTTTTGTTGCTTTCGAATTTCCGCGGTCTACTCATGTCGATCCGGACTGTATTTCTTTATCTCAAAATATTTAATTTTGCATAACTAACCAACAATAACAAAAGATAACCACTCACACTTTCCCATTCTATAAACTTCATCTATCTCTTTCTCTTTTTTCCATTTTGTTATATTTCACAAATTATAATCATCTATTACAATCAGCATTGCACGGAAAATTTCGTTGCAAGCAACAAAAAATTCCGTGGTGAAGAAAAATTTCAACTCCCAACTTGATCCATTCCAACTTCAATTTAAATAGTTTAACTAACACACATTCTATGGCTGTTAAACATCATAAAATACAAAATTTTTTCACGAAAAGAACATTGGCTCACTACACCGAAGGAGAAGTGTTTTTAATATGGAGAAATTTCGCTTGATTTAATGCAAAATTTCTATCATATATGGACACTA